>OX424561.1:30111687-30711687 GCA_949152475.1 Terebella lapidaria | reverse complement strand
GAAGCACAGGAACTGTACACCCCCCTGCTCGTCCTCGTCCTAGTGCTTTGTGGGCATGGCTGACGAGACTTCCTGCGAGGTCTCGTGGTCGCCGTCCCACCCAAGTCGCGCCGGACGACAGCCGTGTGCTCGGGAAAGTCCGTGTCCAATAGGAGGACGGCACATTCTTCATTGACGACCGAAGTCATTTCCGTATCCAGTGATAGATTCATTGTTCAGTTATTCCAGTGAAATTTCCACTTTCACGGATTCATTCCTCGACAGTTTGTGTGTGACACTGGTTATCCTTCAGTGCTTCTATAGGATTCATCAATGGGTTTTCAATTGCATGTGTTGTCGTGTCAGGTTGGTGGCTGTGCATCAAAGTCGAACTGAACCTTTCGTCGTATTTGAACTGAATACTGTTGAATACATCATCAGCGGAGACACTGGCAATATGAAACGATGACAAACATCTGTGAATCTAGTTGCAATTGCATTGGACACAAAGTATATCCAACATCCAAATCGTCCCACTTCACGATGCGTCATATCCTCTGCACTCACCATGCCCACGTTCACCTACGACTAGTATTGTGATACCCTAGCAAGATTTTGTCACTGCTGCAAGCCTCTCAAGCGCTGCTCCCACGTAACCGGAGCAGTATTATAACGATCGTTAACTACTACATTATGTAACAGTCTCGCCGCATGTCCTCCGTCACGAGCCTGTGAGGGGGATATCCTAGACTCTCCCAGACGATGTTGTGGGATACCGGGGATATGTCACTGGGGAGTAGGGATGACTAGTCTGCTACCGGTAAGTATGCTATTTCTATCCGTTTGGATTCAACATGTTTAACATGTTTTGAAGCAACTGCAAATCTGCAATCCCTTGGTTGTCTACAACATTTCCTTCTGCTTTGAGACTGAACATGCAGTTTTTCATTTTCCAACATATGTCATAGCCACATGTTCCTCATTCCAGCAACATCCACGATGCATTATTGGTAAGCTGTGTACATATATATATCTCATGCTTGTGACGATTAACACCGAAAGGTGACAGTCTCCTTCTGGCAGTCGCATGGCTGTCCCTTTACGTATTCGTCCGTTTGTTCATCTGTCCGTCTGACAGATTCGGCGGCCTGCCCTATGATTCCCAATCTTCTATTGATTTTTGCTTTGTCCCACAGCAGCAGCAAGACCCAGTGGCATTGCTTGCTCCATCTCCTCCACAGATGCAAATGGGTTGCTTTACGCGGGGTTGTGTAACGGTTGGTGACTCATCTTTATTCATTTAATATATGGCTTCACCCTGTGTAGATCCATTGATGTCATGAGGAAATCGGTTGTCGCAGATATTATTATCATTTGAACATAGACTTCTTGAAAATTGCCACCGATTGTAATTGATGTTATACATTTATGTACTGACAGTTAATATGTGTGAGTTGCTATACACTGCAATAAAAATTTAAATGTTGACATTTACTCACAATAACCGACAGAACAACGACACTAAATTGATATTGTACATGTGCTCCCCATATTGTACATGTATATTGTACATGTACACCCCATGATATTGTACATGTACACCCCATATGTGCTACATCATGGGGTACAATGCTTGTTTTATCATATAACACAATCATCAATGTGTTCATTGTGATATCTATGCATCAGCAACATTACGATATAGCTTGAAACACATCATCCACTGCAGCTGGTGATTTCCGTGCCTTTTGTGTACTCAATGTGTACAATACTGACATGAATGTACTACCTGTATCACAGCACATGTACATAGCTTATATATTTTAAGAAAAGATTTAATAAATTCAAGGATATTAGTATCAACACAAACTCGGTGTGTCTTTTTTCCAGATACATATTACAGAGACATATTACAGAGACATATGTATCTCTCTTCAGACATTTCTGATAAAAAAAAACATACATCTCTAGATGTCTTTTTTTCTAGTTTATATTTCACAAATGGGTGCAAGAAGGACGAGTTTGCATAACGGTTCTACAAAATGTTACAAATAAAGCACTTTTGGAAATTACAAACTGAGGTATATTTTTTTTAACATGTTGCACACGTGTGACTACCGTTCCAGCTGAAATGCCGATGTTTCAATCCTTGCTTACACAAGGAACATGAGGAACAGATACAAATTTGGTTGCTGTAAATTACTAAAATAGTACATTTTAAAATTGCATATGAATTACACAAAAAGAAATGGCGAATGAATCACCATTTAGTGATATTTTAGCAATTACTTATTTTGGTAACTTCAGTCCAATTTTCTTGTTCACATGTCTGCTGTGAATTGCATGCTGTGTATGGATTGCTACACATCTATTGAGAGTACACCACATCGCACATGGTGTAAGCTCTCTTTTGTCAAAGTTATGGTTATAGCAATCCGTACATAGCATGGAAAAGACACCAAGCATCTGAACAAGGAAGTTAGACTGATGTTACCAACATAGGTAATTGCTAAAATATCACAAAATGGTCATGCATTTTTGCCATTTCCTTTTTGTGTAATTCATAAATGATGTTACAATGTCCTATTTTGGTGAATCATTTAATGACCAAATTTGTATCTGTTCCTGACTACAAACAGTGACATATAAGACATATACTGCATACTGCAGTCACCACACTTATCACCTGTATTGGCTTCTCACTATGGACATTCCTTGAGACCTTCATACACAAAAACATACACATATATAATATGAAAATCCAATGGTACATCTCCGTACACTTATAATTACAAGTTATTACTTTGTTATTTTGAACGATGCAGATTTGTAGCAACACTGAATCCGGGTAACAGGGCGATAATTGGGGGCTAATATTATGCAAATGAGTGCGCACGTCTTCACAAAGATGAGTACTGGGTTACTAAAATCTACAATGTAAAAAAAGTCATGGATATCCCCATAAATTTTGCAGTGTTATACACATTCATCACAATGGGTGTGTTTGACATCCTGTTGGTCGGGTCACCGCCCGCCGCCATCTTGGAAATGTCATTGATCCGACTTAAACCGATGGGAATGGTGGTTCAACATGTTCAAGTCGGATTGATCCATCTGGGTTAAGTGACGGGTTATCCGACCTGTTCGATTTTTGTCCAACAGAAATCTGATCAACCCGTCAACAAATCGAAGTAGGCATACATCAGTGTACATGTAATGTGCGACTGTATGGGCCATGTTTATCTTGTTTGATTCAGGGTTAATGTAAAGCCACAAATTATTCGCGACCTTTTATTTTCGTGAATTTCGTGAATCCAAAAAGTCCCAAAATTAAATGGATGCAAAACATTTCTGATGACAACCCACATTGTTATGCAGTTATGCATCTTTACTAGCTGTAATACTAATACTGTACTTGTGGTATAACATAGCAGTTGCTATTATAGTGTTACTACATGCAATTCACCTTATAGAGTCGGTATTACCGATTATGATTAAACCATATGAACTGATATCATGGATATGGATAGCTGGGTGTCATATTATTACGACGAGAAACATGATCACAAACTTTTTGCAGCCAGTGGAAATAACAGAGGAATGCCGACCTCTGTCATGGACACAACGAAAATCACACAATTCGTTTCAACGAAACATGACAAAGGATTATTATGCTTGAAAGACCACAATCATGCTTTCAATGGTTTTGTGTTGAAATGGTACGTTTCATCACCGAAAAGCTGCCCGTGAGAGACCATACATTTTTCGCCTTTACTAATCGTGCTAAAAGTATCAAACTTCTACTCAATAGTGACTACCTATGGTGGAACAATCAACAAATCAACTTACCGCATTGCTGCTCTGATTGACGCTGAGAACCCCGGCTCCGTCTCCTGCCGTGTTCCGACCGCCCCCTATTCTAGCTCCGCCTCTGCTGTTTGATCCACCACGCTGCCTCGCTCCATCACCTTCCTTGCGAGCGCCGGCCTCGACATCGTCGCCCGGGCCACCACGCTCGTCCCCGGACCGCTCTAAGACGACATTGTCGTACGACTGACTCTCCACGAAGCCTGACATTAGGCCAGTGCGCTCAGTCGTCAATTCCTCGTCGTCTTCTTCGTTTATTTCCAGAGTTGCCTCGCAGCTGTCGGAGACCGTAACACTACTCATTATAGTTTCCCGTCAAACGAGCGGAGATTTTCGGGTACTTATCGCTAATACACGTATGTAGCTGTTCTTGGAGATATCCCTGGTTGTTTTTTCGTGTCATGAAGTTCAGTGCAGTCAGCGAGAGCGTTTGGATTTGGGGGAAATTGTTAGTATGTGGTTCCTGTGAGTTCATTCATACAGTATGATATCCTACCGCATGCATCAACATTGGAATCCTTTGTACTCCACTTATGTGAAATATCCAATCACCATAGAAGAGGCATGCTTACGAAATCCACACACTATTTCCAAAGTTGACATGTACATGAAAGAAGCAATGATTTCAAGTCTCACTAGAACTCTTAGATAGTAGATGCTGCGTTCACGAGATCCATGCAAACGGAAGGATTACCATAGCTATACAAGCCATCACCAGCGATCAGAATCATCACATCACACCAGAGCAGAAAACTTGGATCGAGGCTGTCAGTCAAACAGAGAAATTAAAACGTTAGTACCCTTAGCATTAATACAGGATACAGAGAGAGAGAGAGAGTCATGTAAAGTTCAAAATTTATTTTTTAAATACCAGTACATTTACATTGGTAGATCATCACAGGGTATAACTTGAAGGTGATTAGTGCACATACTCCTGATGTTTGGCAGTTGACTCACATGTGTCACTTGAGTCACTTGAATGAAAAAATGTCGTCAAAATCAACATGAATTTTGGGAAAAAACAGTGATTTGTACTAGCCAGTTGTAGACAAGGTTCATCTGAAATATTTCAGTAAAATATACCCAATAACGAAAGTTTGTGCACTAATCTTCCTTACATTGTCACTCATTCACTGCCACGATAATTTATCATGCTGGTGTCATTGTCATGCATCAGATATAATTTTGAAGTATTATATTTGTTGCCTGAACACTCATAATTGGGAACAAGGGAATAATAATCACATTCCTCAAAAAGATATTGAACCTGAACCTAAGAGATATTACAAACAAATAAAAATTTGAATATACAGATCATCAATCTATTACCACGGGGTCCTAATAGTGTAATAACAAGATTTATATTTTTTTTTCCTGTTTTTTTCAATGGAAACATCTTAGAACTGCACTTGAAAGAACTCATTGAATGTTTTAATTTTTGCCAACATCTCCACAATTTTCAGTTTCTGACTTGGGTTGCATGAGGGTAACATGATGTTCAATCTAAGATATACCGGGTATGGCTGTTAATTGGTTGGAAACTTGTCACTTGGGAGGCAGATTGCATGGCACTGATTGGTGGTGCCAATATTTCCCAGCAAAGCGCAGCCCAAGTGACACAGAATGATCTACGTCACTTGGGATGCCCAAAGTGGCACTTTATCCTACATCCCTGTACATGTACTCCTTCGATTCTCTGTCAGTGAACACAGGAACTAATGGAGCACATGTAAGATATAGTGCCACTCTGGGTGAACGTGGGGCCATGAGCATCATCATAATAATTAACTAGACGTCAAGGCCTAAAGATGCCTTGGAGGCATTTCGGTGTGATGAATAATTTATAATACCAGATATCGACGAAAATGAAAAATGTCGACAAATTTCGGGTCAAGGTCAAAGTTCATCCATAATACCCGCTAGACATGTTTGTCTAGGGCGACGAGTCCGAAAATACCATCCGTTTCGCTCTACGACGCACCGTTTCCGAGATATCGACGAAAACAAAAACTGCCGACTCGGCAAAAAAATTTCGGGTCAAGGTCAAAGTTAATCCATAATACCCCTTAGACATGTTTGTCTAGGGCGACGAGTCCGAAAGTAACGTCCGTTTCGCTCTACGACGCATCGTTTCCGAGATATCGACGAAAACGAAAAATGCCGACTCGGCAAAAAAATTTCGAGTCAAGGTCAAAGTTCATCCATAATACCCCTTAGACATGTTTGTCTAGTGCGACGAGTACGAAAATAACGTCCGTTTCGCTCTACGACGCACCGTTTCCGAGATATCGACGAAAACGAAAAATGCCGACTCGGCAAAAAAATTTCGAGTCAAGGTCAAAGTTCATCCATAATACCCCTTAGACATGTTTGTCTAGTGCGACGAGTCCGAAAATAACGTCCGCTTCGCTCTACGACGACCGTTTCCGAGATATCGACGAAAACGAAAAATGCCGACTCGGCAAAAAAATTTCGGGTCAAGGTCAAAGTTCATCCATAATACCCCTTAGACATGTTTGTCTAGTGCGACGAGTCCGAAAATAACGTCCGTTTCGCTCTACGACGCAACGTTTCCGAGATAACGACGAAAAGGAAAAACGCCGACTCGGCAAAAAAATTTCGGGTCAAGGTCAAAGTTCATCAATAATACCCCTTAGACATGTTTGTCTAGTGCGACGAGTCCGAAAATAACGTCCGTTTCGCTCTACGACGCACCGTTTCCGAGATATCGACGAAAACGAAAAATGCCGACTCGGCAAAAAAATTTCGGGTCAAGGTCAAAGTTCATCCATAATTCCCCTTAGACATGTTTGTCTAGTGCGACGAGTCCGAAAATAACGTCCGTTTCGCTCTACGACGCACCGTTTCCGAGATATCGACGAAAACGAAAAATGCCGACTCGGCAAAAAAATTTCGGGTCAAGGTCAAAGTTCATCAATAATTCCCCGTAGACATGTTTGTCTAGTGCGACGAGTCCGAAAATAACGTCCGTTTCGCTCTACGACGCACCGTTTCCGAGATATCGACGAAAACGAAAAATGCCGACTCGGCAAAAAAATTTCGGGTCAAGGTCAAAGTTCATCCATAATACCCCTTAGACATGTTTGTCTAGTGCGACGAGTCCGAAAATAATGTCCGTTTCGCTCTACGACGCACCGTTTCCGAGATATCGACGAAAACGAAAAATGCCGACTCGGCAAAAAAATTTCGGGTCAAGGTCAAAGTTCATCCATAATACCCCTTAGACATGTTTGTCTAGTGCGACGAGTCCGAAAATAACGTCCGTTTCGCTCTACGACGCACCGTTTCCGAGATATGCAGGATGAATCAAGGATGACTCAGCAAAAAATTATTTCGACCTCTAGGTCAAAGGTCGTTTGAGGTATCGATCCCAAAATCAATAGGGTTCTTCCCTGGTGATATATAAACCTCCGTGCAAAATTCTGCAACTATTGCCTGAATATTTTTTGAGTTATCGTCCGGAAACCAAGTTCCTCGATTTCATCCTCACGGACCTCACGGACCTCGGAGCCGGATCAAAAAAAAAAGTACACCCTAGAGATGTTTGTCTAGGGCGACGAGTCCGAAAATAACGTCCGTTTCGCTCTACGACGCACGGTTTCCGAGATATGCAGGAAGCCTCAAGGATGAATCAGCAAAAAATTATTTTGACCTCTAGGTCAAAGGTCGTTTGACGGATCGATCCCAAAATCAATAGGGTTCTTCCCTGGTGGCATATGAACCTCCATGCAGAGTTCTGCAACTATTGCATAAATATTTTTCCAGTTATCGTCCGGAAACCAAGTCTTAAAATTAGCCTTGATTTCATCCTCACGGACCTCACGGACCTCCGATACGGCTCAAAAAGAATAGGGTTCTTCCTCATATCATTTCTGGCTTGCGGTGAAAATTTGACAAGGATCCGTCAAGGCAATCTAAAGTTATCGTCCGGAAACCAAAAGTGGCGGAAGAAGAAAAAAAAGAAAAAAAAAAAAAAAAAAAAAAAAAAATTCTGCTAAAACCATAAAGGCATTTCTGCCGAAATGCCTTAATAACCCATCAGCATCGTGCTAGCCCAAGCGATGCGAAGCGCATCCAAGATGGCCCACATTGGTGCTCAGGATGAAAACAAACGAACCACGATTATGACAGTTATCTGGTCTGACACTCCAAATTGGTTTTTTTTTGTCTTCACTCGCGATACATGAGATGACCCAAATTATATATGACAATTCACTTAAATACCGGTACATAAGAAATCTATTTTATTTTAAAGAAGTTTATTCCCGAATTGGAACAGTTTGTCAAGTGAAGTTACTATTTTTCCGACCATCATATAATAATAATGATAAAAAGAGAATAAATAGGACGATTTAGAAAGCACTGATAATAGATATATTTGCAAATTCGGTCGCTGTATTACAACCACTGTTGATAAATTGCGGACTGCTACTCACAATTGCGGTAAAAACCTGGGGCCTGTTTCACAAAGAATCTAAATCTAATTTAGCCGACTAAGTTTGGCATTGAGCAATTTGCGAGCATTTGTTTAAACGACCAATATGGCAATCCACAAATTACACCCAGCCTACTGCAGTATGTATGCCATAGAATCTGAGATGAGCGCAAGTTCTGTTTTCCAAAGACAACACGTACAGGGTTTTCATATAATCAATATAGTATTGTTGGTTTTTTTTAAAAATGTCTTTATCTAGTAGGCCTAGTAAAATAGTAAGTAACAAAATATTGGCATGGATTTTATAGCCCAAAACACTCCAATTCGGACATGAACTGTTCCGATTTGGCCTTCTAAGCTCCGATTCAGATTTTTAACTCCGATTCAGACTTCTTACGCACCCTTAAATACCCCAAATTATTTGTTGACAATATCCCCTCCAAACATTGAGTTCCGACCTGGCTGTCATCAGCCACAAATTTTACCGGGAAGGATTAGCGCAGGGAATAATTTGTTCGGTATCGCATCGCAATTTGCGATGCAATTTCGACGGATTGTGATACAATCTTGTTTTTCTGTCGCAACGAAGGCGATGCAAAACTGGGTCCCGATCTTTTCTGTGATTTGTCATGTGCACGGGCTGCTAGCCTGCTACATGCTAATACAAGCGAGAGGGGTGGTGGTATTGAGCAATTGCCTCTAGAGGGGTATAGTCTAATAGCAATTGTGTCCTAGAGGGGTCTCCCAATTGAGCAATCATGCCCTAGAGGGGGGTATCATTGCACTCAGTCATGCTGCACGTGACAGTTTTATCATTCATCAGCGGTCTGTTTATTCTATCGCGTGCGGTCTCCTTGGTAACGATGGAAATGCTTGTGAACTGGGCTTCGAAAACGTTTGTTTGGTTTGGAATCAGAGATCCATTACCAGATTAGACATATCACCGATCTCAGGCCTATGGTATTATGCTATCTATGGTTTTTGTACCAGTTGGAATAACTTTTTCTATATCTACGTTCATTGTTCACCAGGCATCATGACTGTTGCTGTCCGCACGATAGAAAGGTGGACACATGAATTGGATCCCGATCATGATTATAATGTTCTCATGTTACTACTTACTAGGCTGAGTATTGATCGATGTTTGTCAAATTGGTGTTTGTCAAATCCATGTGATAAATGCTTTCGTCAAATTGTCTGATCTGGTGTCGGTTTTCTGTTGTTTCTAACTGCTATTCAATTTTGACCAACTGCTATTCAAATACGAAATTGTGTAGCAGTTCGTGCTATTCACTTTTCCAAAAACAAATTATTCCCTGGATTAGCGATGTGTGTAGGGGATTTTAAGCAATATATCAAGGTGTTAAGTTGAGTTATCATATGTAATATGGTTCCTCTCATGTATACCATACATGCAATACTAACAAGTTGTGTGGCAGCCCGTAAATTGATCTTAATCTTGATTTCTTTGTTTTCATCCCGAGCACCAATGTGGGCCAACTTGGACGCTCCGCGTCACTTGGGCTGGAATCATGATGGAACTTGAATCTTAAAAATAAGCACTAAAATAATTCGATCATATCAAAATGAGTCACCATCATTTCATTGACCATCAAAGCCTATGTCAAATACTCATATTATCGCTCATCCATTTGCGGAAGTATCCGGCTTGCAGAGCCTTCAATCCAGGATAAATCACTTATCGCCAAATTCAGTTCACCGGCAATCAGAGGTTCTTTTATGGGGAATACTAACACATTCTATACCTTATAAACAACGAATAATCGACAAGAAAATAGTTTTCCGGAATGTCAGGTCTCCACGTAATTCATTCGCTGGGCGGCGCTGTCGTCGACGTCCTAAAGACGATGGACAATCATTACACACCATCAGGCACCTTCGCATTCGTCAATATATGACAATATGCCTGTAACTAACAATGATTCTCAAGGGCATAGTACGGTAATCGCTCAGCCAGTCAGCGAGCCTTCACCTCACTTAGGCAATTTAAAGGGAAACTGTTGTTAAACATCGCCTCATATATTTTTTTAGGCCAGACTTCTGGACGAGTGTATATTCACCTGAAAGAACGCAGTGCTGGGAAATAATGACCCGGTTTTCAAGGCAGTATCTCGTTGGCGTTCTTCTCAGGAGCTGGGGAATCAAAGGGGTTTTGCATGGGCATAAGTACCCATAATTTTGAGTATTTTCACCCCGGGTCCATTCAAGGCAGAATAGCGAAAAATCCCATGTGTCGTCAAATATATTCATGCTTACCACGCGATGCCCAATACGCTGAGGGATAAAACTAGCATAGTGGTTAGGCTGGGGGGGGGGGGGGGGGGGGGTTAGGAAGGTGTTATTGACCGTCAAAGTAAGATCATTTAACATTGAGTTGAATGGCCAATATAATAAATATACTGTAGCCTCAACACGAAGGATATTACGGAAAGCCGATGAGGACATGGGAATCGGGAACTCCGCAGAATAACCCAGTAAACCATGGTTTACTACGGAATATCATGTAGCTACGATGGAGACTTGGGAATTGGGTATTGGGAATTTCGTAGTACATGTATAAACCTAGTTCATGCTCCGAACGTGGGGGTATTATCCCACATTCGGACAATGAACTATATAAAACATTGATAACAAAATTCCCAATTCCCATGTCCTCACCGGCTTTCAATGGTATTTTGATAATTTATTTCGGTTTGTACATCGTTTTGCATTGTATTGCCTCAACTACCTGGGGGTAGAATGGACCCTCCAAATTCATCAGATTTATTAAAGGTTTTGTATGACACACAATTATGATCACATGGTGTAAGCTACATTTGGGAATAATTTGTGAATAGCTATATAGCTTCGCTATTGACTAGTTCTATTCAATTAAGTATGTTCATCCTACAGGCCTAATGTTCTTCACAATATAAATGAGTATCAAGCACTCAATTACGCCTAATTGTTCAGTAAGAATTGACTACATGTAAAGATCAGTGGTACCAATTTCGCCAAAACTACATGTGGCGATTTTGCCCAAAAGTCGCGGCAGGAGATTTCTTGTTAACACTATTCTTGTTTTGGGCCCTTCTGTTCGAAGCTCGTACGTGTGTTGCCAAGGCAACCCACCGTCCTCTCGTTCATGAGCTCCACGTCCCTTTTGTTCGGCTAGAAGTGGGCCAGTAAGGCCCCTGGGACGATTTGCAATAGGGGGCCCAGGAGGGGGAACTGTTGCTGACTCAGGGCTCGTCCCTGGATCACCAGTCCCTCACCCTGGGATGGTGCGACACAGGCTCTGGCAGACCGTCAGGTTGTCCGGGGTAACTTCTATCCCCGTGGCAGTGCCGTCGGCGAGGCCGGTCAGCGTGCGCAGGTTCTGGGGCCACGTGCGTGGGCTATGGGGTGCCGCTCCCATAGCGTCTCAGGCTCCACACAACGGGCTACATTACCATAACTGATGTAGAATGTATTTTGTATGTCTATGATGTGTTATGATGTGATGTATGACGGCCGCATTAGTCCGAACGGACTGTTACCTGGTTGTAGTTTCAGTAATCACGACGCCCACCGTGACCGTGCCACCGCGCGGGGCGCTTGCGCCCTAGGTAGCGGGCGTCAAAGGTTACACTACATAACTCTCACGCAAGTCGATACTGGTATACCAATAAATAATGAACCGAGACATAGGCCCATGGTTCGAGGAACGATATCACAAGCGCCAGCAAAATGAAAGATTCCTATAGGCCCAAATATGAGAAAACATACCCACTGCTGTCACGTTGTGTATGTAACCACGATTTATATACCTATACAAATAGATATTTCAGAATTTCTGTGAGAGGAATACAGTGAACGGAACTAGCAATTCACCTTTGGGTAGTATTTGCACTACCATTTGATCGCCGTGCAATGTGATGTCATTCGGTAAGTTTAGTCACAATTGGCAATCCCTGTTAACTATGGATCAATGAGCTAAATTTCAATGTCGAATTGATATACACAAGGCCTACAACAAAGCACAATAAAACAACATGTAGGGCCGTACAAGGGCACTACTATATCTAGGCTTGACATTGATGATCGAACCATAATTGTGAGAACTATAATTATGTAGCGGTTATAGACAGACGACAGGGACGATGACTAACAGCCTACGTGACATGAGCGACTGAAGGACTCGCGCACCTTGCATTATGCGACCCGTGCGCCTGGCCTAGACCAGCAAGACCAATAAGATTCTTCAGAACTAGGATGGTCACTTGCACGACCTTGGCGGACGACTCCAGCTAGGGATACGTCCATGTCAAACAGTTGAAATAGCACGTATCTTTCTCAGCCAATACAATATACTCAGGGAGAAGCACCCCAGTAGAGGCGTCGCAGGGGAATGGCAAAACACTGCTTAAAGCAGCTGCCTTCGAAACCAGTCAATATTTTTTAAAAACTGTATTTTATATCAAACATGCTAAACTAACTGAATGAAACATACTCATATCAAATGTAATGAAAATAACCAGTCCTCAGGGAAATTTTGCTCATTTGAACAGGCAGTTCTAGCGTAAATACAGGAACTGTATCCATTACACGCAGATGTAAACAAAGCATAGAAGTGCGAGATAGACTGGCAATTCCACGCACATCATGCTATATCACTGATTATTTTCTCACAACTACACCATATATGCACATACGAACTGGAAAATGTCCTCGATGTGGACTTTTAAAGTGATGTTGGCAGGAAAACTATTTTTTCCAAATCAATTACATATATGCCTGTGGTCTCAGAATAATAGGTTGCAAAACGAACTTTGCTTGATCAAATGGATAAATCAAGCATTTGACAGTACTAGCAGCCGCTTTTTTTTGTTTTGTGCGCCACTCAGAGTTACCTCTGACTTAACCTAGTTCACGCTCGATTGGCTCGAACATACACGAGTAAGCTGGAATCGCACTGCGTCACGGTATACAAAGCACCGAGAATGGCGGTAATGTAAACAAACACAAAATATCTCCACCAGAAACTCGCAACGAAATCTATTAGAAAGGGGCGTCTGTTTGGGCATACAAGTGCAGATAAATAACTGTTATGTTTTCTTCGTTCGATCAGAAAGATATGGAAAAATCCATAACTTGCTGCCAATATCACTTTAAGCGCGATTTGAGCATATATAGCGATTTGTTTACATTCGGTTTGATGGATACACTTCGTTTGTTTATTTACAAAACCGGTACAAAATGGGCACTAAAACGGATGAAAAGACAACTCGGACGGACTGTGATCGTCAAAATCATTGAGCACACCTTTTGTTATATTGTATTAGATGTGTTTGACGGAAAATTGGTTTAAAAAAAAAATTGCATACATTCGAAGGCAGCAGCTTTAATGATACTCGAGTCCAAAGATCTGCAGTCATATTTGGCGTACCAATCACCCCCCCCCCCCCCGCTACACAACACCAAACGCCTGATCGACAATCCTTCCTGTACACACACTGACCCAGCTGTCGCAATACCAGAATTGCATGCTGTTGCTTAAAGTTTGATCCTGGGTGTGCGGGCATTGCTGTCAGACACACAATCAAGGGCAGTCTCATGCAATGCCTAAGACCACAGGCCGAAGGTATTGCATGAGACTATCCCGAGGTCGTATGTCCAGCGGACAATGCATAGAATATCTAGGATCAAACACGATTATAAACACGATTACACAACTAATGTCCAGCCGCTCAGCCTCAGCACATGATAAGAAAACAGGATCCACTGCATCGAAACTCAGCTGCCTGCAGTGGTGTGCACAGAAACTGCCAGCATAAGAAACAAGCTATACAATGCTCTCACGGACTTCGACACCAACCGGGACAAATACTTTTTTCAGTCTGCACAAAAAAATCACTAGCAACCCGATATGGTACTCTCCTTACTGACGAGACAGATATTCTGGGTGCCCGAGATACACATGTTTAGCAACTGGGATCTCCAGTTGATAACCAGTCCTCAAACACAGACTGCTTTGCTCAAGCGATGGAAGACACGAAAGTCTTAAGCCAGCTTTTATCCTCCATCCAGCCACCAGTCTTTAGAGTAGAAGAGATCTCCACAACAATCAAAAGGCTCAACACCTACCGAGCAACAGACTCCCATGGGGTCATGGAAGAAAATATCAAGCATGTCGCCTTATCACTCTACGTTTATTTGGCTAACGGGCCCAAGTATCATACCCTGCGCCTTCCTCTATATTCAATAAGGATTAAAAAGGTGCGAGACGGATTAAATGGTATGTTTTCAGTGGACGAGTAGTATTAGGGAGCAGTGTACGGTACTTGGGCCGGCTAACGTCATAAACCACATTACAGAAACCTCGTACATCCCAGAAACTCTTGCCTGCAGCGATGTTTTCAATAACCCTGAGAAAGGCAAAGACCCATTAGACACGAAGAACTACATGAGCATCACTATACCATGGATACTGGGGAAAGTAATGGAGCACGTCCTCGTCATCAGAGTAAAGCACACCCTCCGACAGTCACAGCATGAACAGTTTGGATTCACGTTAACTATGGCAGCACTACTTGCATAAAAGTATTAGCCAATAACGAAGACCGAGACTATTTCTCCATCTAAAGGGGGAATCGTCTCAAATCCAATGATAAGAAGTAAGGGAGCTTGACGATCAATTGATCACAGTCACGTCCAGCTTCACGCATCTCATCTTGTCACGCTTCGCTAAGAAACTGTCACCTGAGACAACTATCCTGGACTGAATAAGCGTAGCCCAAAGAACACGGTGCCCATTTAGGGTTGGCTTGCACGGTGCCAATGGGATATCCCCTACAACGTCATGGACCATGTATAAGACATACGTCCTGCCCCGATTCTGGTACAACCTCGAGGGCAACAACAACAACAACAACAACAACAACTATAACCATTGATTTCAAGACCATGGTTAGGGTCGGGTAGTACACTGTATAGTTTTCAACCAATCAGAATCGACCAATGACTTAACGTAAGGCTTTCGGACGCCGAAGCACCAACATGCCACTCAAGCCATATGTTCTCACTTTGGATGCCTGGATGAAATATCAAGGCAAAGAAAGCCATGGTGTCAATGATGAGGCAGACTAGACATAAAAGATAGTATAAGTGCATATTATGAGCGTGGCACCCAAGGCGCTATTCAAGCAAGGGAAGACATTTTGAACCATGATACACAACAACGGCTGCGTCCTGTCGATTAGGGTATATAAACCACGGTATTGCGATTAGGGTATATGAACCACGTTATTAAGTGTCATTTGAAGAAGATACACCGAAAAAAGCAACATGTGTAGCAGAGTGTAGAATTAGCATTGCAAAAAGAGTTACAAATGAGATGACTCCAACTGTATGGCACCCCCCCCCCCCCCCCTTATTCCAACCCCCCTTCACCCTGAAAGTGTCAGGACATACATATATGGTACTGGGTGCGAGAAGATCATACAGGGGATACCTTTGAATCTGGATTCCAATGATTTCGTCTCACCTATATGGAAGATAATGTCATCTTCGAGAGATCTCTGGATCACAGACTTGTTCACAAACATCTGAGGATCACGGACTGGTTCACAAAGAGGAGCACCATAGGAACTTCAGCATCATTTGCTTGAATCTACTATGTCAAATACCTGACTCAGTGAGAGACAAATTCAGTTTATCCAATATCTACAGCACTGTATCAGTCAGCGCCACCTATATCCCCTTAAAGTATCATGATCGCGAGTAATATGCAAGCTGTGTATTGGCAGTCAGACAAGACGGCCCAGCTAAATGTTTCAACTCTGGAGCGCTGATTTTCTGCCAGGACGATTCCTGGAAGACGAGTTCCCCAGAAATATGGTTGAAAATGCATGAAGACATTAATTGTGCAATAAGCCCCATAGTTTTCTTGCATGCATATTTATTGCATGTAGAAATTGAATGTTTAATAAATATTTGCTGCAAAATAAAAACCAATAAAAAATGTTAAATAAACGTTAGATATAAACTGAAAAAACAAATAAAAAATTTAATTGAAAAATATAGTGAAAAAATATCACAACAATACAAAATATTCAGGAAAATTTACTAAATTAGAATGTTTTTGAGCAAATCTTGAAATTAATAACAAGAAATAATGAAAAAGCGTTCAAAATATTCATGGGTGGTTATGGCATACGTTCAAAACTTTTAAGGGTGGTTATGAATTTTGAGTCATTCATTAATTGTTATGGTATTGCAAACGTTTATAGGTACTGGGTGGCCCAGAAAAAAAATCAACCCAAACATACAAGCTCAAATAAATGAAATTGTGTCATACAATTTCATTCAAATCGATCTTGGGCATTAAAAACGGTCCATCCATAAATATGCACCTCCATTATGATGTTTCACAAAATGTTTTTATAAAAACTTCTAGTTATATGCAAGTTTTAATCATTCCGTATAGATTCTTAGTCAGTGTTGAAGATAAATTTATCCTGTTGAAAATATCATAAGAGTGTCCTGTTTGGAAGAAACAATACTCCCAGTTTCAAATGGACATCAAGTACCAAGAACCACCAAGAACCACCAGCAAGTCATCATTTCTGTACTCGATGACGATCTCCGAGCAAGTTGAAGGAGAAAATTAGGCGGCGAGATTGTGGCCAAAGACAAACACTTCGAACACATTGTTTACTGAACTTTACTGTCATTGGAAGTCAAACGTTATATAAGATGGTGTGCATTCACTTATTTATTAATTTCTTCCATTTTGAATGCGTTTGACACAACAGTCTGGTAGGACATACCACCGGAATGTTTTTTTTGTGTGTGTTTCGGTTGGATTTATTTTTGGCCACCCTGTACTTTATAATATTCCAAACATGGATGCGTGATGATTTTTGAGACATGGGTGACTTATGGTTATCGAGACATTTATGGGTGCGTTTTGATATTTCAAACAGTTATTGGTGAGTCATGGTTTTCAAGACATTCATGTGTACGTTATGATACACCAAACAATTGTAGGTGCCTTGCATCCTGTTTTGTGAATAGGATTAGTATTGTAACAGTTAGTGCCGTTCACTCAAAGTGTTGCCGATATTCTTTCTTTTGATTGAAGGGTGTTGAGTTGAGTAATGGCAAACCACTTTCATCCAGTTCTTGTATGTACACCCTACCAAATGGCGTTGGCCGACCTAGTTCTTTTATTTAGAGGTCGGGTCTTGTTGTTGTCAACGCTGTAAGGCGTTGATCGCCCTGTGTCGGCATCAGCTTCCAAAAAGTTAGCCTTACAGCGTTGACAACATGACCTGACTCCTAAACAAAAGAACTAAGTCGGTCAAGGCTCAATGCCATTTGGCAGGGTGTATACGAGTATGCCACCGTCTGTAAGAATCAGTTGGGATTGGGATTGAATTGAATTAGTCTCTCTGTATTTACAATTTTTTGTTGTTGAAAAAATGATATTTATATATACACATGTATATATATCAAAAATATATATATACATTGAAAAACAAAATCAAGTTATTTCGCCTAAAATCATTTTCTCAGCGCCCGCTTGGATCATGTTATGCCGAGTGTATATTTCTGTTGTCACCGTCTCCGACGGTCTACAGTTATAAGCCAGTCTCAGCACACAGAAGGACTTCTTGTCGTCTTTGGGACGGTCGTGATACGTGAACAAGTTGCATCGTTCCCAGTACTGCTCGCACAGAAATCGGCAGGATATTCGCGAAAGGTAGTGACGAACGGACATCTTCGAGTTTATCGTACAATTCACAATAGTAAAATCATATTCCGGAACAGTCCATGAAGCGAGCGAGTTCAGTTTTGCAGCTGGAAGGAGGAAGAATAGAGACAGTTTGGAATCTATTGATGTAATTTGCACATTATTTGTATTGTGTAAGGTTATAATAAGTCTTACCTTGTTCATCATATTCTTTGGAAATCCACTTCACTTGGCTTGCTGCATTAAAAAAATAATTTAAAGGTACAGCACATTGTATGAGTTCACACCTTTGACATCTGATACATTTGGCATTGAGTTCATACCTTTGACATCGACCAGAATCCAGGTGTACGAAGTATATTTTTTAACGTTCAAAACAGCATACGAAGCTGTGTTCAAGCCATCAATCTCCTGCCAAATCGGGTCTGTTTTCATTTTGAAATACCTGCAAGTAGAATGAGTGTTGAATACGTTATCCTGTTGAATATGTTTGCACTTGCTCAACATGCTAAATCGAATTTGGAAAACACAATTCTCACCCTTCCATTTTGATGGCAACATCGGTTTCGTTGAGAAAGAACAATACATCCCGGTCGTGTTCCATGATAGAACACCTTGTGATCTCCATAGGTCCCCGGTATATAGATATTCTCTTCTGCCAGAACCTGAAAAAAACATCTTGAAGTTCCAAGAAATATTGATGGGTGTGACTGGGTACGATTGAACATTTCCCAGTTTGTCACGTTTCGTCAACTGACCTGTACTTCAGGTTATCGTCCTCCCCTCCCCAGCCGAAGAATAGATTTGAGAACCCGTTGACACTTTCAAAAACATCGGGTCGAACCATAACCGCAGACCCGAACAGACCATACTGGAACCTACAGAAAATAATGGTAGCTCTTTCTATGATAAATGTTCCATAAAAAACTTATTATATTATTAGACTACCAGATAATATAAGTTTATACTATTCACTCGGTGGTATTCTTATTGAAAGGACACTCCTGATTAGACGATTTGTACCACGTGACCATCCTACATACTCAATGTTGGACGGCGAAAGTCTATATTGGACGGCAAAAATCTATATTGGACGATCATGCGCTAATCAGCCAATCAGATCGAGCGCGTTTTACATGTGGGTCTTCCCCACTCCTGGTTTCTCCTACACTCATTGGTAAATAATATAGTAAATGTTGGATGTTGAGAGTCGTCCAATACACAGTTTACGGGATTCAGAAATTTCATATTGACCTCGGCCAATTTCTTCATCCCGTAAACCGTATATTGGACTCCTCGACATCCAATATTTGTATAATATATTCAAATTCTGTCACCTTGAAAATGTATGCCAGTCATAATATAGCGATAATTCATGTTTAAAATGTACACGCGAGTGGGACTTGATCTATTGTGAAGCACTGAAAGAGCAGAATGACCACATGGATTTTCTGGCCATACTCTGGCGACTACGTTTCATATCCTGGTTACTGTCCATGACACAGTTGTTTGATGTATTCCATCAACATTAATTTTTTTATTTATGTCGGGGTTCCGGGTTGGTGGGGTAGGGCATGTTCGTTGCAGCTCTATTGCTTGGACTTGATGGTCTCCTGTTTTTTTTGTATGTGTCGCAGGTCGAGATTGGTGTATGGTATGTTCGTTTCAGTTATACTGTATTGCTTGGAGTTTGAGCATGGTCTCTTGTTTGTTTTCTGTCACAGTGTCGAATGTCAGGGCTGGTGGAATATAATGCTGGGGATTGAGCATGGTTTCTTGTTCGGTGTCTATATTTGAGGTCGGGGCTGGTGGAGCAGGATATGTTCGTTGCAGCTATACTGTTGGATTTTAGCAACGTTTCTTTTCTATTATCTTCATCAGAGATCAAAACTAGTGAAATAAAATACTTCGTTGCAGCTAATTTGCTTGGAGTTGAGCAATGTTTCTTGTCTGTTGTCTATGCTGGAGGTAGGGGCTGACGGAGTAGGTTTTGTTCGTTGCAGCTGTTTGCTTGAAAATGAGCATGGTCTCTTGTTTGTTGTCTGTGTCGGAGGTCTGGGCTGATGAAGTCGGGTATGTTCGTTGCAGCTGTATTTGCTTGGAATTGAGCATAGTCTATTGTCTGTTGTCTGTGATGGAGGTCGGAGGCTGGTGGAGTAGGGTATTTCGTTGCAGCTGTGTTGCTTGGTCTCTTGTTTGTTGTTTGTGTTGGAAGTCTGACGGAGTAGGTTTTGTTCGTTGCAGCTGTATTGCTTGAAAAGAGCATGGTCTATTGTTTGTTGTCTCTGCCGAAGGTCAGGGCTGGTGGAGTAGGGTATGTTCGTTACGGCTATATTGCTTGGAGTTGAGCATGGTCTATTTCTGTTGTCTGTGTTGGAGGTCGGGGGCTGGTGGCGAAGGGTATGTTCGTTACGGCTATACTGCTTGGAGTTGAGCATGGTCTCTTGTTTGTTGTCTGTGTCAGAGGTCTAGGCTGATGGAGTGGGTGACTAGGGTGTGTGCGTTGCAGATCCACTGCTTGAAGTTGACCATGATCACCCGTATATTGTCTGTGACAGAGGTCAGGCTGGTGGATTCGAGATGATTTTCGTGGGTATTGGCGTGTGTCATGCACACACTTGAGCGCTATTGGGAATGAACAAATGTGGCACTGTTGGAAGAGAACATATTTGGTAAATGATGACATAAGTATGGTGTAGAGTGAGAAACGGAGTTTGAAATGAGGAGTGACTTCATGATATGCTCCAACTTCTTGTTATTTCGATGAGAATCGAACGATTTTGGCATAATAATTGACGATATCTTAAATAATTACCAATGTATATCGTCTTTTAATGTGAACTTACCACCTCAGAAAGTGTACACATATCAACTGGTGTATTAGTAAGTACACAAGTATGTTTATTGATGTCGGTTCATGTGGAAACTTGTCGATTTCAGAAAAATGGAGTTTTTTCAGTCGTAATACAATTATATGTCATTTTCAGGCTCTTCGGACACCTTCTCAGAAGGTACCATAAGATAAAATTGCTTCTTGCGTGGTATTCTATAAAATAAAGCAGAGAAACCTAATATGGAAGAGGCGCCGACAAAAAAAAATCATTTTAGGAATTGAACCACGGACTATTAGGGATGACCTTTGATCTTGACCCGCGTCGTAGAGTGAAACAGATCATGACCCATATTTTTTTTAGTTATTATTTTTGTTTGTTTGTTTGGTATCTCAGTACGCTGTGTCAAAACATGTTATAAGTTAGTCTCTACACTGAAATTCCTCCAAGGCATTTTCAGGCCTTGACATCTAGTTGTTTTTGAACTTGACATACTGGATACTGCCGGGCCTACCAATGTATCCCAGATGTCGAAGTGACCGTGAATTTCTGCATAGCATAGTGGGTTACTCACGTGTAGTTGAACCGATCGCTGTAGCCGCCCCAGTGTACGGGCTGGTGACCACACGCCGCCATGTTGTCGCCTCTTTCGGTCAGAGTGTCCACGTCGTGGAACAGGACACAGTCGGGATCAAACAGCTTCTTGGCCTCCAGATACCCCGCGTTCATGATGGCCGCCTTGTTGAACACGTATGGGAAGTTCTGCCAAATTTTTTCCCCAAAAAGTTACCAAGAGATTTATGCGGGTGTATACATTGACTGTACGACGCGTTGGCTGATGACGATGCGTTCAGCCGGAAAAATGTATTTTTTACAAAACGTTTTGATCGTTGAACACAGCTCAGTCTAGCTGATGTAGTCTACCTGTTCCACCACGAAGATCCTGTACTCGACCAGCTGGCGCTGCAGTATGGGGTGCATGTGACTCAGGAAAGCCTGCAGGTGGCGCTCTCGGTCCCGGTAGGGCACGACAACGGCCACGCGTCTCCTAGCAACGCACGACGTCGGGGCCCAGTGACCCCCGAGGCGGACATCCTTCAGATGGTCGCTTTTCGCATCCCACGATGTTCTATTTAAGATGAATTCCTTGTCAATTTTGAGCGGGCCCTCTGAGAAAGAGACATGTAGATAAATATAGAGATAGGTAGAGAGATAGCTAGGGAGATGTGATTGAATCTCACCAATTTACAACATCAAATAAAATGATATAAAATTTAGGGCCAAGAGCTCTGTAGATAACCGAGAGAATACCATAATAATATGTACATTTGTTCATCAATCATAATTCTGGATGAGTATCAACAATGAAACTCCCATCATGTGCGTCACATGCTACAATATATATTCATAATGCAAGAGTTTTCCAACCACAGAGCACAGACCAATCCCCACATTTACAGTGAACTTAACCTTGACTTTTGAACACTCAGTGGCATCTTAGGACTCAGGTCAACTGTAGTGTCGCTAGAACATGTACATGTACAGTATATTAATACAATTAATACAGTATATTAATACAATATTAATAAGTTTTCAACAACAGTTTTAACAGTCGCATAGAAATGCACATATATGACTATCATGATAATGTACCAAGGATCCATCTTCAAGTGTTTCATCTCCAGAAGCCAAATTGTCAGGCCAAACATGAGCCTGGTCACTCAAAGTCATCAAAGGTCAAACTCGAATTGTGGAGCTCATATTGAATTGCCTGTGCCTCAATAATACGAACTGCAATTGTATCTGCAAGCAGTTAGTGTGCACCGCGGTCTACATACATACACATATCAGCTCGCACCATAATTATGCAATAAAAAAAAATTAAGATTTCAAAGACTGAAATCAATTCGTGGGGATTATCCTACAGCCTTCTGTTTTCGAATTTACTTTTTTATTGTAATGATTTAATTTTCATAGCGAGCTGTGTGCATTTGATAACCATGGTGGCTGATAAGTGACATCGTAAAAAAAAATTATTTTGCGAAAATTTCGCAGAAAAAAATCCTTACTTACGCAGAAATAACTTTATTTATGCGTAAATAACTTTATTTACACGTAAAAAACATGACTGATGTGGTGGAGATATGTCTTATTGGCTCAGAATATTATTTTATGTCTGTGCGCGTGATAGGAGCGTGATGGCAAGTTTCTTGTATCAGTGTCAGGGCGCACGTGTTGGTCATGTCAGTGTGGAGGTATTGATTCTCCGTGTATTGATTCTGCATGTATTGATCGTGTATTTAGGTAAGCGTTAGTACATGTAGGGGGAGGGGGGGGGGGTGGTTGCGGGCCGTTAGTGTCTTAAAGATATTCCAAATAACACCCCTCCATCAAATGATTTACCCTGCCCGGATCCTATCCTGTCCAAATATGTAAACATTTTAAAGTCCTAACAAGGTACCCACACACACGTCACGTGAACTGTTCCTCTACCTTCTCAAGAGAACGGAAATTGTTTATAGCACGAATGTTCATACGTAAACAACAGGATTAGCATGACATTCTACCACATTTACTATGCAACATAATATGCATTCACTTCGCACGACAGGACCACAGTGGCTCGATAGCCAATCGACCCAGGGATAAGAACCTCCGGATCCACAGCCTGTTGCTCCCTCATTAAGATTGATTTCGTTGTCCGGTTGGTGGGTGACGGGGCGCTGGCGACATGTGTCCCATCACTATAAGCGCAAGTGCTCTACTTCGCCCTCAAAGTTCTGAATTGTGGCCTCAGCTCGACCGAGTCTGGCTCGCAATTGAGCATTCTCCTCCAAGAGCGGCTGAGGGAAGGCAAGATCATGACGCTCGTGTAGTGATCCCATTCCGAACCCTACCGACAGGCTGTTATATTCGGCCTGATGGATATGGGCATCTATTGCATGCAAGTAGTACATTCGCATGACGCATAAGTGATGGACGAACATATCTTCTGCCTGGGCGATTGCCAGCGATATCAGGTGGCGCTCTGGCTCGACAGGGTGAAGAAGTGGATCAGCATCATGTGCCATGGTGAAGAAGTGCAGATCGTTGGCTCCATTAATGTTGATCGGTCCATGGAAATCAGGATTCTCCCCAGGCAATGCCTGTTGCCCAGGAAATGAGCACTCGATCAGACGTATACCACGTTGGCGCAGGGACTGGAGGTTGGCGCCAAACTCGTCCTATCCATGAAGAGGGAGGCCCTCATCCAGTTCCCTCGGCAGTAACTCCTGGTTGCTGGGCTGGCGGCTCCCTGTATCAGCACGGTCCGGGGCGCGAGAGGGGTTCCACTATCTTCCTTGAAGTAATACAGAAGCTTAGCTGGGCATGTCATTTCTTGAGATGGAGATGGCACAGACGGTGACGTCGAAGTCTCACGGGATGCCAGGCGACTTTTGGTGTCATCTCCGATTTCCGAGAGTGGAGTCCGGGCATGCAGGAGGTGAAGCAGGCTTTTCTTTGGCCGGCTCGGTGCAACTAGGGAGTGGCGGAAATAACCCGTTGGAAGAACGAGGCCACAACTAACTGATGTGTGACAGGAAAGTTAACACACAAGTCCTGATGGTTTCTTCACCGATTGTTTCCAAAGCTTGATTTCCAAAGTTCGATTCTATGCTTGACAGTACAGTTCTTCTAATCCGACAGGTTGTTTATATTCCAAACTCAGAGTTCTTATTAGTTCTGTAGTCATCTTCTGTATCAAATATCCACTCCAAGAGTGCCAACGAGCACAAGTGTAGACTGGTCAAAGTTCTGCATGCCGAATGACCACTTATAAAACTTCGCGGCTTTTGTGTGGCTAAGATGCTGATCTCATCCCCTTTCCCTGTAACACCAATTAGCAGGGGGCGTGCTCGATTGTTATATATACATCTCGCACCGATCGTTTTTCCAGTATGCTCGCTGCCACTCTGGATCACACTGTTCAATCATATCCTGACTTGTACTGGCTACTAATCTGTACACAGTGCTTCTCTGCACTTCCACTGTTTTTAGCTGGGGAAAGTGTGAGGGCTACCGGGTTCGGCTAAATTGTCCCTCGGCACTCACGTAATTCCTTGTGAACTTTTCCAAGTATTCTTTCCTTATCACTAGAGGTAGCACACGATGGTTCCTTTGATACTCAGAGTTAGTGGGCTATGACATTAATGTCATTCTCACACGAGCAACTATACTTCCCAAACATTTCTATCCAGTTCCAAGGGTCGTGGTTCCGTGATAATTGTAGGGGGAAGATGGTTTGGCTGGTCGGCCATGTAATAGAAGGATGAGTTGTACATGATGAATTTGAAGACAAGCCGCGTCTATTTTGGCGGCGGTTTTGTTTGTAGCATTCCCTCGTTCCTTTTTGGACGTTTCCTTGGATGTTACTTAAGGGGAGCAGAGGCTCATTTCAGCATGTACTCGAGAATTGGCCACCCTGTCTTGCTTACCACTTGGCTCGTACAGATGATACATAGGAGAAGTTTCGTCCCTGATACACAATCAGTCAATCAGCACAAGTTCTAGTGCATATCACCTACATCGTCATCTCATGGTGAATAATGGTATATCTTCAATGTTGCCTCACTGACATCAGGGTTCACATTTTAAAATTGCTGAGCACATGTGTATCATTATCTTTGTAGTGTTCATATGGCGAGAGACAGCATCAAAGTCAATTATGCATTGTGTAGTTCATCATCGTTGACATCAATCCAGTAGCTCAGCCAATGCTATCTGTACTGAGTTGGGCAGGGCACATTTCTTCTTGGGCGACTTGGTCTTGTTGACGGCGGTGTATTATAGCTTGATGGCGAGTCAGTGGAAATCGCGGGTTTGGGTATGCAGGGTTTGCGCAAGTGCTGTTAAGTAATGGAATCCGACTTTCTTTGCTTGCGAAGATGGCGCGATTCAGATGAGGATGACAATGTAGACTGGCAACTCGTTGCTGGCGGCGTGGAATCTGTATTGGTAGTCCGATGTGATTCAGGTGAGTGACCTTGCACTGAAATCTCCCAGAGGTGGTAGAGTTCCTTGAGCCCCAGGGGGTCGGGTGTTGGCTTGCTTTCGGTTTCGTACTGTCCGATGACGTTTGCGGTTGAACAGTGTCAGTGTAGAGGCGTGTCAGATGTGCATCGCCTTCATATGGTTTCAGCACATCAATGTGAACAACGCGACTTCTTCGAGGGTTTGCTACGAAGGCGATTTTGTAGTCGACCTCAGTCACACCTTCTAGGATCCTCCAGCTGCTCTGATTGCTTGGCATAGGTATTCCACACATTCCGGTCCACATAGTGGTAACGGCTCTGGGTCGTATGACGGTAACACAAGATCAACTGGCAGATTACACTCACGTCCATAGACCATCAGGTGAGGTGTACACCCGGTAGACAAGTGGACTGATGTACAGTACGCCATTAGCACGAAGGGAAGATGCAAGACCCAATCAATAGCGTGATCATTAACGAATGCACTCAACATATTCAGAGTTTGATTGAAACGTTCGACCTGACCGTCACTGCTGGTGGACGTTAATTCTGTCCCCGAGGTAAATTATTTTCATAGGTTGTTGGGCAGTTGTATACTAGTTCCATTAGGTGTACAGTAGAAACAACTACATTCTTGGCCGTATGGCGGTGCAGCAGGAATGCATCGGTGTACTTGGAAAAGTAGTCCGATATCACGAGGATGATGATGAATGATGGCCTCTTCCAGTGACCTTGTGTGTGTCCAAGATGTTCATCATGATCCTATCGAACTGTGCTTCGATGGGGAGTTGTGTTAGTGGTGATCATATGGGTGGCGGCTTGCATTTGCACGACATGCACTGTGGGCAGCAGGCACACCAGCGGGCGACATCTAGTGCAAAGCCCAGCCAGTAGAAACGGGGTCTGACTCGTTTGAGCATTTGTTGAATTCCGAGGTGTCCGACAACTTTGAGATCGTACAGCTGGTGCCGGACCATGGCTCGGAGGGTGGGGGGCAGGACAGTTCGTACAACAGTGCATCCTGTCTAGTCTGGCTTGGTGTTCCGAATGAGTATTCCGTCTTGCAGTATTAGGAGATGAGAGACGAGAGTTTTCACCTCCTCACTTTGGCGCGTGATTTCTTTGGAAGTCGGTTTAGTCCTATTAATCACCCATTGGCGCACTGTACCGACACTTGGATTGGCTTGTTGAGCAGTAACTATGTCCATGTTTGTATAGTCTGATAACCATTTCTGGCCATCAAGAGCCTAGGGCACATATTCGAGCAGCTTGAAGTGCCGAGATTAGTTTGGACTAGGAGTATCAGATTGTCATTGTCCAACTGGGTGACCTAAGGGGCGGCAGGAACCACAGTGATCCTCCTGACGGGGAGTTCACTGGAACTGGTTGCCGGTTCTGCGACACGTAATGTGTGGGAGGGGTTCCCACGGGAATGTTCAAAGCAAGCGTTTCTGCCCGTCCGTGCAGCATGCTACGAAATGTCATAGTCTCATTCAGGTCTGTGTATGTAAACACGGCTGTGAACTGCTCGAAGCTGCATACATACTGCAATAGATTTCCTTCCTTGAATGTCGCATGCCTTTGAGCTGTCTTGCCCATTGCTAGTGGTTGGCAAGTCTTGTTTTTACAGCCGGAGCAGTGGTGGGAGCAGCAGGGGTCGTTGTGACAGGCGCTGGAGGGTTCCTTGTGGTGACAGGAGTCGGTGCTGCGACATGCACTTGTTGGAGCTGTGGTGGTATGATCGGTACACTGATCTTTGGCACATTGTGTCCCATCAGGATCGCGGGAGCAGCTGGCCCTGTTGGCGCTGCAGGTGCTAGAGAGTATCCAGCATAGCTTGGGGCTGTGCCGACCATAGGTGCTTGGCCGAATGGCTGTGGCATGATCGGTATTCCAATCTTGGGCGTGTTGCGTGCTGTCGGGGTCATGCAATCAGCTGGCATCGGTGGCGCTGCAGGCTCTGATGGATATCCGATGTGACTCAGAGCTATCACAACCATAGGCGTCTGGTCATTGGGCTTTGGCAAGATAGGTACTGCGATCTGGGAGGGCGCGTATGTTAGCTGTGGGAACTGGTACACTGAACCAGCAGTGGGTGCTTGCAGATACATGGCTGATCCATGATTAGTCAGCGTGGTTGACAGCGACTGACTGGATATTACCGTACTATGCCCTTAAGGGCAGTGTACAGTAATTCATTGAAAGAATACACTGCTGGGAAATAATGACCCGGTTTTCAAGGCAATATCTTGTTGTCGTTCTTCTCAGGAGCTGGGGAAGTGAAGGGGTTTGTCATGGCCATCATCACCCATAATTTCGGGTATTGTTACCCCGGGTCCATTCAATGCAGAATAGCAAAAAATCCCACGTGTCGTCAAATATATTCATGCTTATCACGCGATGTCCAACTGATAAAACTAGCGTAGTGGTTAGGCTGGGATGTTTTTTTAGAAAGGTGTTGTGGATCACCAAAATGAGACCATTTAGCATTGGGTTGAGCCAATCTAATACTATACTTTGCCCTTAAGGCTACAGTATATTAATTATATTGGCCATTCAACTCAATGTTAAATGATCTTACTTTGACGGTCCATAACACCTTCCTAAAAAAAATCCCAGCCTAACCACTATGCTAGTTTTATCCCTCAACGATAAAAATGTTCTAACTATCCTCAGCGGCTAAATTAAGACTTGAATTACAATTTGTTTGCGCAATATTAACGACACTGATGCATTTCAATAGCTCAGCCTTCTACAGGTGTCAGGGACTAGGAAATTTTCACCACCGGACCAGATCACAAGAATTGAGGTCGGTTTTATGCCGAGCTCACGCTTATCATAAGCAGCCCCCCTGACCCTGACATCATTCTAGAGACACAAGGTTGCATGCAAATAATAACCCCTTGATATTCTTGACTTTCTAAATAAATTATTAGTGGTTTGTTACGTTTCACATGGGTTCTATAGATAATTTTCCGTTTTTAGTGTGATAAATTCACGGTTTTCTTTAATCTTACTTTACTAAATAATCCAAACTGGCATTGAATTATACCAACGATTGGGTCTTGATGCTAATTGCACCTATATTCTATACTCATCCTGAAATTTTCAAGGCTTTTGCATGAAAACTCAATGAGTTTTCAACAATTTCAATTCTAAGAGTTTGGCAGACTGGCAAATCCCAGCACATGTAGCATATGTATTAAATGGACTGAAACAGAGAATTGAATAGGGATATCAGGTTTATATTTCGCTTCACAATTACATACATATAAGACTACCTACTGACAAAATATAATTCATATATCTCAGAAACGCCTATACATTAACTGATTACACAATTTTCACTCTGCGTGGCCTGGGAGCGCAAAAAAATGTCATAATTCGTTTGACTAGGTAACAGTTGAAGGTTCCCGACCTAATTCTATGTTCATTTGCCGTGTTTTGTGTGGCTAAGGAGAAAATTGTGGAATACACATAAATCACATGGTCGGTCGGCATACAAAAATGTTCTAACTATCCTCAGCGGCTAAATTAAGACTTGAATTACAATTTGTTTGCACAATATTAACGATACTGATGCATTTCAATAGCTCAGCCTTCTACAGGTGTCAGGGACTAGGAAATTTTCACCACCGGACCAGATCACAAGAATTGAGGTCGGCCCTATGCCGAGCTCACGCTTATCATAAGCAGCCCCCCTGACCCTGACATCATTCTAGAGACACAAGGTTGCATGCAAATAATAACCCCTTGATATTCTTGACTTTCTAAATAAATTATTAGTGGTTTGTTACGTTTCACATGGGTTCTATAGATAATTTTCCGTTTTTAGTGTGATAAATTCACGGTTTTCTTTAATCTTACTTTACTAAATAATCCAAACTGCCATTGAATTATACCAACGATTGGGTCTTGATGCTAATTGCACTTATATTCTATACTCATCCTGAAATTTTCAATGCTTTTGCATGAAAACTCAATGAGTCTTCAACAATTTCAATTCTAAGAGTTTGGCAGACTGGCAAATCCCAGCACATGTAGCATATGTATTAAATGGACTGAAACAGAGAATTGAATCCGGATATCAGGTTTATATTTCGCTTCACAATTACATACATATAAGACTACCTACTGACAAAATATAATTCATATATCTCAGAAACGCCTATACATTAACTGATTACACAATTTTCACTCTGCGTGGCCTGGGAGCGCAAAAAATGTCATAATTCGTTTGACTAGGTAACAGTTGAAGGTTTCCGACCTAATTCAATGTTCATTTGCCGTGTTTTGTGTGGTTAAGGAGAAAATTGTGGAATACACATAAATCACATGGTCGGTCGGCATACAAAAATGTTCTAACTATCCTCAGCGGCTAAATTAAGACTTGAATTACAATTTGTTTGCACAATATTAACGATACTGATGCATTTCAATAGCTCAGCCTTCTACAGGTGTCAGGGACTAGGAAATTTTCACCACCGGACCAGATCACAAGAATTGAGGTCGGCCCTATGCCGAGCTCACGCTTATCATAAGCAGCCCCCCTGACCCTGACATCATTCTAGAGACACAAGGTTGCATGCCAATAATAACCCCATTGATATTCTTGACTTTCTAAATAAATTATTAGTGGTTTGTTACGTTTCACATGGGTTCTATAGATAATTTTCCGTTTTTAGTGTGATAAATTCACGGTTTTCTTTAATTTTACTTTACTAAATAATCCAAACTGGCATTGAATTATACCAACGATTGGGTCTTGATGCTAATTGCACTTATATTCTATACTCATCCTGAAATTTTTAAGGCTTTTGCGTGAAAACTCAATGAGTTTTCAACAATTTCAATTCTAAGAATTTGGCAGACTGGCAAATCCCAGCATATGTAGCATATGTATTAAATGGACTGAAACAGAGAATTGAATCGGGATATCAGGTTTATATTTTGTTTCACAATTACATACATATAAGACTACCTACTGACAAAAAATAATTCATATATCTCAGAAACGCCTATATATTAGGGGCAGTGTACAGTAATTCGCTCAGCCAATCAGCGAGCGTTCACCTCACTTAGGCAATTTAAAGGGAAACTGTTGTTAAACATCGCCTCATATATTTGTTTAGGCCAGACTTCTGGACGAGTGTATATTCACCTGAAAGAACGCAGTGCTGGGAAATAATGACCCGGTTTTCAAGGCAGTATCTTGTTGGCGTTCTTCTCAGGAGCTGGGGAATCAAAGGGGTTTTGCATGGGCATCAGTACCCATAATTTTGGGTATTTTCACCCCGGGTCCATTCAAGGCAGAATAGCGAAAAATCTCATGTGTCGTCAAATATATTCATGCTTACCACGCGATGCCCAATACGTTGAGGGATAAAACTAGCATAGTGCTTAGGCTGGGATTTTTTTTTAGGAAGGTGTTATGGACCGTCAAAGTAAGATCATTTAACATTGATTTGAAAGGCCAATATAATTAATATACTGTAGGCTTAAAAATTAACTGATTACACAATTTTCACTCTGCGTGGCCTGGGAGCGCAAAAAATGTCATAATTCGTTTGACTAGGTAACAGTTGAAGGTTCCCGACCTAATTCAATGTTCATTTGCCGTGTTTTGTGTGGTTAGGGAGAAAATTGTGGAATATACATAAATCACATGTCGGTCGGCATACAAAAATGTTCTAACTATCCTCAGCGGCTAAATTAAGACTTGAATTACAATTTGTTTGCACAATATTAACGATACTGATGCATTTCAATAGCTCAGCCTTCTACAGGTGTCAGGGACTAGGAAATTTTCACCACCGGACCAGATCACAAGAATTGAGGTCGGCCCTATGCTGAGCTCACGCTTACTGTAAAAAGACTAATTTTGGTGGCTATTAAAGTTGGCGGTTTGGACCCTCACGCTATTTGGCGGAGATTTAATTTGGCGGTTTTAAAACCACTTATATTTCCTAACATATATATAGTTAATTGGGCGGACGATTCAATTTTTGGCGGCTTCTCCCCTACCGCCAAATCCGCCAAATAAATCGTCCGCCAAAATTAGTAGTTTTACAGTATCATAAGCAGCCCCCCTGACCCTGACATCATTCTAGAGACACAAGGTTGCATGCAAATAATAACCCCTTGATATTCTTGACTTTCTAAATAAATTATTAGTGGTTTGTTACGTTTCACATGGGTTCTATAGATAATTTTCCGTTTTCAGTGTGATAAATTCACGGTTTTCTTTAATCTTACTTTACTAAATAATCCAAACTGGCATTGAATTATACCAACGATTGGGTCTTGATGCTAATTGCACTTATATTCTATACTCATCCTGAAAATTTTCAAGGCTTTTGCATGAAAACTCAATGAGTTTTCAACAATTTCAATTCTGAGAATTTGGCAGACTGGCAAATCCCAGCACATGTAGCATATGTATTAGATGGACTGAAACAGAGAATTGAATCGGGATATCAGGTTTATATTTCGTTTCACAATTACATGCATATAAGACTACCCACTGACAAAATATAATTCATATATCTCAGAAACGCCTATATATTGAGGGCAGTGTACAGTAATTCGCTCAGCCAATCAGCGAGCATTCACCTCACTTAGGCAATTTAATGGGAAACTGTTGTTAAACATCGCCTCATATATGTTTAGGCCAGACTTCTGGACGAGTGTATATTCACCTGAAAGAACGCAGTGCTGGGAAATAATGACCCGGTTTTCAAGGCAGTATCTTGTTGGCGTTCTTCTCAGGAGCTGGGGAATCAAAGGGGTTTTGCATGGGCATCAGTACCCACAATTTTGGGTATTTTCACCCCGGGTCCATTCAAGACAGAATAGCGAAAAATCCCATATGTCGTCAAATATATTCATGCTTACCACGCGATGCCCAGTACGTTGAGGGATAAAACTAGCATAGTGGTTAGGCTGGAATTTTTTTTAGGAAGGTGTTATGGACCGTCAAAGTAAGATCATTTAACATTGAGTTGAATGGCCAATATAATTAATATGCTGTAGCCTTAAAAATTAACTGATTACACAATTTTCACTCTGCGTGGCCTGGGAGCGCAAAAAATGTCATAATTCGTTTGACTAGGTAACAGTTGAAGGTTCCCGACCTAATTCAATGTTCATTTGCCGTGTTTTGTGTGGTTAGGGAGAAAATTGTGGAATACACATAAATCACATGGTCGGTCGGCATACAAAAATGTTCTAACTATCCTCAGCGGCTAAATTAGGACTTGAATTACAATTTGTTTGCACAATATTAACGATACTGATGCATTTCAATAGCTCAGCCTTCTACAGGTGTCAGGGACTAGGAAATTTTCACCACCGGACCAGATCACAAGAATTGAGGTCGGCCCTATGCTGAGCTCACGCTTACTGTAAAAAGACTAATTTTGGCGGCTATTAAAGTTGGCGGTTTGGACCCTCACGCTATTTGGCGGAGATTTAATTTGGCGGTTTTAAAACCACTTATATTTCCTAACATATATATAGTTAATTGGGCGGACGATTCAATTTGGCGGCTTTTCCCCTACCGCCAAATCCGCCAAATAAATCGTCCGCCAAAATTAGTAGTTTTACAGTATCATAAGCAGCCCCCCTGACCCTGACATCATTCTAGAGACACAAGGTTGCATGCAAATAATAACCCCTTGATATTCTTGACTTTCTAAATAAATTATTAGTGGTTTGTTACGTTTCACATGGGTTCTATAGATAATTTTCCGTTTTCAGTGTGATAAATTCACGGTTTTCTTCAATCTTACTTTACTAAATAATCCAAACTGGCATTGAATTATACCAACGATTGGGTCTTGATGCTAATTGCACTTATATTCTATACTCATCCTGAAATTTTTCAAGGCTTTTGCATGAAAACTCAATGAGTTTTCAACAATTTCAATTCTAAGAATTTGGCAGACTGGCAAATCCCAGCACATGTAGCATATGTATTAAATGGACTGAAACAGAGAATTGAATCGGGATATCAGGTTTATATTTCGTTTCACAATTACATACATATAAGACTACCCACTGACAAAATATAATTCATATATCTCAGAAACGCCTATATATTGAGGGCAGTGTACAGTAATTCGCTCAGCCAATCAGCGAGCATTCACCTCACTTAGGCAATTTAAAGGGAAACTGTTGTTAAACATCGCCTCATATATTTGTTTAGGCCAGACTTCTGGACGAGTGTATATTCACCTGAAAGAACGCAGTGCTGGGAAATAATGACCCGGTTTTCAAGGCAGTATCTTGTTGGCGTTCTTCTCAGGAGCTGGGGAATCAAAGGGGTTTTGCATGGGCATCAGTACCCATAATTTTGGGTATTTTCACCCCGGGTTCATTGAAGGCAGAATAGCGAAAAATCCCATGTGTCGTCAAATATATTCATGCTTACCACGCGATGCCCAATATGTTGAGGGATAAAACTAGCATAGTGGTTAGGCTGGAATTTTTTTTTAGGAAGGTATTATGGACCGTCAAAGTAAGATCATTTAACAATGAGTTGAATGGCAAATATAATTAATATACTGTAGCCTTAAGGGCAGTGTACAGTAATTCCCTCAGCCAATCAGCGAGCGTTCACCTCACTTAGGCAATTTAAAGGGAAACTGTTGTTAAACATCGCCTCATATATTTTTTAGGCCAGACTTCTGGACGAGTGTATATTCACCTGAAAGAACGCAGTGCTGGGATATAATGACCCGGTTTTCAAGGCAGTATCTTGTTGGCGTTCGTCTCAGGAGCTGGGGAATCAAAGGGCTTTTGCATGGGCATCAGTACCCATAATTTTGGGTATTTTCACCCCGGGTCCATTCAAGGCAGAATAGCGAAAAATCCCATGTGTCGTCAAATATATTCATGCTTACCACGCGATGCCCAATACGTTGAGGGATAAAACTAGCATAGTGGTTAGGCTGGGTTTTTTTAGGAAGGTGTTATGGACCGCCAAAGTAAGATCATTTAACATTGAGTTGAATGGCCAATATAATTAATATACAGTAGCCTTGACTGATTAAACAATTTTCACTCTGCGTGGCCTGGGAGCGCAAAAAATGTCATAATTTGTTTGACTAGGTAACAGTTGAAGGTTCCCGACCTAATTCAATGTTCATTTGCCATGTTTTGTGTGGTTAAGGAGAAAATTGTGGAATACACATAAATCACATGGTCGGTCGGCATACAAAAATGTTCTAACTATCCTCAGCGGCTAAATTATGACTTGAATTACAATTTGTTTGCACAATATTAATGATACTGATGCATTTCAATAGCTCAGCCTTCTACAGGTGTCAGGGACTAGGAAATTTTGACCACCGGACCAGATCACAAGAATTGAGGTCGGCCCTATGCCGAGCTCACGCTTATCATAAGCAGCCCCCCTGACCCTGACATCATTCTAGAGACACAAGGTTGCATGCAAATAATAACCCCTTGATATTCTTGACTTTCCAAATAAATTATTAGTGGTTTGTTACGTTTCACATGGGTTCTATAGATAATTTTCCGTTTTTAGTGTGATAAATTCACGGTTTTCTTTAATCTTACTTTACTAAATAATCGAAACTGCCATTGAATTATACCAACGATTGGGTCTTGATGCTAATTGCACTTATATTCTATACTCATCCTGAAATTTTCAAGGCTTTTGCATGAAAACTCAATGAGTTTTCAACAATTTCAATTCTAAGAATTTGGCAGACTGGCAAATCCCAGCACATGTAGCATATGTATTAAATGGACTGAAACAGAGAATTGAATCGGGATATCAGGTTTATATTTCGTTTCACAATTACATACATATAAGACTACCTACTGACAAAATATAATTCATATATCTCAGAAACGCCTATATATTAAGGGCAGTGTACAGTAATTCCCTCAGCCAATCAGCGAGCGTTCACCTCACTTAGGCAATTTAAAGGGAAACTGTTGTTAAACATCGCCTCATATATTTTTTAGGCCAGACTTCTGGACGAGTGTATATTCACCTGAAAGAACGCAGTGCTGGGATATAATGACCCGGTTTTCAAGGCAGTATCTTGTTGGCGTTCGTCTCAGGAGCTGGGGAATCAAAGGGGTTTTGCATGGGCATCAGTACCCATAATTTTGGGTATTTTCACCCCGGGTCCATTGAAGGCAGAATAGCGAAAAATCCCATGTGTCGTCAAATATATTCATGCTTACCACGCGATGCCCAATACGTTGAGGGATAAAACTAGCATAGTGCTTAGACTGGGATTTTTTTTTAGGAAGGTGTTATGGACCGTCAAAGTAAGATCATTTAACATTGAGTTGAATGGCCAATATAATTAATATACAGTAGCCTTAATAAAGGGCGTGACTTGCATGTTTGTTATTTACGGACTGTGAGTAATTAGCTAACATAGAATCTGCTCGTAGGGTAGAAGCCAGGAATAGACCTGGGGATGCCTCACACATTGAGGATTCCGTTTTAAGTGACGTCATTTCGCCAGATGTATGGTTGCCTAGGGAGACAACGCGAAGCGATATTGATCCACGTGCTGGTTTATTTTGCGTGTGTGGAAGTCTGGTTTTGGGAAAAGCAAAAATTCCGATGGTATTTCCCGGGATTTGGAGTAGAGAAAGGTTTTGCTGAATGTATGCTATGTCGGCAATTGCGATCTGAAAACGAGCTAAATTGACAGGTTGACATTTTATGAAAAATTGGTACTATCATGCTCTATAGTGACCTAGATTTTATTGAAGTACTATGATTATACTATCACACCCTGTCAACCGCTAAGCCCTAATTTTTTTTTGGGAAGGTGAAACGCACACCCGAAGTTGCCCAATTTAACATTGATTTAAATGCAGCCAATAATTGGTCATATCAACCCAGTACTGTAAAAGGTCGCAGCATATCTACGCGGCAAATCATGACGTCAAATCATTGTCACATATATTTTACCGTCTTGAGTGCAAATCTAATATTGACTATCCACTTCACCTTTAGGCGAAGTACTTGTTCCATATTCTATCCATGGCTTCATACCATATAGATATGTCGCCACGAATGTGACTTGATATTAAAGCTGCTGCCTTCGAATGTATGCGATATTTTTTTCAAAACCATATTGTGTTAAACACTTCTTATGCAATATAACAAAGGGTGTGCGCAATGATTTTGACGATTACAGTCCGTCCGAGTGTAAAGCCGAATGTAAACAAATGCTCAAATCACGCTTAAAAGTCCACATCGAGTACATTTTCCAGTTCGTGTGTGCATATATAGTGTAGTTGTGAGAAAATAATCAGTGATCTACCATGATGTGCGTGGAATTGTCAGTCTATCTTGAATTTCTATGCTTTGTTTACATCTGCGTGTGATGGATACAGTTCCTGTATTTACGCGAGAACCGCCTGTTCAAATGAGCACAATTTCCCTGAGGACTGGTTATTTTCATTACATTTGATGTGAGTATGTTTCATTCAGTTAGTTTACTGTTTAGCATGTTTAGTATGAAATATAGTTTTAAAAAAATATTGACTGGTTTCGAAGGCAGCTACTTTAAGAACAAGTACATATCAACATGATCGAGAGAATCATTACAAAGTTGATATGTCTGTTGATATATAACAAGCTTTGGAAAATCAGTGATACACTGAATCACCGTTACCGATGGATTGTGAGGTTCAGCAGACAAAAAAATTTACCCAAGCCTTTTGGGAGACAGGGACAGCGCTCCTTCAACCCGCCGTCTCGTCGCGCGGCCCCGGCATCCTCTGCCTGACATATCCCAGCCAGCCAGCAGTGGTACTCTTCCAGGCTGGGAGCTTGCCCCGTCCCAATTTTCTCCAGAAATCCCAGAATTCGTTCCGACTCGACTGACGCCCTACCCCCAGTCTCAACCCTGGCAAGTTCTTGCATACGCAGGTAAGTATCTGAGACACTCTCGAATGACTGGGACCTGTTCGTGGGGCAGTCCTTAGCGTAGAGCGTTCGGTCGACGTCGTTAGGTGTGAGCGGCGATGTTTTCTTGGAAGTTTTGCTCATGTCCTCTCGTATGCTGTTTGATCCCGTCCCAGTGGGAACAGTCAAACCTCGAATGCTATTTTGGCAGGAAGAAATAGTACCAAAATGTGAACGTGGGAGGCAATCGTCCTGGCGTCTGGTGAACTTAATCGACAGGGCAGTCCACTGTTGAATGTTGAGGTATAGCGAAAACACTAAACAAATGATGAGCACATTTTTAGTCTGTTTCTTGTTGGACAGTTTTGTTAAAGTATCCATATTGTTTTCCTGATATTGTTTTTCATGTTGTATGAGGAATGACATAGCCTCGATTTCGCTTCTCTTCCGGTGTTGGAGGGGACGGTAAGAAGTCAAGTTTCAAGTTTCTGCATATATTTCTACGGAAGCCCATAGGTGACATGTGCGGAAAAAAATTAAAACTTATCAAGTTCGCACATAGAAAGGTTTTAGGCTTCCACGTTCACACGTAGAAAGTTTCAAAGCTACCACGTTCACACGTGGAAACATTATGTGCTTTCACGTTCGCACGTAGACACTTTAAAACCTATCACGTTCGAACGTAGGAAGATGTAGGTTTCCACGTTCACACGTAGAAAGTTTCAAAGCTACCACGTGCACACGGGGAAACATTATATGCTTTCACGTTCGCACGTGGAAATGTTAAAACCTACCACTTTCGAACGTAGAAAGGTGTAGGTTTTCACGTTCACACGTAGGAAGTTTCAGAGCTACCACATTCACACGTGAAAGCATTTATACCTTTCCACGTTCCCACGTAGAAAGATTTAGATTTCTACGTTCACACGTAGAAAGATTTAAAGCTATCACGTTCACACGTGGAAGCATTTGGTGTTACCACACCCAAATCTTTGCACGTGCGAACGTGGTAGCTCCTGAAGTTTCCACGTATGAAAGTGGTAACCTCTGACTTTCCACGTGTGAACGCAATAGCCTTAACTGCTTCCAAGTTCGAACGTGCTAGCTTTTTGCTGGAAAAGACGCACATGCGCGAAAAGACGCGCATGTCACCTATGGGTTTCCGTAAATTTCAGCAACGGTCTACTGGTCTTTTCATGGCGTAACAGTATGGTTGGGTGTTCTTTTTTTCTCCTACACTACGGAAAGCCATTAAATAATTTCATCGTAAGGAGCTGATATGTATGTGTTTTTTGTGATAAGTAGAGCGTTTCGAACCCGCCACTTCCATGCCTTTAGCCAGTAGATTTTTTCAATGCTATGACCAAGTGTGTTTTTAAACATTAAATCAGATTTTGAAATGCTCCACTTCAGCATTCAAACATGAACTCTTTGTGAATCTAGTCTACAAAAATGTCGCATGCCACAGTACAATCAGTATGATTTATGAAGTTTGTTGTTAATTGGTAGAAAAGTTGGAATCACATTCAGTGAGTTCAGCGTTCTAGTGCAATCAAACGATTTTTGAAAAACCCCATCAAAGGTGATTCGTTCCTGAAAGTTTGGAGAGCTGAAGCCATGAAAGTGATATATCCTAGTTACACCGAGCTTGCCTCCTCACTGTGGTACTACGGCGACCCAGTACCCGATAGGGACGCCAAAGTCGCCGTGGGAACCCCAACCTTTTTAACATGGCGGAAACCTTTATAACAGGGCTAAAAAGGTTTGTGCCCTGTTATGAAGGTTTGTGCCGTGTTAAAAAGGTTTGTGCCCTGCTATAAAGGTTTGTACCGTGTTAATAAGGTTTGTGCCCCGCTATAAAGGTTTGTGCCGTGTTAAGAAGGTTTGTGCCCTGCTATAAAGGTTTGTGCGTGAAATAAAGGTTTTGTGCCATGCTAAAAGAGTTTGCGCCCTGCTATAAAGGTTTGTGTTACGTGTTGAAAAGGTTTGTGCCCTGTTATAAAGGTTTGCGCCATGGTAAATTTAAGTTTGTGCCCCGCTATAAAAATTTGTGCCGTGTTATGAAGGTTTATGCCCTGCTATAAAGGTTTGTGTCCTGTTTAAAAGGTTTGTGCCCTGCTATAAAGGTTTATGCCGTGTTAAAAATGTTTGTGCCCTGTTATAAAGGTTTGCGCCATGGTAAAAATGTTTTTTGCCGTTTAAAAAGGGTTTGTGCCCTGCTATAAAGGCTTGTGCCATGTTAAAAAGGTTTGCGCCCTGTTATAATGGTTTGCGCCATGGTAAAAAGGTTTGTGCCGTGTTGTAAAGGTTAATGCCCTGCTATGAAGGCTTGTGTTGTGTTAAAAAGGTTTGTGCCCTGCTATAAAGGTTTATGCTGTCTTAAAAAGGTCTGCTCCATGCTATGAAGGTTTGTGCCGTGTAAGAAAACGTTTGTGCCCTGTTATAAAGGTTTGCGCCATGATAAAAAAAAGTTTGTGCCGTGTTAAAAAGGTTTGTGCTCTGTTATGAAGGTTTGCGTCATGTTAAAAAGGTTTGTTCGTGTATTAAAGGTTTATGCCATGCGATAAAGGTTTGTGCCGTGTTAAAAAGGTTTGCGCTATGCTAGAAAGGTTTGCACCCTGCTAAAAACGTTTGTGTCATGCTAGAAAGGTTTGTGCCGGGTGTGAAGGGTTTGTGCCTTGCTAGAAATTACATGTAGTTTCATAACTGAAAATAACTGTTTACTAACTATGAAACTGATTTCAAAACTACTCTCAACTCAGGCATGAATAATGGCAGCATTGGGCCGCCGTAACTTTGGACATTTTTCAAAGTATTAATCAAGTCAAGTCAAATTTATTCGACAGTGTACACGCTATTTACATTGAACAATAACAATTTCGAATTTTACAGAAAATGTGTACCACTGTCAGGCCACCACATAGCCAATGGCTGTCTTCCTGTGGCGCCTAGCAGGAAAGAAAAATAGAAAACAAATTATAAGCCTGTCAAAATATATACATGTACCAAGCGTGTAGTCCTCCCAAGAGCAGGTGGGTGTGGCGGGGCGAGGCGGGCGTGTGAAATCAGGTGCTGGCATCGTGACCTAATTTACCTTCACAGAATCTTTTGAGCAACATCTTCAGACGTATCGACTGCTTCACGCATTCTTGGTCACTGTTGTGGTGTTGTGACTAGTCCGAAAATAACGTGTTTCTCTCAATACGATGCACTATTTTTGAGGTATCGAGAATTCGAAATGCATATATTATATATCATCATGTTATTGCCAGCTGACCTACGGGCAGCTCGTAAAAGTTTTCAGACCGAAGCGATCTTAGTGCTTTCAGTAAAGGTCTTGGACAAGTGCTCATGTAAGAAAAAAACCTTACAGACATACACCAGATTGTTTTTCATTCAGAGTGACTATACATTCTCTAACAAGTGAATACAATCGTTGAACACCATGGTCCATCATTTCAGTGGCAATTTGAGGTGGTATTTGTGTGTGTATTGTGGGAACTATGAAAATCCGATCGATCCGAAAATCCGATAATAATATGTCACAATACTGGTTACACTCTATGGTTGTTGGGTATGATAATTTACATGTATCCTGTTTAGTGCGGGTATTCTAGGTGTGATTTCTTCCTCGCTTCTCGTACATTGTATAGGGTGGGGGCAGCTACCTTATTCCTATCTACCGATACTTTAGTAAATTGATTTATGACTGAATTCACATGTTTTGTTGGCACAGACTCAAATTCAATGGTTTCCCAGAGCATCAGTAGCATTTGAATCTTTTTACGGAAACGTATGTGAACCTTGGTTTTTAGGTTGAAAATGGTCCTGTTATGAGCCTGCCGGGTATACCGATACAAGAAAATGCAACTAACTGCGAAAGTCGACATTAGAGCTCGAGCACATCATCAGCACCTTGACAGCTGAATGTATCCTACTCAACGTTTTTGTCCCGCCCCCTCTCAAAATTGCTACCATATCCCCCCACATTCATACTCCCCTCACTGAATTCATTCCCGTATATTACGTTTAAAACATAGGCCTTCTTCATTCATACTCCTAATAAGTAAGCATTTCTTTGAAAATGATACTGAAATGATACTGCTAAAATGATACGGAACCTCAATAAAATACCCTTTAAAATATTGGAAACTATGAGGAATATCTGCATCTGATATCATGATATAGCCTAACATATGCCTACTGGGCTAATTAAAAGACCAGTTTAAAATATGAAGGCTCGCAGCATGCGACACCTTGTCATGTGATAAAATACGTCAAATTATGGTAGATGTAGCCGTGGCATTGCAGACGAATCGTTGTGTTTACTTCAAACACCAAAGAATGCCACACGCAAGCTTATTGTCTCCCCGCAGGGGAGACTTCTTAAACGCTCTCTGAGATTTCCATGGGGGAAATACTCTTCGACTGGGGGAAAAACCCGGTTTCGAAATGAAAATACTTTGAACGTGTGTTCTACAGAGCTCAACGTAAATAATTCAGTTAATTAATATGATCTGACGAATATTTTCGTCGAAGGGTGCAATTTTTTCTTCACTATCGCCAATTTACGTGAACATTAGCGTCTCGGCTGGATTTGAGAATAAATACATAACTACGGTGTGCATTCAGTCAACCGTGTATCACTTTTGTCCATACTGTTGAGTCATCGCTCACTTCTCGCGCTTATTCTTCATGTCAGTGCCAAATTTTCCTTGTTTTGGAGCAGTAAAACTAGCATATTTGTTACGTTCCATTTTCTGACTGCATCTTCACTTCTAACAATCACACGCATTTATTTTTCGCTGTCCCGCAAAGAGCTAATTTTTCGCTCGGAAAGTGCGGAAGATTGATTACCGTGGTATTTATCGTTGGCAATGTGTAAAAGTTGGAATGAGTTCCGAGTTCAACACCACCGCCTTCAATATTGATATTTCAGTGCTTATAAATATTCCGAGGGTAATCAAATTTATTGTACACTTCTCATATGGCATCTATATTGTCGCATATTTGTACACTATTGACCAAAAACAACTTTACGAATATATTGAATTTTGGGCCAAATAGAAAACGGTGCTGAATTTTATGAACACCTTGCCATTTTTTGATGGGCGCACTCGATCAGGGACTCGAATTTTTTATCATACGAACTATATGGTATCAATTGCTTTCACATCGGTATATTCGTCCGGCATGGACATCGTAGGCCTATGCGCACGGATATAAATTGAAAACAGTTCTAGAAATGATCGCGTTATTGACTTCTGTCATCCGGGGAGATCTGGTGCTTTGCACCAGCTACGATTCTTGTATGTATGCAATGCATGCACGAATTGCTGCACAGATAATTGTATGTTCCAAAATACGTGTCATTGCGGTAAAATTTGCTTTGCATTCTGGGAACGTCAATTTCCATCCGCTCCGCCATTTTGACGTTTTCAAGACCAGCTGTGCATTTTGTGTAATTTTCTCAAACCTAAAACATCGACTTATGCATTATACATCTGTGGAATATTCAAAGTTTGCCATCAATTCGAAAGATTTCGTGTCAAGGACGAAGAAAATCCTCATCTGAAAAAGGTATCTAAACGTTTACAAAACGGGCGTCGATAGGTTGGCATGAAACCTCCATAAGAAAGTCAGCATATAGACATGTAGAGAGTTGGGGGCTTCGCCCCCAACGCTCTAATGTCAAAAAAGAAACCCAAACAGAAGAGAGAAAACGATTTAGACCTAACCCTGATGAATTGTCCCAAATCACAGGAAAATTATCGAACATCAGTAACCAAAACACTGTTCGGTAACTTCAGCAACACGAACTCAGATAGCAATCCTGGCAGATTGTTCAATAATTTCAGCATCTACTTTGGAAATAAAATTTATGGTCATCTATTGTCTTGCATACACTTCTCGTTATCATATCACTTTATTTAATATTATAGTTAACTTTAGATATCTGGAATCTGTGTTTTGGAGCAGGACACGACTCATACGACACCGCGACTTTGGATACATGGGTACTAGTAGACCTGTTGTTAGTATTTTTATACTGAAGTATTATTTATGTTCATATGATGTGTTGGAAGACCATGGGAAGCTCGGGAAACCTGTGCTAGGTGATAATAGGTGTTTTCGGGAGAATAGTCACAAAATTTTTCACATCGTGCTGCATCAGTATCGTGGCCTTTTCAGTTGTCTAATGTTCATTATGTTTCGGGAGCTCCGGATAGACATAAGCTCATCTAATATCAGTATCACTTACTTCTCGTGTGGAGCGTAGTGTTCTCTGCACATCTCGGAAGATTCTGTGCTATCCTCGGCAGTTCTTGTGCGCACCTCGGTAAGCAACGGATTTTTCGCGTTTTCGCTTAAATGACGTGCTGATTTTATCCGCAGAGGTTTTCAAATGTCTAAACAAAGTCCCAGGTATTTACATGTATAAGAGCTTTACTGTCTAAGAGTATTACTCATAACTTTATACCCCATTCACACCGACTCTGGATCAGCTCCCGACAGAACTATGGCAGTTGATATCGCCATGACTGAACGGGGCCTACGCACAGGCATTTGTCTCAAGAGAGGGCGCGGGGTGGCGTGGGGGTAAAAAAAAGTATATACCCCACCCCACCGTGCGCCCTCACTTGAGACAGATGCCTGTGGGCCTACGCCGGGGGTCTCTGGGTAAAAACTGAAATGCCGGAGGTCATAGGGACGGAGACAGCGCGTTGTCGGGAAGTTTTCAAACATAGTTGAACTCGTCGGGTCTACGTAGGGACTGGGGGTTGGGAGAATCAGCACCGTTTGCACCAGAGCTGCTGTGGATTTGTCGTAACTTCGCCGTAGCTGCGAAGGAGCGTTGTCGTTACAGCATCGGGGCCTCTTCTGGACTGTCCTGGGTTTGTCAGCCAAAATGATTCGGGAGTGATAGCATAAACCCCATTGAACTAAAAATAGACTGGAATGGTCACGTGACATTTGTTGATAGGTCACTAGGTCGGCCATATTGGTTTGTGGACGATGGAGCATTCTTATAGCAGCTCGGATGCTATTCAAACCAAGAAAAAAACACAAAAATCAACAAAAGGAAGTGAATGTTTTGCTCCTGATTGTAGCACTTACAACAACAATGAATCCAGGAAGGGTGGAATTTCTTTTCACAGGTAAATTAGGTTTGGATTGGTAGCAGGCCAGCAATGCCGAATGAGTGCACTGTGCACTGCAGGCTAGCCCCACTGTTTGTCAGTCGGTAGACGGTGAGACTGGCCACGGTGGGGCTAAGTGCAGGCCAGCAATGCGTGACACTGACAGCTTTTAGCCCTAATATGATCTAGATATTTATAGATGTCAACGGAGTAAATACTAAAGATATCCTCGGTTATCCCTTCATGGTAACTTTCGCGAAATTTTTCAGTCCACCCAATTTTTGTCCGTCGCTCGTCGATGCCGTCAATTGCGCCGGTTAGGACTGTCTTTCTTACCGTCGCTCGTCGATGCCGCCAATACCGCCGGTTACAAGCGTCGTTCTTACCGTCGCTCTTCGATGCCGCCAATACCGCCGGTTAGGACTGTCTTAGCGTCGGTCGTCAATGCCGCCAATAGCGCCGGTTAGAACGGTCTTTCTTACCGTCAGTCGTCGATGCCGCCAATACCGCCGGTTAGAACTGTCCGTCTTACCGTCGCTCGTCGATGCCGCCAATACCGCCGGTTACAAGTGTCGTTCTTACCGTCGCTCGTCGATGCCGCCAATACCGCCGGTTACAAGCATCGTTCTTACCGTCGCTCGTCGATGCCGCCAATACCGCCATTTAGGACTGTCTTTCTTACCGTCGATCGTCGATGCCGCCAATACCGCCGGTTAGGACTGTCTTTCTTACAGTCGCTCGTCGATGCCGCCAATAGCGCCGGTTAGGACTGTCTTTCTTACCATCGCTCGTCGATGCCGCCAATAGCGCCGGTTAGGACTGTCTTTCTTATCGTTGCTCGTCGATGCCGCCAATACCGCCGGTTACAAGCGTCGTTAATACCTTCACATCCATAAATAAAGGTCAAATGCTGATTTATTGGTTTCAATAAGTTTCCACATGTAATAGCTGTTCGTTTGGATTTTCTTCATGTAATTATTAATCATCATGACAGATTTCCAAACAAAGAAACTGAAAGTGAGAGGTACAACATATGGTGGCAGAATTGTAGAAGAGATCGTCTACCTTCGAAGTATTCTGCACTGTGCAGCAAGCACTTCAAAGAAGAGAATTTTGACCGAACAGGCCAGATAACTCGCTTGAGACCTGGTGCAGTCCCAACCAAATTTGAATTTCAACAACAGCCACAGGTTTGATATCATTTTATTTTATGAGTAAAAAAATTTTTTTTGATGTGTTACACTTACTCACCAGTTATCATTTGTCATAAATGTTAATGCATCACAAAAAATATTAATATAGGAACACAGGCACGTACCGTATTGGTCCTATGAATAGTAGCATGGAGTGCCAAAGCAAGAGGTTAAATTCATGAAAATCTTTGAATACTATACCAATGGCCTTCAAACTCGTCTATTATATTTCAAATAACATGAATTTGTGAATGGGAACACGACAATATTTTATTAGACAGATATGAAGTGTATTACAAGGTTAGAAAAATTGAACATTTGAGGGGAAAAGAGGGGGGCGTGCTAATATCAGGGCATGTGTTACTATTCGGAACAATACGGTAATTACATATACGTTAATTGTTTTTGTCATATTTCTTGGCAATTCCTGAAACATACATGTTTCAAACTTTTCCATTATGCCTTGAAGCAAAGACAAACTGAGACAGCAAAGAGAGCGTTGGAGACCATCGATGAAATTCCCGAAGACCAAGATGTTATAGCTACCTCATCATGCTCATATGATGTATGTGATGGTAATGAAACCATAGACATATCTCTGGTCTATGTCTATGAATGAAATACAGCTATATCAAAGGCTGAATAAATTTCCTTTAGTTTTGTATGGGAGGGGGGCAGAATATACACGTACATGTATCATGTGTATGTAGTCAATTAATGAGCATGTACATTACAATGTAACAAGCAAATTTTCCATTGATATTCTATATTTGATTATTGGAAATTTCATACTTATTTACAAACTTCATATCATAATTAAGGCATTTTTTATGGTTTTAGCATATTTTTTTCTTCCGCCGTTTTGGTTTCAAGACGATAACTTTAGATTGCCTTGATGGATCATTGTCAAATTTTCACCACTAGTCAGAAATGATATGTGGAAAAACCCTATTCTTTTTGAGCTGGCTCCGAGGTCCATGATGTATGTGAGGATGAAATCAAGTCTAATTTTGAGATATGGTTCCGGACGATAACTCAAAAATTATCCAAGCAATAGTTGCAGAACTCTGCACGGAGGTTTATATACCACCAGGGAAGAGCCCTATTGATTTTGGGATCGATACGTCAAACGACATAGGGGTCGTAATTTTTTTTTGCTGAGTCATCCTTGAGGCTTCCTATATATCTCGGAAACGGTGTGTTGTAGAGCGAAACGAACGTCATTTTTGGAGTCGTCGCCCTAGACAAACATATTGTTATTATGGATGAACTTTCACTTTGACCCAAATTTTTTTTGCCAAGTCAGCATTTTTCGTTTTTGTCGATACTGGTATTTCGGAAACGGTGCATTGTATAGCGAAATGGACGTTATTTTCTGACTCGTGTCTCTATACATGTCTAAGGGGTATTACATGTAAACTTTGACCTTGACCTGAAATTTTTTTGGGCATTTTTCATTTTCGTCGATATCTAGCATATATAAATTATTCATCACACCAAAATGCCTCCAAGGCATCTTTAGGCCTTTACGTCTAGTTTTTTTATACTCAGATTATCAAAGAGGTGTTGCTACCACTTTGTGACATATAATATATAAATAACAATACCTGCAGATTTCCACATTCTAAAAAATATACTTTGTACAAGGTTATATTAGAAGGACTTTTTATTTAAATCCCTTTCATGTGTTCGATAGGTTCCTGATCACAGTTATAACCTGGTGGACTGCGAATCAGCCAAGAAAAAGATAAGGCTACTGGAGGATCGGGTTGGTGATTTGGCGAAAAAACTCAAAAATGCTACATCTCGCGAGAGGAGATTGAGGGCCAAATGTTCTGACCTTATCAGAGAAATAAAGGAAAAAAATCTCATAAATGATGACCTCGAACAGAAGCTGAGGCGGTTCAAAGGTAATGGACATCAAACATTTATGGTTTACAAAAACTAAATACATTTACGTATGTTCAATGACTTTTATAATGTATGTAAATTCCATTTTTGGTTGATGATGCAAAAATATGTGAATATTGTACTGATGATATATCTTAATATATTTTTAGAGGTTGAAAATATTAAAGTTTATTTTAAACATTACCAATCTGAAATACTACATACTCGCAACTGTACCGAGCCAGTCCATCGGACTACCAAGAAATAAATTGTTCAATTAAAAATTTTGAAAAATAATAATCTGTATGTCATCAGTGCAATGAACAATGAATGAAGGAGTATGAAATCTATCACCACATAGATATTCCACTCGAGTTATTTGGGAGACCACATGATGGCTACACAGAGGAGCAAAAAAATTTTGCGTTGACACTCCACTTATACTCCCCAAAAGCATATGAGTATATTCGAGAGAAAATGCCCCTGCCGTCTTCTAGGTCTCTTCGAAGGCATGATCTTTACTTATTCTAAAACTGATTGATTCATATGTAAAATGTATAGTACATGATGTATAATTTTCCATTTTTGTTACTGTATATTGTTGCTGTATATATTTTGGCAAATAGCTGTAAAATCACTTCTATATGCTAGGTTCAAGCAATTACTAAGAGTTTAGATGATTAACACATTAACATGTTCATTCGTATATTAATCTTTTGTATGTGAACCTTCAATGGAAGAAATATAAAAGAAAAACATGTTTTGATTTGCTGTTATCATTGACAGATGGATGGAGAAAGTTGACGCTGAGCCAGGCCTTAGCCAGTCCCTGTTGGAGACACTACGTCAGCGCAGAATGCAGAATCCTGATGGATACACTCAGTAAGTGATGTTGTATTCAGTAAGTAATTTTGGTTTATGATGATTAAGGAGATACATTGTAATATGAAATCATGTAAAAAAGTAGTAATTTTATACAACTTTTAAGTATAAAAATCACGGTCACGTCTAATATTAGTGTGAAACTTTTTCACCATAAAATACATTTGAATAGGGCATATGTTTGTATCCTGAGTATATGCAGTCATATGCAATACAAATCTTAAAGACATTCCAATTCACAAAGATGAACTTTATTGATAAATGTGAAATCGAATGTCACATGCAATGCTTAAAGGAACATTGTTTGGTAACCTACGTGTATACATGTATGTTAAGAGTTTTATAATATTTTGTTTTGTCTTTCATAAATTTTATTTACCTGTCATTTCTTCTACTGCCTTTGCTATTGTTGTGTCTCCTATTATATTTATACCTCATGCAATTCAGTAATCTATAATACCTTCCTTGTCTCTACCTTCCTCCCTCAAGACTCCAACCCTAACTCCTTATTTCCACTCCTAATAATCACTTACGTTCAAGCAGCTGAGTTTCATAATATTTTGTTTTTGTCTTTCATTTATCTACCTGTCATTTCTTCTACTGCCTCTGCTGTTGTTGTATCTCCTATCATATTCATACCTCATGTCACATATGTAATTATTATGTGAATATATCACATCTCATGTGTTCATGTCTTATATGTATTCCTTCACATGTACCTCTTCTTCGTGCTCATGTCAATTCAGTAATCTCATACCTTCCTTGTCTCTACCTTCCTCCCTCAAGACTCCAACCCTAACTCCTTCTTCCCACCCCTAATACTCACTCATGTTCAAGCAGCTGAAGGTAGTAGGTTCGATTCCTGCTCTGAATATGAAAGAAGTTCAGATAGCTCAATGGCAGAGCATCAGCTGTGTACATTTCAATAATTGTTATTTCATATTTATTTTTCATGATTGTATACTTATATTTCTTTTCATGGTAGTTATTTGCTTTAATACAAGATCTAACTTGTATTATTAATTTCTACTTATTACTTTGTATATTTTATTTTCTTTCCCTCTTATCACATGTATACCAAATATGTTTTTTTAATGCTCCTGCTTGCTAATTTTATTTAGTTTTGATCCCTTGATCAAGGAAGTTGTTGGGTTTTAGTCCTGCTGTGACTATGGAACAAATTCATATACATGTGACTCAATGGTAGAATATCAGCTGTCATTGTTTTGTTTATGGGACCTTTGTAGCGATAAACTATTGCCTTTGACCTAGAGCTACATTGTAGGAAGAATTTATGTTGATTCATTCTTAAGGCTTTCATGCATATGTCGAAAATGGTGCGTTGTAGAGCAAAAACGGAGCTTAATTTTGGCACTAGCACTAGAAAAAACTATTCTAAGGGTATCTTGCATCGAGATGATCCCTGGTTTAGATTTTTTATTCTCCGACTTGGCACCTCCTGTTTGGGCGTATATTGGAAACGATGAATTGGATAGTGAATCGGAACTCAATTTCTGCCACCTGGCACTAGACAAAATGGTCCAGGAAATTTTATCTGTTCTATACAACCTCTGGTGTCAATTTTCTGTTTGGCCGTATCTCTGAGACAGTACGTGGAAGGGCGAAATTGAGCTTACTTTCGGACTCCTGGCACTACACGAACCAGTCTATGGGGTATATTGGGTGAAATTGACCGCTGGTGTTGAATTTTGTCTACGAATCAATATATCAGAAATAGCACGTCGAAGAGCAAACAGGCGTTTTTTTCATAGTTGTCATACACAAACATGTCTAAGGAGTATCGAGGGTAAACTCTTACCTTGACCTGATTATTTTGCTAATTCGGCATTATTAGTTTTAATCATATCTCAGAAACGGTGTGTCATAAAGCATAACGGACATTCTAAACAAAGATGCCTGAGGGGTATATCAATTAAACATCGACCACCGACGTTTTCAGAGTCATCATGATCCTAGACAAGTTCTCTTACATGTAGGTATATGTCAGGTAGCAATAGAGCTTCAAATAAATTTCCCCAAGGCATCTTTTATTCCTTGACGTCTGGTTTGATCAGTTACCGTACTGTCAGTGTCATTAAGAAAAAATGGTCAATAAAAAAAATATCGAATATATATCTTGTGATACTGTTTCATTAATTTTTGTTTTTGAAACAAATACAATGAATAACATTTCCTTTTGTTTTACAGGTGATTACCAGAACCAATTGGAAAGGTTAATGCAGATCTTGGATAATCTTGGATCTTGGGTGTTAAATTTATTTGTATTATCAAGACAAAAAATGTTTCATAATCATGAACAATAATTTAAGGATACCGACCAGAGGTCTGATAACATACAGTTAAATGTATTGACATAGCGGTGTGCCCTTCATCCTTTATGTCTTCATTCTTTCATCATTTGTCCATCAGCATGTTTATTTGTAAATTTCATGATATTGTTTTGAATACACTATAAAATATGTCTCTCGTGTATTATTCTCAGCCCCTCAGTCATGTAAACAGAAATGTATTACATTTTCTGTTTGACAGTTGTTGTCTGACGATTGATGCCATGCACATTAGAAAAAATTTGATGTATGATGGACACAAGAAGAGAACTATAGGTTTCGTAGACTTGGGAGCAGGGCCAGACGAGGGCGGACCAGAAGCCACCGAAGCTCTGGTCTTCATGCTCGTCGGTCTGAAAGCCAGGTCAGTGACAGTATATTTTTAGATTACCGGACCTATGGTCCGATAACCTATTGGCATGGCGTTGCGTCCGTCGTCTCTCTGATTATTGAATTTACAGCTTAGCAATCAACTGTGGACATGATATATGCTTAATATTATATATGCTGAATATTCTCTTGACCTTTATTTCAACCAGTGACCTGGCTAACATCTAAAATATTAAACATTGTCCGGTAACTTATCTTTGGCCCTTGGCCTAACTTTTTATCAGTATTGTTATTGATTACATGCATATATCAAAATCTATATTATTGTGGATATTGAAATTCATGAGATGATTTTATCAATCAAGAATTAACATTCACTATAATTAAGGCATTTTGGAAGAAATGCCTTTATGGTTTTAGCATATTTTTTTTTTCTTTTTTAGGTTACCGGACCTTTGGTCCGATAACCTATTGGCATGGCGTTGCGTCCGTTCGTCCGTCAGTCCGTCCGTCCGGCGTTAACATTTTTATATTTAAAGTTAACGATCGAATCTTGATTTTTGGACTTTGTTTCCGCATGATAACTCAAAAAGTATGCAGGCAATGGCATTTTTCGTTTTCGTCGATATCTCGGAAACGGTGCATCGAAGAGCAAAACGGATGTTATTTTCAGACTCGTGGCACTAGACAAACATGTCTGAGGGGTATTATTGATGAAATTTGACCTTGACCTGAATTTTTTCGCCGAGTCGGCATTTTTCGTTTTCGTCTATATCTAGGAAACGGTGAGGCGTAGAGTGAAACCGACCTTATTTTCGGAATCTTCACCCTAGGCAAATATGTTTAAGGGGCATTATGGATGAACCTTGACCTTGACATGAAATTTTTTCGCCGAGTCGGCATTTTTCGTTTTCATCGATATCTCAGAAACGGTTCGTTGTAGAGCAAAACCGACCTTATTTTGGGACTTGTCATCTTAGACAAACATTACTGAGGGGTATTATGCATGAACTTTGACTTCGACCTCAAATTTTTTTGCTGAGTCGACATTACACCGAAATGCCTCCAAGGCATCTTTAGGCCTTGACGTCTACATGTAGTCGTTATCAGGTGGAAATGTCCGATAGCCTACTTCCTCACTCGGAGTCTGTCGGGTGAGACTCAAGGAGAGCTCCTGACTCATTGCCTGCAGAAAATATCCGAGTTGGGGCTAGTTGTGCATTGCATAACGATGGATGGACACGCAGCCAACATAGGTAAAATACTTCATGATTGACTGTAGTCAATTTTGATTTTATTTCATGTTCATCACAATTGAAATGACTAATACAGTAAAAGGATATTAAAATGCAACACCCATGTTAGCATTTGCTATGAGCTATAGCATCATACTATTGCTGAAAATAAAATGCTAAGCTCATGGTAGAATGGATAGCAAGCAGTACTCACATTGTGTGCATTTGATATGGCAGGAATGTGCACGAGACTCGGGGCAAAACTTGATGTTAATCCATGTGGCAATCTTCGTACATACTTCACGCTACCTGGGTCGGATGTCAAGACATTCATTCTCCTAGATCCATGTCACATGCTAAAGTTGGTCCGTAACATGTTGATGTCTTACACAACGATCCGGTCACCACGAGGGTATATTTCATGGATATACATTAAGGAACTTCATGAGCTGCAGGAGAATATCGGATTACGTCTCGCGAACAAACTAACAAGTCGCCACATCGCATATCATCAGCACAAGATGAAGGTACGTATAATAAAAATGGTTACATGTATGATTGCAGCGAAGCAGACTGCTTTGATCTGTATTTCTCTTCAGATTAGATGTTCAAGGCTAAAATCCTAAAATACTCATATCATTTATTGACACATACATTTTTCTTATTGATGTATTCAAAATATATATCACATATTGATTACATTGATGACATTTTATTTCTATCAATATTTTGCTGTTATGCTAATCTATTTGTAGATAAAAATATTTCATTATGAATATATGTACATGTATCGCAGGTATCACTGGCTGTTCAGACCATATCCAATTCCGTAGCAACAGCACTGACAGCACTAAAAGACCTTGGTATAGCCTCTTTTCAGAACTGTGATGCTACAGTGGATTTCGTTCAGGTGAAATTATGACATCAAAGCATTAACATGTAAACAAATTCAGATAAATAATAATGCCATTGAAATGTGAGTTACATCGATATATAAACATTGAAATAAAGAAAACATACTATTACAAATGAAATATTGCGAATAATCAGCACTATTCATGTAAAATATTATGATTATTCTCTATATGATTTTATATAGAGAATAGATAGACTGTTCGACATATTGAACAGTCGATCAGTGTCATCAAGAGGGTACAAACAGCCAATCCGACTCAGCAACCTTGAATATGTCGCCCCCTTCCTGGTAGAAACTAAAGCATTCTTGCTGTCACTGACAACTGTTGACAACCAGCCATTATATCAGAGTACACGGTACAGGCTGGCTGAGACTGCCAAAAATAGTTCAAAAATTTTGTTTTGTTTACTGTTTCAATATATGTAAGGATTCTCATTACAGTTTGAATTATATTATGCCTGTAAGTGTATGTATCATGCACAATTTTCGTAACCAAAGGTTAAGGAAAAGGTCAAAAGCAAATAAATGACCATAAATTAGGAAAAAATCATAATATAGAGTTCAAACTAGGATCATATTGTTGCATATCTAAAGGCCGTTATGAGGTGACCTATGGCGTCTCTTTTTATTTTATTTGTCTGTCTGTCTGTCTGTGCGCGTAAATCGACGACAAATTGATCTATCTACTTCAAACTTATAGGGATGAAGCGATATGACACTAGCTCTATTCTCCTCAAATTTTGTACATGTATGGTGTACATCATATGGTCGTACAATGAAAACTCTCAAATCTCGCTCATTATCGACTTTACAGCTTACAAATCAATTGGGGACATATAGTAAATGATATAATGATGAATGACCTTTGACCTCATTTTCAAGGTCAGATCACAGAATGGCTAATATCTCGCTCATTGTAAACTTCACAGCTCAGGAATCACTTATGGACATATATAGGAAATTATACCAGCTGAATATTAGCGTGATATTGAATTTGACCTATAACCTCATTTTCAAGGTCTCACGGGACAAAATTGCAAAATCTTGTTCATTATCAACTTTACAACTTAGGATTCAATTTTTGACATACAGCAAATTATATATGCCGAATATTCTTATTACCTTTAATTTTACATTTATTTTCATTTTTATAGGTCACAGGAGATAAAAACTAATATATCTCTTATTACTAAATTTACATTTTAGTAATCAATTGTGAATGTATAGTAAATGATATTTTGCTGATTACTCTAGTGACTTTGATGTTGACAATTGATCTTAATTTCAATGTCAATGAACAAAATAACTACTACATACATGTATCATCCGGTAACCTATCCTAGCTCTTGGCCTAATTTTTTAAGATTTTATATTTCAGTCACACATGCATCACTGGACTCGTGGCAGCAGTGGACACAGTTTTTGGACTTGTTCAACAGCTTCTCTTGACACACACCATGAATTTCTTACTGATGTACAAATTCAGCCAGGATCATGTGGAATTGTTCTTTAATGCAATTCGACGATGTGGTTAGTATGTTGATGTTATATGACATCATACCGTGTTTGTCGTAATAAAAGAATACATGTGTGCCCTGAAAGAATGGAGCCGTTTTGATTTGCATAAAAAACACAGCATTCTTGATTTTGTAAATGATATCATATGCATGTACATGTAATGTGATACATATTTAAAATATTTTATGAATTGTTATATTTTCAAGGAGGATGGAACAACAACCCGAATGTTGTTCATTTCAAGTCTAGCTACCGACGACTCATCAGCCGCTGCGGTGCTTTAACAGCTGGTACCACTGGCAACTCTCAACAACTGGACGACACACAGCTACTGCAGGATTCCACTGCAACCTATGTCCCACCAACTCTACTGCGTCAGGATGAGGATTTGCCCGACTTGTTCGATATCACCGATGAGCCTGCACCTTCTCGTACAATGGGCATTGTTCTTGACAACATCCTTGTCTATATTGCTGGATGGGTGGTATGTGCATACAAATTGGTAACGACTTTTCTTTGAAATTCCACGAATAAAGGTTAAGGGATTACATGGACATATTTTCTTGAAATTTGAAATTCCACGAATAAAGGTTAAGGGATTACATGGACATATTTTCTTGAAATTTGATTACATTATTATTTGCCTTCACAGGTTCGCAAGTCTTTACTGCGTTTGGCTTGTCCCGAATGCAGGGCAGCACTCATTGCGGATGGGATAAGTATGAAGTACGGCCCCTCCTACTTCTTCTTGCAGCTAAAGAACAATGGCGGTCTAATCTCTCCATCAGACGGTGTTGTAGATGTTGTGTATGCTGCAGAACATCACCTTCGCGATGTTTGTGGAATTGACCAACCAGCTAAGGTTACACAGAGTCTAGTGGTGGAGAGTAGAGTTCTCTCAGAGCTTGGCCACAGAGATATCTTCGGGATAAAAGTACATGCCATGGAGACACGAGATGGGATAGATAACCATCACATTTCACTCATCAGACTCCTCACTCAACATTTCTTCAATCTTCGCCAGCACCATATCATCAAACTTCGCAATCTCAAAATGCATAAGAAAGTGATTCGGGCAAAGTCAACCAAAACCATCATATTCCTAGGACAGTGAATGCAGTAAAAGTTACTGAAAGGTGGACTATGTTCATTAGTTTCTTAGCTACATGTTCAGCAGGAATGACTATGGTTTTGTCAGAATTCCTCTTTTCCTCATCTTTCTTCTTGTATCACCCAGATGAAGTTTGGCAGATAATTTGGTCGATCCGCAAATTTTTTTGTGCTGAAATTAGCCCGTTCAACAAAATTGGTTTTTGAGCGCTGTATGGGTGGGAGTTTTTGATGAATGTTTTTTAAATCCCACAGGCCCGATGATACATGTAAATATCGTAATCCGAAAGCTATCGATTTTGGGTAATATTTGCAAATGACCCAGAGGTCAAATGATTGTTCGCGGAGTCATCCTTGAGGCTACCTGCATAACTTTAAAAACATGCATCGTGGAGCGACACAGATGTTATTTTCGGGCTATTCACCCCAGACAAACATGCATTTTTGATTTTTTCAAAGATGGCTGCTGTATTCTACGAAAAATGGCCATTTCATAAAAAACTGTTCATACCGGAAATTTTTTTGCTGATTCGGCATTTTCCTTTTTCATTGTTATATCGGAACCGGTGTGTTCTAGAGCTAAAAGTCTAAGGGGTGTTATGTATGAGCTTTGACATTGACCCGAAATTTTTTTGCCGAGTCAACATTTTTCGCTTGCGGCGATATCTCGGAATTGGATGAAATTTGATTTTGACATGAATTTTTCTTGCTGAGTCGACATTTTACATTTTCATTGATATCTTGGGAACGGTGTGTCTACGGTGAATATTTTATATATTTTTTTATAAATTAGTCTTGAGACCGAAATGCCTCCAAGGCATCTTTAGGTCTTGACGTATAGTTATACATGTACCTCAAGTGGAGCAATGTGATTTGGTACATGTACATGTATTTCACTAATAACACCGGTGTAATATTATACATTGATTATTGTTGGTATTGCAGCTAATATCATTTGACATTGACTGGTGAATCCTACGTGTAAGGTCATTCATGAAAATGTAAATTACATTTGTGATTGGATATTACCGGGGTATATTTTTATTATAAACATATGGATTCATTCACATTTGGAGCATCTCTTATTTTGATGTTTAATTTCAATTCACATGATATTGTGCATTAGATCTTGAAGTAATGCATCAAACTGAAATGATTGAAAGTATACATGTATCTGAAAGCAAAATAACGCCATATACATTCAGATGTTCGTTTTAAGCTTGTCATTGTAATGAAACAACCTTGGAAGGTGGATTCCTAAATATAACTTGTGATTTAAAAGTATGAAGTGAAGATCTCAATGCCTATTGTTGTCTGACTCCTTCATACATGGAGGAATATCTGCATATGCCATTGTGATATAGATAAGTTATGTGTGACTTCAGTGGCCTTTCTGCACATACATGTAGTAACAATTTTTATGTCCTTAAGTGTCGTCTGTTATGAGCTGTCTCTAAAACTAAGATTTAATGTTCAATTTTTAGCTTACGGGCCCTTTGGGCCGATAAGCTATTATCGTGGTTTTTTCGTCCGTCGTCTGTCGTCCGTCCGGGTCTGTAAATATTTTTTTGCATGATGAATTTCCCCATAAATTTGTCAGAACATACCTTAGGCCAATATCTAAAAAAGTTCTTTAAATTTATTTGATTCAATCGTTTTTGCCGATTTGGCTGCCATTTTTGACGAAAAATTGCCAATTTTGGACTTTGGTGGCCATTTTCTCAAAAACCGTCTGATCAGTTTTGAGATTTTTGTTTCAAAACATTACTCTCATGTACCTCTATGACATGTATAAGTTTCGTTGCCCTTGAATCGCCGGTCTGCGTGTGGCGGCCATTTTGATTTTGTGACGGGTCGGCGAAAAAAAATTTTCTGGTCTCAAATCAATTCACTATTCGTTTTGAGCCAATTCCAGCAAAAAAAAAAAAAATTTTTGAACACTTGAAGATAGAGCCTAGGTATTGGCACATTCAAATGGGAAATCATATTTTGTGGTTTGAGTGGTGACCTTGAATTCGACCTTCAATGACCTTGGAAGGTCAAAACGACCTTTTTTTTTGAAAAAACGACGAAATTTGCAGTTGGTGGTCATTTTCTCGAAATCTATTCAGAAAGTTTTCCTCAAAATCATTTTTAAGATTCTCCTTATATACCTTTGAGATGTGTATAAGTTTTGTTGCCTTTGAAATGACAGTCTGCGAGGGGCGGCCATTTTGATTTTTTGAAGGTTCGGCAAAGAAAAAAAAATTTTTTGGCCATTGAAAAATATTTGGACTTAAAAAATTCATCCAATTTTTCCTTCATAATGGGAGCTATGCAGAGTAATCTTATAGAACACTTGAAGATAGAGCCTAAGTATTGGCACATTCAAATGGGAAATCATATATTGCGGTCTGAGTGGTGACCTTGAATTTGACATTCAATGACCTTGAAAGGTCAAAACGACCTTTTTTGTCAAAAAAACGATGAATTTTGCCTTTGGTGGTCATTTTCTCGAAATTTATTCGGACAGTTTTCCTCCAAATCATGTACGAGATTATCCTTATGTACCTTTGTGATGTGTATAAATTTTGTTGCCTTTGAATCGACTGTCTGTGAAAATTTGTCATTAACGAAAAAAAATCTTTCAAGATGTAACTTGATTTCATATTATAGTCCATACAGAAAATGTGTTTACATATAGATTTTAACATCAGTGTAACAATTTATATATATTCAGTATTCTACACAATTCTCATGATTGCCGGTAAGCTACAGCACCCTGGGTGCTATGTTTTTAGTCTCTCTCTTTATGTATTTCTGCTAATATGGCACGACACTAAGGTTTTTTTTGTTATTTGTCCCTCGGACAACTAGATATTCAAATCAACTTGCCCGAAACAGTACGGTATTATCCCCTGTGCATATAAACAGTCATTCATGGGGACAAATATGATGAACCGCTGACTAAAAACTTGCTGACAGTGGTCAGTGTCAGTTACTAACTAATCTGAGTGATTTTGATGATAATTTGAGGCAAATCGGTGAGCTCATATACTTTTGAGATACTTCTGATAATAATATGCATGTACTTCCATTTCTATTTATACATACAATGTGTTAGTAGCATGATTTAGAGTAATATTTTATTGCAATGCGTTATAGGACACAATAATGTACATTTCAATGAACTTACTTGATTTATTAAGCAAATTTCTGTGGAAATTTACATCATATTATTCCAAATACTTCAACTGTTGTCAGCAAAACATTTAGGAATAATATGTACATTTCCTCTACATGTACATGTTTCGTACATTAATGTTTGGAATTTTTTTATAGTATTCATTGTTTGGGATGTGACAATTCCGCACATAAAAATAGATGTACAACAAAGGTATAATATATTACTAGTACATGCATGAAGTTTAAAATATACATGTACTTATGATATTTTTTTAAAACATGGCATGTTTATCTATGCATTTGTTGTGCATGTACAAGTTTGTATCTTTTTTTAATTTTGTAAATATTAAATCTGTGTTACTAGCACATATTACATTCCAATGAGCATATCATTATAATATTACATATTTTTTAATTTGTAAATATTGATATCACATTAAATTAATGAATTTTGTTCGAGTAATCCTTGTTGATCTTATATTGTTGACTATGTCAAAGTTGCATATATGGTATACATTATTGTAAATATTTTTACATTGCATAATTATCATATGGTATGGTTACGGATTACATACAATGTAAACTGGATACTGTATAAATATCAATATCAATTCAATGTAGATAAAGCGGAAATGTCATATGTATCTTTTTTCTATATTTCAATGAAAAATAAACATTATTTTTTTCGTGTGATCTAATAATTTATATGTATACATGTATATACATCTATTGTTAATCATTTTGCATCAAACATGGCATTTACATTATTTATCTCATAATTAGTCAATTTGTAATTTCATCGTTACAAATCATTAGGTGCTTAAATGCTATTGTGAAGAGCTTGTTTTTCACAAATAAACGTTTGTTTTTTGCATGATTTCATTAATACCTGTATGTGTGTGTCTGTATTAGTTTCATATATAATTATAATAACATTTTTAATTAAAACAATACAGGTCACAACAATATTTTGATTTATATCCAGTTATTAATTATTACATATAAAATCTGAACACAATTAATTTACAAAACATTAACATTCATTACGATGCATCATATTTGACAATTTTCTACATGGCTATTGACTATATATTTGAAATCATACATTACATGTATAAAAACTATATCTTCAATATATCTACGCCGTTCTTTGTGCAGCATATTTATATATGATTTCAGGGAAAACTAAGCATCTATGTGAGTGTTTACATTCGGTCAGATCTATATATATGTGTATCATCAGCTGGTCATGCCGTCGAACCAGATATTCAGGGGGCCGGAAGTGGGGGGGGGGGGGGGGGGGTTATAGATTATATTATAAAATTTTCAATAATCTTACTGTTGAATAAATAGTTTTCGATCTATACGTACTTTATATATAGTCAGATAATCATAACACCATCAGTTCAAGGGACATGCACTCGCATTAACCTCGCCTGCTCCAGGGCTGAACTTGTAGGCCTAATTTGGATCGATATTTTTAGTATTAGGATGCTCATCAGTTACTCTGTGAAATAGGTCATTTTGAAGATATAATACTGTAAAAGTACTAATTTTCGCGCGGTACTTATTTCGCGTATTTCGCGGTAAGGGTAGATCCGCGAAATTAAATACCTCGCTAAAATAAGTCTCCCGCGAAAATTAATTTTGAGGTTTGTGGCCGTCCATAGCACAATACGCTGTTGCTAATCATAACGCGCAGAATTACGTTAGTTACAGTGCCCAGATACCGGTCGCTCGCGTCTGCATGGCACGTGCTTGAACTTGGTGCCGATGACATCTGCACCAAGTTCAAGCTTTTGCAGACTAAGCATGACTTGTTTGACGTTTGTGTTTAAAATTTCAAATAAAATCTGATTTGATTTCCTGTGACTTTCCATTTCTCACACCAATTGCATTGATATACTGTGATGTCCATCAACTGCAAATTCTTTACGCGATTACTGGCAATCACTGAACCGCGAAATTAAATCCCCGCGAAATTGCCTGGGGGTAAAAACCGCGAAATTTAATACCCGCGAAAAAAAGTGTTTTTACAGTATTCAATAAATAAGGAATAAAAAAATTAATTTTCTGTTTCTCGTCCCGTCCGCCTAGTGTTCAAAAGCAGCATCCCTGATTTTTTTATTTGCGATTCTCAAATAAAAAATCAATCAATAAATCAAATTTATTTCAATATGTGTGAAATGTCGTCACACCAAAAATAAAAATAAAAACTATAATTTTTACTCTTCTTTACTTTACTGTTTAATGTAGCGGACTACATTCTATGTATACTCTAGCAGTGTGAGGCCCGTTGAGCAAAATAAATCGTCTTGCTTTGCTTCCAACTCTATACACCATAAATCCATAATCGCGATGAGCTTCATTTTTTCAACACACTCACACAGACATTCCAAACAGAAATTATCAATTTTATTCCAAATGTTAGTCAAGTATGATAAACGTCTACTGAAGCCAGATCTATATATTGCTCTGCTATATGTACCTGATAATGTTTTTCAATCCGTAATAAACATTTGTTGAAATTTCTCCGATTGCCTATTCACCCACGTGCTTTTGTTTACATACACACATCCACAAACCAATATGGCCGCCGCCAGTCTCGTTCTGTTCTATGACGTTTACGCTCATTGGCCATTCCAGTGTTTTTCTAGTTCAATGATAAACCCTAAAAAATCAGGGTAGATCACGGCCAAGCCCCGACACAGTCCCACCATCAGCCTTGGAAACCACATTCAAGCTAACTCGGTGACACAACATACACGACATAATGACTACAAAAGTCCGACACATCTTTGAGGCATTAAATTTCACCTATCGCCGGGACTCTAGAGTACGCCCCGGCAGGTCTGGTCAGTCATACCGGACCCGACTAGCTACGCGAGCACATCTACCGGACAAAATTGAGCTAATCAAGGGGGAAAAGGCTGGGATCACGCCTGTGAGAAATCGAGTGACGTAGATTTGTTGTAGCTCATCCGTGACCGGTGTGACCTACGTATCAGGAGCAACAACGTTATTACGTCACCCCAATAAAATCGTGTGTAATACGGTAAAAATCGTTTAGCTATTCGGAGCCTATAGCTCATGTGGAATTCTCCAGCTATTAATGTGAAACAATGTACAAATCTCAATGATTATAAGTACATGATTGGTATGGTCAGGTCCTGTTTTAGTTCATGTTGTGAAATATTTTATTCAACACCATGCAATTCATCTATCATGTCTCGATGTCCTGGTAGTTGTTGTTCCTGTGTACTAGTAGAAACCCCGGCCATCTCTGTTATGGGTTTCTGGTACTAGTCAATGCAGGAATATTGATGTATCATAACGTATCCATTCTATTCGGCATATCTTATAAAATTTTCTCAGACAAGAATCATAATGTCCTACACTCCCTCATATGATAATGGTTCTGTGACGAATCTTTAATGTTTCCAATATCCACGTGAGTGCTGCATATATTACAGTGACTTTGGTCATTTCCTCTGAACCGTTTGATAACTTTTCTTCAAATTCAGCACAAGCATGATATTTTAGGCCCTCTGTAAGCTAGGTACAGAAGGATGGAAGACCTTGAATTGCTATGAGGCCTGAAAATGTGAGTCCAAAGGGCTCAAAATGGATATAATGCTGGGTATTTTATGATCCCTGAGACTCATTCATATAAGATATTGCTTGTTTAGGAATCATTAAATAAAGATTATACCAAAAAATGGCCAGAATTCCATTTTTGGTGTTTTCGAAGTTGACCTAAGATGATCTTGAGGGGTAAATCAGAAAGGTCCTATCCAAACTGAATGTTATACATTTTGTAAATTGACCTGTACATGTAACAATTGCAGACAGAGCTTAGGTTCGTTATATGAACGTAGTATGGGGAATCATATATGGCGGATTTTTGGTGTTCTTAAATGTGACCTAAGATGACGTTTAGTGGTAAATATCAAGATCATGTCCAAATTAAAATGTTCAAATTGACCACTGCATGTCAGAGAATTGCAGATACAGCTCAGGTTTGTCATATGGGTATATAGGAAGTCGTACATGGCGGACCTTTTGGTGTTCTTGAAGATGACATACGACGATCTAAGTGGTAAATCTCAGTCATGTCCAAACTGAAATGTTTAAAGTGACCTCTGCATATGAGAGAAATGCAAATAGAGGTTAGGTTTGTTATATGAGCATATGGGAAGTCTTATACGGCGGATCTTTTGGTGTTCTTATGTTGACATAAGATGACATTGAATGGTAAATCTCAAGGTCATAGCCAAACTGAAATGCGTGAATTGACCTGCATGCACAACGACTGCACATAGAGCCCAGGTTCCTATTATGGGCATATAGGTAGTCCTATATGGCAGATCTTTTGTTCTTTAAGTTCACCTCAGATGAACTTGAGTGGTAAATCTGCAGGTCACGTGTGTTCCTCACCCGACTGGACATGCACTCTAGTCATGTGCCATTCCTGGTCAGTGTAGTTCCTTGCCCCGCGGGGCTCCAACTCTCATCTGATTTTGCTCCTTGCCCCGCGGAGCTCCAATTCTCGGCAGGTGTTGCTCCTTGTTTCGGTGGGCTCCAACTCTCACCAGATGTTGCTCCTTGTCTCGGTGGGCTCCAATTCTCACCAGATGTTGCTCCTTGTCTCGGTATGCTCCAACTCTCGGCAGGTGTTGCTCCTTGTCCCGGTGGGCTCCAACTCTCGTCAGATGTTGATCCTTGTCTCGGTGGGCTCCAACTCTCGCCAGATGTTGCTCCTCGTCCCGGCGGGCTCCAACTCTCCCCAGATGTTGCTCCTTGTCTCGGTGGGCTCCAACTCTCACCAGATGTTGCTTCTTGTCTCGGTAGGCTACAACTCTCGGCAGGTGTTGCTCCTTGTCCTGGTGGGTTCCAACTCTCGGCAGGTGTTGCTCCTTGTCCCGGTGGGCTCCAACTCTCGCCAGATGTTGCTCCTTGTCCCGGTGGGCTCCAACGCTCGTCAGATGTTGATCCTTGTCTCGATGGGCTCCAACTCTCGCCAGATGTTGCTCCTCGTCCCGGCGGGCTCCAACTCTCGTCAGATGTTGCTCCTTGTCCCGGCGGGCTCCAACTCTCGTCAAATGTTGCTCATGGTCCCGGTGGGCTCCAACTCTCGCCAGATGTTCATCCTTGTCCCGGCGGGCTCCAACTCTCGCCAGATGTTCATCCTTGTCCCGGCAGGCTCCAACTCTCGTCAGATTTTGATCCTTGTCTCGGTGGGCTCCAACTCTCGCCAGATGTTGCTCCTCGTCCCGGCGGGCTCCAACTCTCGTCATATGTTGCTCCTTGTCCCGGCGGGCTCCAACTCTCGTCAAATGTTGCTCCTTGGCCCGGTGGGCTCCAACTCTCGTCAGATGTTGCTCCTTGTCCCAGTGGGCTCCAACTCCCGTCAGATGTTGCTCCTCGTCCCGGCGGGCTCCAACTCTCGTCATATGTTGCTCCTTGTCCCGGCGGACTCCAACTCTCGTCAAATGTTGCTCATGGTCCTGGTGGGCTCCAACTCCCATCGAATGTTGCTCATGGTCCCGGTGGGCTCCAACTCTCGTCAGATTTTGATCCTTGTCTCGGTGGGCTCCAACTCTCGCCAGATGTTGCTCCTCGTCCCGGTGGGCTTCAAATGTCCTCCGATGTTGCTCCTTGTCCCGGCGGGCTCCAACTCTCGTCAAATGTTGCTCATGGTCCCGTTAGGCTCCAACTCTCGTCAGATGTTGATCCTTGCCCTGCTGGGCTCCAACTCTTGTCAGATGTTGCTCCTTGCCCTGCTGGGCTCCAACTCTCGTCAGATGTTGCTCCTTGTCCCGGCGGGCTCATCAGGTGTTGCTCCTTGCCCCGCTGGCCTCTACTTCTCATCAGGTGTTGCTCATTGCCCCGCTGGCCTCTACCTCTCATCAGGTGTTGCTCATTGCCCGCTGGCCTCTACCTCTCATCAGGTGTTGCTCGTTGCCTCGCTGGGCTCCAACTCTCATCAGGTGTTGCTTCTTGTCCTATGCAAGAAAAAAAAGTAAATCTCAGATTCTGATGGTCGATTCTTCAAATCAATTCAGTAAATATTTTTAAAATGGATGAATCGTACTCTCCGTGAGTATCCCTATGCGTGTATAAGTTTCCTTGCCCTTAAATTGCCAGTTTGCGCATTGCGGCCATTTTGATTTTCCAATGGTTATGCAAAGAACAGGTTTTGGTCCAAAATAATTATATTCATTGTCTCTTCTGAGTTGCTTCCAGCCAGAAGGCGCTTTTGTCGCTATTTATATTTTTTCAGACTTTATAAAGTTCAGTTACTGTTGCCTCCATTATGGGAGCTGCATGGAGTGAACTTAGAATACCTCAAGATAGAGCTTGAACATTGACACGTTCAAATGGAAAATCACTGCTGATTCCAGTGCTGATCTTGAATTCAACCTTTGACTTAACTTTTCCTTCTAATTGATGCATAGGACTCACCACATGTACTCTGTGAGGTGTATAGGTGTCGCTGCTCCTGAATCGCTGGTCTGCGCTTGGCGGTCATTTCGATTTTTCAACAGATTGGCGAAAAAAAACTTTTGTGGTCCGCAATTAAGTCACTATCTCTTGAGAGCCATTTCCAGATGAATTTTTTTACGCCATTGAATTTGTGTGTGTGTGCACTTTTGGTGAAGACAAATTGGGGCTCAACACTATACATGCCTCTGGTAACCTTTTTTATATGAATTGACATTTATCAAGCGCCTTTTCCAACAAGTGCTCAAATGCGCGATGATATAGATGATTGGACAGTACAATGATTTAAAATATGAAGGACAGGACGACCTGTGACAACAATTACAACTGATAGTGGATTTGATAGAAATATGTCTTAAGACCAGATTTAAAACTATTTTTGACAGAAGTTTGACAGAAGTTGACAGGTTGTTCCACACTTTCGGTCCTTACACTGAAAAGGCCCGATCGCCTACAGTTGACAGCCTAGATTGTGGTACCTCCAGCATGAACTGAGCCGCTGTTGGTTCATAGACCCTTACGCTATCTGTCCTGCTGCTTGCTGTCAAAGTAACCATTGAATATGTAATGCCCGCACCACATTAATTTCAGAAGGCATACGTCGATTTATCGAGATATGTAAGTCGATTCATCGCAATATTGCGTCGACAAAAATCGAAACCGAAAAGACACCATTTTCGTACTTTAACATCGAGTTTTATACACCAACCCACGGAGGATAGAAATTTCGAAATTTACTAGATGAATGCGAACATATTTTGAATTCAAAATGGAAAATCCAGATTGAAAAATTACACAAGTAAAACCTCATATGATTTTGGTGTGGTAGTACTGCTCGGTGTGGATAAATTTAGAAGGTATCATTAATGAGGTTAAAGCAGCTGCCTTCGAAACCAGTCAATGTTTTTTTTTAAAATATATTTCATACTAACCGTGCTAAACTAACTGAATGAAACATACTCACATCAAATGTAATGAAAATAACCAGTCCTCTGGGAAATTGTGCTCATTTGAACAGGCGGTTCTCGCGTAAGTACAGGAACTGTATCCATCACACGTAGATGTAAACAAACCATAGAAGTGGGAGATAGACTGACAATTCCACGCCATCATGGTATATCACTGATTATTTTCTCACAACTACACTATATATGCACATATGAACTAGAAAATGTACTCGATGGAGACTTTTAAGCGCGATTTGAGCCTTTGTTTACATTAGGGTTTGATGGATACACTTCGTTTGTTTATTTACAAAACCGGTACAAATGGGCACTAAAACGGATGAAGAGACAACTCGGATGTTCTGTAATCGTCAAAATCATTGAGCACACCTTTTGTTATATTGCATTAGATGTGTTTAACAAAAAAATGGTTTTGAAAAAAATATTGCATACATTCGAAGGTAGCAGCTTTAAATTTAATAATAATAATAATAATAATTATAATAATAATAATAATAACAACAACAACAATAACAATAATATCTAGAAATAATAATAACAATAATAATATAACCATATTACAGTTGTCCATTGTATTTTTTCTCCGGAAAATTAATTACCCTTCTTTCAATTATCTCTACCATCGATTCATGCCATAGAGCGCGAAAAATTGAAATCAGACCACCACTGAGGTTATCCATCGCCCCAGAAGTGCAAGGGCTATTGAACGACTGTGCCTACAAAGTGGATGTATGCACAACTCGCTATATAATTACGCGCTTTCCAGACATCACAGGACGACACGTCCATATACGGAGCGTGACGGCTATCGATTTACGCGCCACGAAGATTGATAGCGCGTATTCTTTCTTATCGCATAGAATGGGCTCCACCCCCCTTCTCCGCCAACTACATATTGAATGCGCGCAGCGTTCGATAAATCCTAGCGCGTCAAGTATAGAGCATATATCCTCCTACCTACGCCAGTCCTATACGGTGCTAAGTATATTACACACACATACATGTATAGAGTCTGGGCCGGATGTTGACTGTTGCTAGGAGCTATGGCAAAGCAATGGCGACCTAGGTTGTGTTGTATCTTTGCTAAAACGTAGCGGATTCAGATAAATTAATGCAACAAGAAGAGGGAAATATCTTCGAAAGACGATCGACAAGATATTCACGATATCCGAAACATGAATAATTTGTTGGCTATCCGGGATTCCATATGAGTTTTTGCTACCGATCGCTGTTTCGGAACAACCATATTACAAACGTCGAGACCAGGTAAGATTACTATACGAATGATTGTCTTTCATCACACGTGTTGAACACAACGTTCCAAACAAAAATGATGATGCACTGGTCACGAAGCAACTTAATTTTATGATATGCGGTAAAGCATATAACTGGAAATGTACTGAAAATTGTATCTGGTGGAATAATCGATACTGGAATAGCATGCAATATATTCGAATGAGGTCTTTTTCAAATGGCATTTTCTTTTAACTTAAATTCAGGAACACATATTCAAATAATCAGAAGGTTTCGTGTATTAATCTTGAATTCATATAATTTCAATAAGTAGCCTAATTTGTGTGTAATTTGTAGTCAAGCTATCCTAGTTAGGGATTCCCATCCCAAGTGTTCAAATGAAAGTTTAGATCTAATAAGACCCAGTCAGATTAGATAAGGGCCTATAAAGTACAAAAAATATCATTTATGCATGTAACCGTGTTAAATAATTTACGGTCATGTCCAATAACAGTTTCATCGGTGTTAGCTCATAAAATATATTGACACAATAGTAGTAGAAAGCTTTTGAATTGCTTAACCGATTTCTGCGAAATTCTGCTTTGCGAAAGATGTCAAACAAATGCCATAGAATGGGCGAAGTTCCTGTTTGCAACGACACAAACAGCACGACACTCGACAGTTTTATGGTAACTTCATTAAACCCGATCAATGTTGGCTGTTATTTCCAGTAGTGCGGGTATTAAACAGTGGGATGCCTCTTTTATGCAAACAAAAAATCCCTTCGCCAGGCTTCGGAAGCAGGCAGACGTCGATCAATCGTGACGGTAACAAATGGCGGAAAAGCGCTTCAAAAGTCGTCTGCTAGGCAGGCGATATTTATCACGCGCACCAACAAGTTGCCATTGTGTGACGAACACTTCTAGAGCAATCGACGTGCTAAAACGATATCAGATTTCCGCATTGATTTATCGATTGGAAACAAGGATCAGATTGATACGATATATCAGAGCGTCTATGGTTGCTGTGGCGTCGGCAGAGGCTTTGAAGTTGTTTTAAATTAACCACACCAACAGTACAGAACGTCATAGTCCAGTTTAAACTTCATTTGTTCAGGCTACGACACCTAATGTCACCGATTGCAATCTGTTCAAACTGCGAAAAACTATACTTTTTCACTTCGAAAACCCTTGAACGAACAAAATCGTGTTATGACGCAACGAAGCGTGCCGAAAATTGATCAATTCACGACCGGTGTGGGAAAACACTAGCGTAGGGCCGTCTGAAAATAGATTATCATCTCCGTTCGCGTATTATAATCTACCATCACATTGTAAATCTAATGCGCTGCAACCGTAAAAAGTGGTCATTGATCGTTCCGTCACGGTTGGCTATCCCAAGCTTAACGGTCCAACGCAAACCATCGACGGTATATCGTCAGACTGCCTCGGTATTCCACAATAAATCTTGTCTGCTATTGGGGCCATAAAGTCAAGATTTCAGAATTTCGCATTCATACTCTCCGACCCTGTCTATTGTGCAAAGAGGTCGCCGACGTCGGGAGTGAACAATAATCTGGAAATGGAATACAGCGGATGCTTTCGGTGCATTGCCATTCATATAAATTTGTGTGCGGCGACTTAGATTCTCATAAGAAAAACACTGGAAAATTGGGAAATCATAGGGAACGAATGCCGATCAGGATATATCAAGTTATAATCAGTTATTTGTGAGGTATGATTCAAAGCAAAATATTGCGTTGAGTTTCAATAAAGAAATGAAATTGAAATCGTTAAGATAGAATATTAACACTCGAATAGGACACTTGTATCTGATGGAATAAACAAAGTGTTTACGTGTTTTTGTTGAATTAAAATGAAGATAGGGACTGCAAGTGAATTCGCATGCATTCACGGTTTCCATTGATATAACTTCACTAAATACATGATATACTTCCAGCACTTACCAGTCATCAAGATGAGTGGTCGCAAGGGCAAGAAGAAGGATGAGAAGCCACCACCACCGACTGGACCGGGCAGCAAGATCGTGGCCCTGCACCAGGATGTCCGTCGCCACATCGTGCCTAAGACAGACGGCGTCAAAGGAGTGGACCTGCGATGGTCAACCACAAGCATCAAAGCCATCCCAGGCGATGTCTACAAGAATGAGGAGGTAATGGACAACGCCCGCAGACTGGAGGCACAGAACAACAGGATGAAGAAGGTTCCGGCGTCGATATCAGCGCTGTCATTACTTGAGCAGATAAACGTCAGCAATAATCAGATCAACAAGATGCCGGGGTCGCTGTCCCGTTTGAAGTCGCTGAAGCAGTTGGACGTTTCTGGAAACACGATTCGATCGCTGCCCGCAACGCTGCACAAGGCGTCTGCTCTGACGGAAATCAATGCTTCCGGGAACAAACTGAAGACCATCCCAGCGAAGTTAGGCACATCACCCAACCTGATCAACTTGGATCTATCCAATAACATGATCAGATCCCTGAAGAAAAATGTATACAAACTGCCTATGCACCTCAATGTATCCAATAACCGATTGAAGGAGTTGCCAACGGTCAGCATCAAGGGCCCTAGTATCCACCAGATCGATGCCTCTCACAACCAGCTGGAAGTGCTACCCAATGGCATCGAGAACCTGCTGCGTCTGACTCATTTGGACATCTCCCACAATGAATTAGAAGAACTTGCTCCACAGATAGGCATGCTAAAGTACCTGAGCTTTTTCGATGTTTCTCACAACCACCTCAAGGCCTTACCCAGCGAACTCTGCAATTTGCAGTATGCTCTGACTGAGCTTCGAATAAACAACAACCAGATCGAAGAATTTCCAGAGAATTTCAGCAAGTTTAAAAAGCTAACGTACTTCGATGGTTCGTTCAACAACTTGAAGGACTTGCCACAGAAACTGGATGAACTGAAGGTGGTCCGTGTGTTCCGTGCCTCCAACAATCAGATGACGCAGATGGACGCCCTTATGAGCCTGCGCAGCTGCGAGGAACTGGATGTCTCCCACAACCACATTGATACTGTCCCAGAGACAATCGATCAACTAAGGGCACTCGTCACAGTCGACGTGAGCCACAATGAGATAAAAGAGATACCTGAAACAATTGGCAGGATCCGCCCGTTGAAAGTTCTGAAGTTCGCCCACAATAAAGTATCTCTGTTACCAGAGAGCCTTGGAGAGGAACAGCTCATTGTGGAGATCGACGCCAGCGGAAACCTACTGGAAGCACTACCGCTAGATATGCGCAAACTTCGAAAGGTGGAGCGCTTCATATTATCCACAAACCAGATATCAGCTCTGCCGAAATCCTTTGACTACCTTCAATCCCTCAATGAACTTGACGTGAGCCAGAACCAACTGACAGGATTCAACATTCCGAAAATGGTGAAGTGTCTGAGCGTGGCCGAGAATCCACTCCACCTGCCCCATGATGACCCCCGAGGATCCCTCTTGCTCCATGTCGGGGCGGACTCACATGCCCGGTGTATGACATCCCTCGACCTCTCCAACCTCCAACTGGAGGAGTTACCCCCTGCAGTATGTAACCTTCGGTTGCTCACACGCTTCCACCTTGCTCATAACAACGTGAAGTCGCTGCCACAGAGGTTCTTCAAGCTGAAAAACTTGATTCACTTGAACTTATCCCACAACCAGATTACCACGCTGACGGACAATGTAAGTAACTTCCACAAACTGGAGCACTTGGATGTATCAAACAACCAGCTCAGTGAATTAACCGAGGCCATGACGAAACTACCAGCTTTGCAGCGATTGAACTTGTCTGAAAACGGAATAGAGACAATGCCTGAAAACCTGGGCGAACTCAACCAGTTAGTAAATCTGGATCTGTCATCCAATGAACTCTTATCATTCCCAAGTGATCGTATCGATGTGCTAGCATCGCTACTAACTCTAAACGTTGCGAAGAACCACATTGAGGTATTTCCATCAGACTTCCCATATCTCTACAGATTAACGATCGTCCTGGCTTCTGGAAACGACCTCAAAGAAATTCCGAGGGACATCATCAAGATGAAGGGATTGGTCAAACTCGACATTTCCGACAACATCATCGAGAGCCTTCCAGAGAGTCTCGCCAAACTTCCAAACATCAAAGAAGTTGACGTCTCCAACAACAAAATCATCACCTTCCCCAACTCATTCGAGAACCTCCGACAGAAGGCGTCGGTCAGCTTTCACGAGCAATCCTCGTACAAAACACGAGAACCACGGGAGCGCCCCAGTAAAACTCCACCAGCCTCGCCGAAAGCCTCTCCAAAGGGCAAGCGGAGGAAGGGTGCTGCCTCGCCTAAAGCATCTAGACCAACGACGGGCGGTAGTAGAAAGTCTGGAGCATCGCGGTCTCCTTCAGCCTCGCCCAGTGCGGCGCGCAAGACATCTTCAAGGGAGAAGAAGGATGCTGGATTCTAGACACCAGGACGTTAATCATCTGTGGTCATTCTTATGGCGAGCTGTTGTGACAAAACATAGACATACTTCTGTATTTAATAGTTATGTTCAGAAAACAAGTCGACATTATACCAATATAATGTACACTGTATGATACGCTGTATGGTTAAAAAAAATGCCCATTTCAGAGAATCTGTTGTATATAGGCACGATGTTTACAGTTCCTAATCATGCATGTTATGGAAATATATTACTGCATTTTTTTGTTACCATGTGGCGCACGAATTGCATAGGCAACCTGTCATCACTTCGTACAATGCACCGAAGTGGTCATAATGCACATTTTAGACGATCTGTTGTCGATGCTAATCGCTATTGGAGAGAAAATATTTGTGAGTTGTCTCTACGGGTCGTGAGTTTTCAAGGTTTGAGGGTAAAACTTATCATGAATCAATGTATTTTTACGATGTCGTTAATCATGCTCAAGCTCGTTGTTTTTCATTGTTCAAGCCTAAAATTCAATCTTGTTGTACTGCTTCTGTGCGTATCACGTGAAAATAAATTTATATTCTTTACGAATGTTGCCGATTCTCCATCGAATCACAATATGAATATTATTTGCATTGTATATATATATACGTTACAGACATTAACAAAGATAGTAAAAATTACATTAGCAAGTATGCATCAGTATCATCAATAATCACATACATGTACATGTACACAATCTTGCAGAGACATTCTGTCTTATTAGCTGTTTTCTGTAGTAGACAAAATATTGTCGGTACCCCCTGTCTCACCACCAAAACACGATAACAATTTACTGAGGAAAGGTATTTTATGTAATGTCAGACTGGGAGGTTACGTGCTTAGCCAACAATATACCGCAATTAGAAAAAAAAACCAGTAACAATGGTGTTGTAGCTCATCGGCAGACTTGAATCAAAGATGATCCGGTCTGAGGGCAATTTCTAGGTCACCCTATATGCCCGTAATACAACCATAAGATCTATTTCTCATCATTTTGTCTACAGAGGCCAATTTGCATTGTTCTTGTCAATTGTGACCTTGAAGGTCATCTGAGGTCAAGTTCACCAATAGATTCAACATATGTGACTTCCTATATGGTCATAATACAAACCCTATCTACATCTAAGCCCTGTCTGCAGACACATATTCACATATTTCCGGTAAAACGTAACATTGGTATTTACCTCTCGAGGTCTTCTGAGGTCAACTTCAAGGTTATCAAATGATCCAACATGCACAACTTTCTATTTCTTTCTTAAGCAGTACAAGCGTTTTGTCAGCATTTACATTTTAGGTTAGACCTTGAGATTCGAGATGAATCCTGGTCACTAACAGATCCATCATACATGGCGTCCTATATACTCATAATACAGTCCTAAACTGAATCTACAATATTGATGTCAGCACAGGCCAATTTACACATTTCAGGTCAGACATTACTGTGAGGTTTACCACTCAAGGTCATCTGAAGCTCACCAAGGTCTCTAAAATTCACCATATATGACTCCCTATATGCTCAAAACACAGCCAGGTTTTATCTTCAAATGTTTTGACTCCAATGACTATATTACACATTTTCAGGTAGTAATGGTAGTGATTTTGTTCCCTCAAGGTTGTAAGAAAGCAAGTTCAAGATTACCAAACGATGGACCACATAAACTTCCTATATGCTCAAAATACAAAACTAAGCTGTATATTCAAGTGTTTTGTCCCCATGGCAATGACCAAAATATACACTTTCATGGAGTCATTATCGGCCCATATGGAGCAGTAAGCTAAAAATAGTTCACATATATTGTGAAATACGAGATTGCACAGAATATTATATGAAAATAAACGTGCGAGAGATGTTATTTCCGGACTGTGCGTTACGACAAAAACAAAAGTACAAGACCAAAAGGACAGACGTCACCAAAGAATTATCTAATCAGTGAGCGTTTGTCAAACTTTGGCCGTATCTGCGAAATTCGGTGTAACACACCGCATCATTTTTTAGGTTACCGGACCTATGGTCCGATAACCTATTGCCATGGCGTTGCGTCCGTCGTCCGGCGTCCGGCGTCCGTCGTCCGGCGTCCATCCGTCAACAATTTTATCTTTAAAGTTTATGATCGGATTTTTCTGAAATTTTGCACAAAAATGCCTAAACATATTTCGAGAGGGATGTATTTTTTAGTTTTTTTATTTTCGCATCTTTTTCAAAATGGAGGCCGTTTTCGTCGAAAAATGGCCAATTTCGGACGTTTTGTCCACCAGACGGCACTCCGAAGCGCCCGTCTTTGTAATAATCGATTCTCTGGTCCCCTGAATCAGGGGACAGTGTCAATGCGCGGTAACAAATAGTCCGTATTAATGCGCGTTTTGTAAACACGAGCACGTGATTTCTTGTTTTGCATGGATCGACCCGCCAGTCATGACTCAGCCATGGATTTTTCAGAGGCACTAAAGATTGCCACGGACACCGCTACTGGAGTTATTCTATCATAATCTCTTTAAAAATTGTATAGTTTCAGACAATATGTCATGTCTGTAACAAAATACCACAAACATTCAAACTTATTCGATTCATAGAGGCATCCATGTTGGAACTATTTTCGGTATCCCAGAGTGCAAAGGACGAATTGTGTGAACCCAGAGTGCAAAGGACGAAATGTGTGAAAGACGGGTGCTGTAGCGCCACCTTTCGTGAAAATGAATTTCGGACTTTGACGGTCGTTTTCTCAAAATCTGTTCAGTAACTTTTTTAGGTTACCGGACCTATGGTCCGATAACCTATTGTCATGGCGTTGCGTCCGTCGTCCGTCGTCCGGCGTCCGTCGTCCAGCGTCCGGCGTCCGTCCGGCAACAATTTTATCTTTAAAGTTTATGATCGGTTTTTTCTCAAATTTTGCTCAAAAATGCCTAAAAATATTCTGAGAGGGAGGTATTTTTTTTAGTTTTTTGAAAATTTTTTCAAGATGGCGACCGTTTTCGTCGTAAAATGGCCAAGTTTGGACTTTGACTGTCTTTTTCTCAAAATCGGTTCAGTAACTTTTTTTTTTATTGATGCATAACACTCCTCATATGTACCCCTGTGACATGTGTAAATTTCTTCAAATTTGAATCGCTCGAAGTGGGCCATTTTGGGCCCAAACTCGGCCCAAATGGGACTTTCCCATGTTAAATTCTCCCGTGTTTTATAATGGGACACATTAAGCCTATCTCACTTAATATCGAGATTAGAGACTAGGAATCAATTGTGTACATATAGGAAATGATATATGCTGAATATTCTCGTGACCTTGAATTTGACCTCTGACCTCGGTTTCAAGGTCAGAGCGGCCGTTTTCGTCGAAAAATGGCCAATTTTGGACTTTGACGGTCGTTTTCTCAAAATCTGTTTAGTAACTTTTTTTCTTATTGATGCATAACACTCCTCATATGTACGCCTGTGACATGTATAAATTTCGTTGCCCTTGAATCGCTCAAAGTGGGCCATTTTGGGCCCAATCTCGGCCCAAATGGGACTTTCCCATGTTAAATTCTCCTATACTTTATAATGGAACACATTAAGCCTAATATCTCACTTAATATTGAGATTAGAGACTAGGAATCAATTGTGGACATATAGGAAATGATATATGCTGAATATTCTCGTGACCTTGAATTTGACCTCTGACCTCGGTTTCAAGGTCAGAGCACAAAATATCTAAAATCTCGCTTATTATCGACTTTACAGCTTAGGAATCAACTGTGGACAGTTAGGAAATGATATATGCCGAATATTCTGATGACCTTAGATTTGACCTTTGACCTCATTTTCGAGGTCACAATACAAAATGCCTAATATCTCACTTATTATGGATTTTACAGCTTAGGGATCAATTGTGGACATATAGGAAATGATATATGCTGAATGTTCTCGTTGCCTTGAATTTGACTTCTGACCTCAGTTTCAAGGTCAGAGCACAAAATGGCTAATATCTCGCTTATTATTGGCTTTACAGCTTAGGAATCAATTGTGGACATATAGGAAATGATATATGCCGAGTATTCTGATGACCTTGAATTTGACTTTTGACCTCAATTTCAAGTTCACAGGACAAAATGGCTATTATCTCGGTTTTTATCGATTTTACAGCTTAGGAATCAATCATGAACATACAGGAAATGATATATGCAGTTTATTGTCATGACCAGGAATTTGACCTTTGACCTCATTTTCAAAGTCACAGGACAAAATGGCTAATCGATTTTACAGCTTAGGGAACAATTGAGGACATATAGGAAATGATATATACTGAATATTCCTGTGACCTTGAATTTGACCTCTGACCTCACTTTCAAGGTCAAGAGCACAAAATGGCTAATATCTCGCGTATTATCGACTTTACAGCTTAGGAATCAATGGTGGATGTACTAGAAATGACATATGCTGGATATTCTGATGACCTTGAATTTGACCTTGACCTTATTTTCAAGGTCAGAGCACAAAATGGCTAATGTCTTGCTTATCATCGACTTTACAGCTTAGGAATCAATTGCGAACACAATGGAAATGAAGGATGCTGAATATTCTCCTGACCTTGAACTTCACCTTAGACCTCACTTTCAAGGTCAGATCATAAATGGCTAATATCTCACTTATTATCGACATTACAGCTTAAGAATCAATTGTGGGTGTACTAGAAATGACATATGCTGAATATTCTCGTGACCTTCAATTGACCAATGACCTAATTTTCAAGGTCATGGGACAAAAGGCTAATGTCTAAAATATATATTGTCCGGTAAGCTTTCTTACCCCTTGAGCTAATTTTTGTGAGTGAAATTTCCGGGTGCGTATACATTCATCTTGAAGAATACAGTCATGAGAATAATGACCAGTTGTTAGTGTTAATGTGGTCAATAAGTTATATTTAAAGCTGCTGCCTTCGAATGTATGCAAATTTTTTTCAAAACCAATTTTTTGTCAAACACATCTAATGCATTATAACAAAAGGTGTGCTCAATGATTTTGACGATTACAGTCCTTCCGGATGTCTTTTCATCCGTTTTAGTGCCCATTTTGTACCGTTTTTGTAAATAAACAAACAAAGTGTATCCATCAAACCCGAATGTAAACAAATGCTCAAATCGCGTTTAAAAGTCCACATCGAATACATTTCCCAGTTCGTATGGTCATATATAGCGTATTTGTGAGAAAAGAATCAGTGATATACCATGATGTGCGTGGAATTGTTAGTCTATCTCGCACTTCTATGCTTTGTTTACATCGGCGTGTGATGGATCCAGTTCCTGTATAATATTTACGCGATAACCGCCTGTTCAAATGAGCAAAAGTTCCCTGAGTACTGGTTGTTTTCATTACCTTTGATGTGAGTATGTTTCATCCAGTTAGTTTAGCATGTGTAGTATGTAATATAGTTTTCAAAAATTTATGACTGGTTTTGGAGGCAGCTGCTTTAATGAAAATAAACACGTGGGAGATGTTATTTGCGGACTGTGAATTATGAAAAAACAAGTACAAGTTAGACCAAAAGGACAGACGTCATCAAATAATTATCCAATCAGCGAGCGTTCACCAAACATAGGCCACATCTTACAAAATCTTACAAGATCTTACACATCAAAATTCAAATACAAAAAGCACACCACGTCATATTTTGTGTGTGAAAACAATGGCTAAACTGGAAGTTTCTTTTGGAAGTATGCTATTATAGGAATGTGGCAGTATGACATTGATTTTATTCGGCCTGGCTTTTGTCACTTTGTACCCATAAACGAATACGTTATGACGGCGAACACAGCTGGCACTCGCATTCACTGAATGTGGCTATTCTTGAAGATCAATTTCACCTTTAGGGAAGAATTTGTTACTCTTGGTGTCCTGTGACATAAATCCTACCCTTCCGGCGCCCGAGACGGCAAGCAAGCCGCAGCAACAGACCATATATATTCCAAAGTAATGTCTAGCCCGTGCGGAAACTCTTAAAGGATGGGGCTAGCCCAGACTTAACCATTGATAAAACCAAATCATGATGAAATGGCCGTGTTACGTGCTACTCTTGCTAAACTGATGACCAGTATATAAATCTACTCGACTGTTGGGAAGATCATTTGATTCAAGTAAGGCAACCCAGTGCTATAAAAAATATTTCTTTGAAATGCATTGTGTGGTGCATAGCTTCACGTATGGATGCGAACTAAATGTTGTGACTATATGACATGGTACATTATCAAATTTGTGTCCTGAAAATTATGTTTCCAAAGACCACATTTCGAAATATTTCGAAATATTAGGTCTGTGTTATCGACTGAAAACAAATTGTTGGAGTGCTTCTCCGGGAGTATTGTGAGCATGGCAGTGGTGACCTTGTAAACAACCACGAGTAAGACGCATCATGTATGAGATATTATATTTACGAATACATTATACGCAAGAAAACTCATCAAGAAAACCTCGGAACGAACCCCAACATCCTGCCAAAGATTACAGTGATTTAACGTGGACAGAGTATAAGACCTAGGGACCATATGCATGTTTGGCTTAGAACATCGACTTTGACCTTCAAAGACCTAATCCGGCGTATCCTGAGCATTATGTGAAGGGTATTAGCGACTGGACCCTGTGGTCGTATTCGAAGCATAAATTCAAAGGCATCGGTAGAGCATCATTTGTCACACAACTCATACTATGGTCCTATTATTCTGTTGACTCGTTGTGCTGAGTTAATGGAACAATTACATTCATTTCGTCCGATGAGAATGCGGATACCGTAATCTTTTCGTCTCTTCTAACTCCGTCTGCCACTGACTGACACATGGAGACGCCGAACGTCCGGTGTCTAAAGGTATCTCTCAACCATGATTATATCCCCTGCGGGCAACAGCGACCTTCATGTGCTATCCACGCAGTATTCTATCAAATGAGGGTAGACTAACTAATGAGTATCATTTTTCAAATAGTATGTATTCCCCTTACTGGAATCTCTGTATTCATCACATACTGACACCCCTTTGTAAACTGATTGTGAAAGCCATCTTGGCTGTCACGTTCAATCTTTCACATGTGGTAGCGAACCAGTAGCCTCGTCATCACTGATACATTAGTCATATCAAGATACTAATAACAGAATCTCATAAGAGAGAATGTCATTTCGGTTTTCTGCCAATACACATTGAATCAGAGTGCACCAAGAGAGTATTGAAAACTTCTTGGTAAGAACGTTATGACGAAACAGACACTGACATAATCAGATTATAGTTAGTTTAGACATGATTAGATTGATCAACTTATACACGTTTTAGGTTACCGAACGTTTGGTCAGATCACATATTGCCGTGGCGTTGCGTCCGTCGTCGTCCAAGTGCGTCGTCCGTCTACACTTTTATTTTTAGCTTTTTTAATCTCTCTGAAATTTTTCACAAAAATGCCTAAAAATATTTCAAGAGGAGGTATTCTTTAGTTGTTTGATTTTCGCATTTTTGCCAAAATGGCGGCCATTTGTTAAAATCTAAAAATGGTCATATTTGGATTTTGGAAGCCATTTTATCAAAAACTGTCTTATCAGATTTGAGATTTTTTGTTCTAAAAGATTCCTCTCATATACCTCTGTGACTTGTATGAGTTTCGTTGCCCTTGAACCACCGGTCTGCGTGTGGGGGCCGTTGTCATTTTTCGACGGAGCCCAAATGGCACTTTCCCATGTTAAATTCTCCTATACTTTATAATGGGACACATTATTCCTAATATCTCATTTAATATTAAGGTTGGAGATTAGGAATTAATTGTGGACATATAGAAAATGATATACGCCGAATATTCAGATGACCTTGAATTCGACCTTTGAACTAATTTTTAAGGTCAGAGCAAGAAATAGGTAATATCTCGCTTATTATCAACTTTACAGCATAGGAATCAATCGTGGACATATATGAAATGATATATGCTGAATATTCTCATGAATTTGAAGTGGACCTTTAACCTTATTTTCAAGGTCAGAGCACAAAATGGCTAATATCTCGCTTATCGACTTTACAGCTTAGGAGTCAATTGTGAACGATTTTCAAGGTGACAGAACAAACTTTGCTGACAACAACAAAAAATGGCAGCTTTTATTATTGAATTCATAGCTTAGCAATGAATTGGGGACATATTTGAAATAATATATGGTAAATATTCTCGTGACCTTGAATTTGATTTGTGATCGTATTTTCAAGGTCATGGGATAAAATGTCTAATATATAAAGCATACATTGTTCGGTAACCTATCTTACCCCTTGGGTTATTTTTTTAAATCCCCATTTGCACCCTTTTTAAGTGAATAAGATTCCTCACTCTTGAATTGCCACTCTGGTGCATAGTGGGTTCGTGAAATTTTATTTTGGGTCCTAAATCAACTCATTATCCGTTTTGAGCCACTTCCATCCAAAACTTAGGCCAGGGGCTAAGAAAGTCTACCGAAGAAATGTACAGTGTTCAGCTGTCAGAGTCTGACATCGTAATGTTTTCAACAAAAATGACCATTTTCAGTTTCAAGTTCATCAAAGGTCAAATTCAATGTCACCACTGAAATTATAATAATATATGACTTCCTATTTGAATGTACAAATAGCTAAGCTCTATCTTCATGCATTCTAGGAATACAGTCCACACTGCTCCAATATTGAAGGAATGGCTGAACAATTTTTTCGCAGACAATTTTTGTTGTTGTTGGAAATGGCTCAAAACAGATATAATGATTTGATTTGGGACCAAAACAAATCGTTTGCCCACAGGGCGGGAAGAAAATGGGCGACAAACGCAGATCAACGATTTAAAGGGCAACGAAACTTATACACATACCATGGGTAATATGAATCAATTAGAAAAAGTTACTTGATATATTTTTTTTGAATGGCGCCAAGTCAAGAAATTCTTTGACAAAGAATCATAATTTTGTCTTTTCAATGGTGTCAATACTTAAGCCACAACATAAATATTTGTGTCACAGCACAAGTATTTGTGTTGTGAATAAATAATTTCTGTCGCAGCACAAATATTTGTGTCATGACAGAAATATTAATGTTGCGTCCAACAACATTTTTAACTTTAAAGTTTAAGATATAATTTTTCTGAAATTTCGCACAAAAGTACCTAAAAAATATTTCAAGAGGGGGTATTTTTAGTGTTTTTATTTTCACACTTTTCCAAAAATGGTGCTCGTTTTCGATGAAAAGCTCTCAAATTTCAAACTTTGGCAGCCATTTTCTCAAATTCTGTGTATGTGTATAAGTTTCGTTGCCCTTGAATAGCCGGTATGCATGTAGTGGCCATTTTGATTTTTCGACGACACCTAAGATTTTTCGACGGTATAAAATTTTTCGATGAGACTAGTTTTTTTTTTTGTTTTTTTTTTTTACAAGGAAGCAAGTCACTATTTGTTTGATTGGTTTGGACTCAGAAGATTTCATCCACTTTTTCTTTCATAATGGGAGCTGTATGGAGTAATCTCCAGGAACACTTCAAGATAGAGCTTAATATCATAGTAGCAAGGTACAATTATATGATTTTAGTCCTGTTCAGAATGAGATAAAGACATTGTGGACATTTGGTGATAAAAAACGATGTTCGCGTTAACTGGTAACTAATAACAGCGACATGTAATCGAGTACATAGTGTATTGGGTCAGTATTAGAGTCGCCTTCTCATGCCGACGAAAAAACTAGCTTCGACAGTTCCGGTAATCGTGACGTCAGTTTAAGCAAAATTTGCTTTGATGACTGGTCAAAAACGTTAAATACGTGGTGGCCAGCTCAAAGATGGAAAATCTCTCCAAAATGCATGCGGCTCAACAGAAAACACGCTAAAATCAGCAAACATTGGACATCTTCCGTTCTGGGCGAGTAAATAGTACTGATTCCAAATATCAAGACAAGAAATGCATTATTGCCACCATCTCAGCCGTTCACTTGAATAGTCAAACATACATGTGGGGAATGAATATGCGACATGCAGTTTACCTTGCTGGCTACATGTACTTTCAGTTCTGCCTCAAATGACGTCACCAACAACGTGACCCACACTAAAATCAGGATAAAAAATCGGCAATTTCCGGAAGGAAACTCGTTCGAATTTATTGAAAACTATTCATAATAGACTAAATGAAAATCGCTTACATCGGCATGCAACTAGGTCTTTAAATAATATTGGCACTTTCGTACTAGAAATCATATATCGCAGTTTCAGTGGCAACCTTGAATTAATCTCCAATGACCTTGAAAGGTGGAAACTGAAGGCAAAAAAACCCCAATTTTTACACAGCTAACTATTTTTTATGAGATATGGTCGTGCAGATTAATCAAACAAAGACATTTTTAAAAGTAATTTGAACACGCTAATTTCTTAACAACAACAAAAATCAGATGTATTCTTAGGCGTCTCAGTTTCGATGTCTTCTTTATTGTGATTTGCATCCAATCATCTTGTGACATAAATCCTACTTCTTACGACACCTGAAAAGGCAAGCAAGCCGCAGCAACAAACCCATATATATTCCAAAGAATTGCTTAGTCCGTGCAGAAACTCCTCCGTCAAAGGTTGGGGCCAGACGAGACTTGACCCTTGATGAATCCGAATGGTTATGTTACGTGCAACTCTTACTAAACTGATCGCTAGTAGGCCTACTCATGGATGGGATGTTAATTTGATTCAAGAAAGGCAACACCGTCGAATATAACAATATTTCAATGACACAATTTGGACGGTACATGATATTACGTGTGAAATGATTACACCAGACCTAAATGACTTTATACGTTACCAAATATTGTGTCATGAAACTGTTTTGTTTTCAACAGGCCACTTTTATACTACGATTCGCTTTCATTATTATACCTCATGTTAGATTCCCCGCCGCCGGAACAACACACGTATGTCCCGTCAAACGCAACAACGTCCCTAGCAACATTGTCCTGCCATGAAACATTGCCAAAAATGTGTACCACTGCGGTCGAAGACTTCCGAAAATCGGATATGTGTATGACGTCACAATAAAATCAGTGACACTCGGTATAATTAAATAAATGGTGACTAGTTTGTCGGGAAACATGACGATATGTCTCCCCTCGAAGAAAACGTTACCCTCGACTTCGCCTCGGGGGAACATACAAACCAGTCACCAATGATATAGTGGTACAACCATGTCACTCTCATTAGGCCTCTCCGTACAAATCTGTCTAGCAACATGGGAACAAATCTAGCAACGTGGACAAAGAATGGGAATAAAGGACCATATTATGCATCTTTTGGTTAGAACATCGACCTTGACATTCAAAGACCTCATCCGGTGTATCCGAAGCATTATGTGAAGGGTATTAGCGACCCGTGAGGCTGGTTAGTTTTGAAGCTTGCATCCTACGGCATGGTTTGACAGGGTAGAGCGTGCAATCTGCCGTTTGTCACACGACGCATATTTTGTTTCTATCGTTCAGTTCAGGGACACTATCCATCTCCCAATGGCTCATGGCAAGACTAAAATCCAAGGTCTAAGCGTATCTTTAACCATGCTCGTTTCCCCTGTAGACAACAGTGGCCTTGATATACACCAACACAAAGCACCTAATATTAGCTTCAAAGACATAACCTGCCTGGGAACGGTAGTGGTGTGAATGAAATCTACCTTTTGTCAGATGAACCATGTGTTGTTTTTGATATTTTGTTGACTTGTTTTTTTCATAGGGTACGGGGCACAGTTTTGGTTCTTCAATCCAAAAAAAATATATATACTACAATTTTTCCGTTTCAGTTGAAGCCTACCGTATCTCATTGACAAATTGAATTACTCGAAGCCTAAACGTATCTCTTCACCTGTGTGCATCATCGGCCTAGATATACACCGCACAAACCCCACAGTATTATTTCCTTTAACGATTTCCTTTTATTGCCAGTTGGACATGATTATCTTTCTCATTATGCCCCATGTTTATTTAGGATCACGTAAGATAGTGTGTCATATCTAGCGATAACTTCAATGTCAAAGTGAGAGACCTTTTTGTGCTTTTCACTGAAACAAAAAACGACGAGACAGATTGTTCTAAAATTTTGTTTATTGACGGACTGAGGTGCATGTCTTTTAAAAAAAATATATATATATGGAAGTTTAGTACCAACCTCATTTGTTCTTAATATGTCGTCAAATTTGTGAACATATGTAAAACTTCGATAATATTATCTGATCTTGGACAGTATGGATGCCTGTAGCGAGAGAATCAGGACGGTGGACCCGTTATTATCTTGTCATACTAGTATATCTCTCTTCATGTACAGTTTATTCCATAGATTTGACATTTGATGAAAATTGCCATGTTCAAACTCGCTATTAATAAGTACATGTAAGGCAACGTATATATTACCAATTTTCGTATCTCCAAAATGTTCTCCGAGTATTCTATTTCAAGATGTGAACAGTTAAAGAAAGTGAAAAATATGTTAGTGCTTGCCCGTCAGTATTCTGAGCTGAAGGTGGTGACATTGTGTACACTCAAGTAAGACGCTCCATACACATGATACATGAGACGAGAAAAAACTTATGACAAAAAACACATTTCGCTGTTACAACTAGTTTGCACTCATTACAAGCCTCTAGTTGGGAACTAACTCCCTGCCAAGCCGAGTATCATAGTGATTTAAAACAAGCAACGTGGAGAAAAAATGATAATAAAAGGTCATATCCCTCCTTTGCTTAGAACATTGACCTTGACCTTCAAAGATCTTATCCGGTGTATCCGTAGCATTATGTGAAGAGTATTAGCGACTGGTCCTTGTGGTCGTTAGCTTTGAAGCATACTCTCAGAGACATGGTTTGACATGGATAGGGGTGCAGTTATTTGTCACACGACGCATATCTTGTTTTCGTTTTGGTTCACTCGTTTTCTGCTGAGTTACGGGGCAATGTTTTCGCTTCATCCGTCCAATACAAATACTGTAAACTAAAAACACTTGGAGTACAAGGTGTAAATGTATGCCTTTACCATAGATGTATCCTCTGCGTGCAACATCGGCCTAGATGACACCAACTCATTCCTATAATAATATGCCGTGGAAGCCTCAATTTCCCATAGCATTGAATCTGGACACTTCTCTCCACAGAGACAGCTACATACATACCATTGCACACTAATTTTGGAAGCACGACCCCATCGCGGCTGTTATGTGCAGTCTTTCACAGCCGGTAGCCAACCATATTGAGATACCTCGTGACCTATGATACATTAGTTATATCGAGAGAAGAAAAGAACGTGGTGATGTAAAATAAAAACAGCCCACTGACAAACTTTGAATACTAATACTGTGGAACACAGAGTGGATAAAAACACGACACTAACACAATGAATTCATTGTTTAGTTGGACGTACTGTGTCCCATTTTCCGAATCACGCATGACAGCGCCTGATGCCTAAAGATAACTTCCATGTAGATCAAAGTTACCTGGGTCATTATACGAATAGTGGACAAGTCCTGGGTTATCCTGCTTAGGGTGGGCCACTCTGCGTCAAGTGATAAGCCACTTGGATATGTCACATGTCAGATAACTCACCACTGGCCAGGCCATAAGTCGAGTAGAGTTAATGGCCGCAGTACTCCCCCAGGGCTATAAATGTCAAGGTCGCTCCCTCGGTACACAAGAAACGTCCCAGGTTTATTAGAATCTGACCTCGCGGGTGAAGTGGAGTCGTGTTTCCAAGTATGATTATAATACGCCTACAATACATAATACTGTACAAACTACATACATTTTACTGCCGATGAAATAATTTTGCCGAACATAATGCTCTGCAATGACATTTGATGAAATGACTGACAAATGATACATTGATGATAGATTATGAATGATAATTACAATGTTTATTATTTCAACACACAATAATCGTATCAGTTACTCCAATTCAATTCATCTGCTCAATTATTGTGACTACATGATGACTATACATCTACATGTTCGGTATTAGTTTCGAAATATTTGGTTTTTGTATTTTCATCCGTCAATCAAGACTCGAATGACTCCGATACAAGTTTCAAAATATTTGTAAAACGATATACATTGTCAAATTTGTAAAATTCGTCGAACTCGATCCTTGATTCGTCATATTCAATTATGAGTTAATCTCACAGAAACGTTTTGATATAGTTTCGTATGATAATGAAACTGGTGATTAAACGCTCAACATATATTCACCAAATTGCAGCGGCTTGCAAAGACTGATGAGCATCAGCTGCCAAGTACACCAAATAATGTATGATTTAAGACAATCTGTGTTTTGTGTTTTAAAGTACTCTTGGTAATGTTGGTATACCCTAGACTGTGGATACTTGTAGGTATAAGGTGATGTCAGAACGAGTTGACGGACTTGGTGGAGCTGACGCTACGCTGTACGCATAGGCCTACGTGACGATCGTTCTTGACGCGGTATTGCAGCGACGTACAATGCACTTGCTAGTAGTATGATCTCGTATATATATGAACAGGTACTCAAGCGTGCTTCGTAACGCTAAGGTCGCAAAAACACAACATACTCCCGGTTTCCTCAAACAAATATAATAACTATATAATTCATTTTGGTGGTTTTTGACCACCTTCAGGAGGGAAATGTTCTCCCATGAAAACCGAGCAGGAGACCGAAACACAATATGCTGTCTAGCGTCAGTACATTACTGTGAGAAGCAGTTGGACAAACATACTGATGGAATCTGACGATAAGCTGATAAAACCTGAGATCATTTAGTTATCCCGACTATTTTCTCGTTGCCATTTCGTTGCCTGGACGGCTTCAACACAAAATATATGATCATAAGTGGAGAAACCCGGGACATCAACCTTGGCAAAATGATGGAGTGACCTTGGCGTATTAATGGATAGTCGTAAAGGGTGACTGCCATTGAACATTGAGTCCACATAGCCTAAAGTCAAGTTCATCTGTCAGTGAAACACGCTTTTCAGCCGTATTCTTGTTTTGGGTCATCGTATCAAATTGAAATTCTGTGTGTCCCATTCGGGTATCATGCCGCAATTTTTCACTAAATTTCAGAATTCTATCTCAAAAAATAAAAAAGTTATCAATATACCTTAATGTCAAATTTCAGCTGCAACATGGAATTTCAGAGTCGGTACAAAAAAAGCAACTTCTATTCGATGTTTGAGTTATGGATTGCTTGAAAATAAACATATTTACTTAATCTACACCGACTGTACTTTGCGACTCCGAATCAACAATAATAGGTCCATTCTGTAGGGGCATAAACACGATACAAGCCACGAATTTGATGGAATTTATTTGATCCCGTTTTGTACTGAATTTTAACGTTGTTATAGATCGCCAACGTTTTAATTTTTTCAGATATAATTCTGAAATTTGGTGAAAAGTTGTAGCATGACCCTCAATTGAGACACACAATATTTCAAGTTGATCCGATTATTCAAAACAAAACTATGGCCAGAAACCGTGTTTCACTGACAGATGAACTTGACTTTACGGCCTGGTTAGTGGTTTTTGACTCTTTGACCTCTTACATATTCTTTCCAGGAGTCGTTGTATTCATGTCTTGACATGACTAATGTACCACTGATCACGAGGTTTCTGGTTAGCAACGTTCTTTGGAAGATGGAACGTGGCAGTCAAGATGGTGTTACGCCTTTGAAATCAATGATTGGTCAATGTTCGTATCAGACCCAAATCCCTGCTGATTTGAACATGTACGATGTACGTGTCATTCATCACTCTAAAATCATTTTCCAACATGTTTCTTTACTACCAGTGGTTTGTCAGTGCGTCGTATCAATACTCTTATCAGACTGAATAATCATGTTTTTTGGTAATACTTCTCGAGTGGTTTGTGAAATTCCACTCTGCCAGCGTGGCAAACACAAAGCTTTGAAGTTCGTAAGTGTGAGCAATAAGATACCAACGGTTTTCTCATTGATATTCTTATTATATTTAATACCATGGGATTATGTTTGTGAATATCAAGGCCGCTGTGCTTCCCAGAGGATATTATCAAGATAAAGCTCTATATTTGGGCCCACAACTCAGATTTTATCATCCACTGTTTAATGCTATTAACAGCTAATGACAACAACTTTGACCTAGTTTGCATTGATATCGTCAACCATACTTAACTCACCCTGCACTCTGAATTCAACAAACGAATCAACACAATGATAAAACAGTACATCTGACGAACATTTCCAAACCCATGACTAACGATCATTGTAATTCCCTTCATCAAGGTGGGTATGATATTCAAAGTCTTTTCCGTACATTTTTGTTTTCGTGTGCATATTGTTTCAAATCAATACTGGACTTCCAATACACGCGTTTCCATTATTCAATTGGATGGTTTTGTTGATGAAAATATGTTTCAATGCGACGCTGCCTGTATGCGCATAGACACAGGCATACAACTACGACTTGCACATTAACCCCCCCCCCCCCCCCCGCCATTCGTCAAATGACTACATCTTATATTCATCTGAAATATAAGATGTAAGAGGTATATATTGTACACAATCTGGTTTTTGACCACATCCAGGAGGGGGGTGTTCTTCCATGGAAACTGACCTGGAGAACGAAACGATTACTAGATACCTAAATACAAAAATAATGTCTAGCATAAGCGGATGGACAAGCACACTGATGGAATCAGGCGTTGGGTGACAAGCTGTTAAAATCTGAGATCATTTTGTTGCCCCGACTCACGGTCCTTTCGAGTCGCGGCTTGGTGTGTGGAATTCCCCAAAATGCATAGGCCTAATTGCGCCATGCATGGGCTTGGATCGCCAGCACGTGCCTGGTTTTCAAAGAATCATGGCGCTGACGCGTGACAGGTGGGGAGAAATGTCTTTATTATGAATGGTATTTTCTGTGAAATTATGTCTGAAGTCGCTATCCTGGTAATTCAATGTTCCCTATTGTCAAAAACGTGTGTTGTATGTCTCGACTAAATCGAATAAATTAGAAAATGTGACGAAAGTTACCCTTCGTATAACTTTTTGGTGCCATGAATTTCTTCAATAATTCGTTTACCTATAAGTTGTAATGTGGTTACAGACATTATTGTAGGGCATATCTAGCTTGCTCTCCAATTAAAAAGTCATCACAATGGACAAACCTGACTATTTGAGTGGTGAGGCAAATGCAGGGGCCTGGTTTTTCAAATGCACAGGCGTGGTTGAATTATTATTTGCTTCTGATTATGTTGCAGGATACTAGATAGTGAAGTTCTAAACCTTGCGGAACTCGGGGTGGTGGGAGAGATACCTTTTTTTGTTGACCGTGCTCGTGTTGCCCATGTTGAAGTACCTGTGTTAGTTGGAAATATTGCATTCCAATGCGACGTTTGTCATAAATCTTGTTCACGTAAAAGTAGTTTGGTCAGGCATTTAAAAAGCCACAACGACCGGGCACATTTGTGCAACATGTGCGGGATGAATTTTCCCAGAAAAAAAAAACTTGAATAGGCACGTGATGTTCAGGCCTTTAATCGGTGTTAATAGCAATTAGCATACCACATTCAATATCAAACTAATAAGTCGATTAAGAGATGTGATTGCAACGGACGACCTTTGGCCGAATGAAGCTTGATGCGGTAAGAAATTTTGAAGTAATAAAACTGTGCTGTAGAGTGCCAGAAAAAATATCACACTCGGTGACTCGACATACCCGATTCATATTTCATAACTTATTCCAGTCACACAAAGTTTTTATTGCATAGAAATCGAGCATGTCCCATAGGGAAACCTCAAACCTACGGCAAATTACCGATTGTAAATTTGAACTTTCACCTGCATTTGACAGTTGACATTATCGTAAATTGTTACCTGTATTCATTGCACTGTTCCGTGTAGATAAATAAAACGAGTTAAATCTAAAACAACTGTTATTAACAAATGAATGTATGACAGACTGTTTGAATGAGAGGAAAATTCAAATACTCAATGAGGCTCTCTTCAAATCCATGACATTGACACCAAGCCCATGCCTGAAATCTACAGTGCTTGAACCACGCCCATGCCTTCATGAAGATATATCATGGATATCAACCTTGACAAAATGAGGGAGTGACCTTGGCGTCTTAATGGATAGTCTTAAAGGATGACTGCCAATGAACATTGAGTTCACACAGTCTACGGTCTGTTCAGTGGTCAGTGATTTTCTGACAGGTCCTCTCAATATCCTTTCCAAGAGTCATGTATTCATGTCTTGGCAAGACTAATGTACCACTAATCACGAGGTTTCTGGTTAGCAACGATCTGTGAAAGATAGAACGTGGCAGCCCAGATGGTGTCAGGTCTTTGAAATCAGTGAATGGCCGATGTTTGTCTCGGACTCAAACGCCTGCTGGTCTGAACATATAGTCATAGCTCTCACTTCAATTTCCACCAGCCTTTCTTCACGACAATTAAATACCAGTGATTTTGTCAGTGCGATCGTGCCAATAATATTATCAAACTAAATAATCATGTAATTGGGTAAAACCTCTGGCGTGGGCTGTGCATTTCCCCTAAGACAGCTTGGCGAACACATGGCTTTCAATACAATACCAATGATGTTTTCATTGATATTTTCATTGGATATTATATCATGGGATTAGGTTTGTGAATATCAAGGCCGCTGTGCTGCTTAGAAGATATTATCAGGACAAAGCTCTATATTTGCGCCCACAACTGGGATTACCATCCGCTGTTTAGTGCCATTGACAGCAAATGACAGCAATTCTGGCCTAGTATGCGAATTTAACTCACCAGTCAACAAAATAATCAAAGCATCTGACGAACATTTTTCAATACTAATTTATATGAAGTTATTGGTAATCAAATTGTATGGAAATAGCTAAATTATATGCCACTTGATGAGTGATTATGTACAATATGATAATCGAATATAAAATAATTTTGTATGTTGGGTACTGCTAGTCCGGAATAGAATTAGTCCTCTTCACTCCTAACATATTACAAACTTGACATGAATATCCTTCAACCAAGTGGACTATTCTCTAAAACTTTTGTGTATATAATTCTAGTGGCAACATACATAACCTCCGTCGTGCTAATGGATAGCAATCATGCTTGTGACTTGTGCATAGCAAAATAGTCTACAGTAGGTCGTTTAGTTACCATAGGGCACCGAAACTAGACTTGAAACATCACGTTATTTTGAATTATATTGTTCAACGATTGTTCATGTGACCGTGCCGTAAAATGAAGGAGGCCAGGTTTGTTTCAAAGTTTATTTGAATCCAGCGCCTGATGAATAACAGATGAATAATCACAATACACGTATGATATAAATGTCGATCAGACTGTATCTCGGGCAAGTGCCACGGAATAGTACAATATACTTGTACCAATATACACTAATAATACACTACAATGTTCAAATATGGATTTACTACAATTCTAAAACACGACAGTTGAAATACTACAGAGTTAAAATATACATGTACAATTGGAATTGTTGCCATCACATTGATAATATGAACACACTTTACATTTTACAATACCTGCTATTAGACCAAATGATACATGAATGAAATATGTAATGCACACATACCTGATGAATAACAGATGAATAATCACAATACACGTATGATATAAATGTCGATCAGACTGTATCTCGGGCAAGTGCGGTTCGAACTTGCCGCCAAACCTATTTATAGTGCAGTGCATGAACAAAGAAAAATATAGAATGACCAATGAATGTCTTCATAGCAGCGTCGTATCCAACGGGCTGAGAAATGGTCCATACATAAATAAACATGTGCACGTGGTGAATTACATAAGATGAAAAAGGAAACAAGTATCAGAAAACGTCTGATCAATGAAAGGTGTACGTGAAACATTCATACAGGTATGTAGTGCAAGAAGGAATGAAATGATTAGGATATATATATACACATGGGCATCACAGATTGGTCTGTCAAATAAATAAATAAATAAATAAATAAACCATACTGGAGAACCCTGCTACATATTCCCCCTGCTTTGGAATATATGTCGACCCTTGACATGTTCTGGAACTTCTTAATCATAAGAAGTGCAAATATTACACATTCATGCTATCGAAGCATACACTGATATGGTTATCCACCATATAATCACCAGATACCAAACGATTTGGTTTGCGCCGAATCCGGTTAGATCGTCGAAGGACTGGTTCCTCAACCTCAGGCCGGACAGGAACTCTCTCAGGCGGCTTCGGGACATCGGTACCTGAAACACACTCAACAGGCAATGTAGGCTCAGTGGAAAATGATTGAGGTATCCAACCAATGGGCAGGATATGGTTACGATGGAGGATACGAATGGGCCCGTTCTTTCCCTCCGGTTGCAACCGGTAAACTGGAATACCCTTATTTGGTTGTTCGCTTACCACAAACACCTCGTGTGACCATTTGTCACTCAACTTGTGCGGTCCCTGGAAGCCTACTTGACGTGTCAACACACGATCGCCTGGAGTCAATACAGCCCCTCTCAAACGCACGTCATAACGCTCCTTTTGCCGGGATTGACGATTCTGTGCAGAAGATGAAGCAATACGATATGCGTTATCTAATCTCGTTTTGAGTTTGGAAACATACGTATTATAATCACAGTTATCATCAGAGACCCTTTCCTTGATACCAAGAATAATATCAATTGGCAAGCGTGGATGACGGCCATACATTAGAAAAAATGGCGTGTACCCTGTGGTTTCATGCTTTGTGCAGTTGTACGCATGAGCAATACTACCGATGTGGTTTTTCCAATCAGCTTTGATTTCTGGGGAGCAGGTCCCCAACATGTCCAGAAGGGTACGGTTAAGTCGTTCACATTGTCCATTGGACATCGGGTGATAGGGTGTGGTGTGACACTTACTGATTCCAGCGAGTTTACACAGCTCAGAAATTATCTTCGACTCAAACGTCCGTCCCTGATCACTATGCAGTCTCTGTGGGAAACCGTAATGGGATATGAACAGTTTAAACAGAACATCAGCAGTGGTTTTAGCTAGTTGGTTTCGCGTTGGCACAGCTACAGCAAATCGAGTAAAGTGATCAGTAATCACGAGCACATTACAGATACCACCTTTAGATTCCTCTAATGACAGGTAGTCAATGCATAGTAACTCTAGAGGCTGAGAGGAAGTTATGGAAACCATTGGAGCCTTTGGTACCTGAGCTTTACGTCTGTTGCAGCGATCACAGTTACGAACCCACGCTTCGGCATGTTTGATCATGCCTGGCCAGTAAAAACGTTCTTGTAACAGACTGATAGTGCGATCTCGACCCATGTGACCAGCATCATCGTGAGTTCCTGCTAGAGCAAGGTCATAACAACACTGAGGTAAAACTAGTTGATGAACAGTTTCGCCATTATCGATACGAACCCTGTGCAGAACATCGTCCTTCAGCAGTAGTTTCTGCATATGGAGAAGCCGAGTTTTGGAATTTGTCACATTACCAACAGCATCACCCCGGAGTTCTGAAATCACTGGTCGCAGGATCGGGTCGTTCATCTGCATCCGACTCCACTCGGCACCTGTTCTGGAAATAAGATCTGTTCCAGGGATTTCCTGCAAGACATTTCTACTCATACACAGCGTTTCGACATAAGGAACACACTGGGTCTTACAAACAACAGACACAGAATCCGAACCAATCTCAATCAGATTCTCAGGAAACCTGGAGAGTGTATCGGCGTCAATATTTCTTTTCCCAGCTCTGTACTTGATGTTGAAGTTGTAGTTCGCCAGCTCGGACAACCACCTATGACCTGTTGCATCGAGCTTGGCTGTCGACAGAACATAAGTTAAAGGGTTATTGTCAGTTTGAACTGTGAAGTTACTACCATACAAATAGTCCTTAAATTTTTCTGTCACTGCCCACTTCAAAGCCAGAAATTCAAGCTTATGCGCAGGATAATTCTTTTCAGATGGACTCAAGCTTCTACTGGCATAGCTGATAACTCTTTGCTGACCATTTTGTACCTGGTATAAGACAGCACCCAGGCCATCTTGACTGGCATCTGTATTGACCACGAACGGGAGGCTGTAATCTGCAAAGCCTAGAACAGGAGAAGAACATAGAGAATTGATTAACTCCTGAAAAGCATGTTGCTGTGCAGTATCCCATGGCAACCTTTCTGAGTCGCGATTTTTGCCACGCCGAGGATGCTTGTCTGTGTTCTTCATGAGATCGTAAAGTGGTTTTGCCACCTTGGAGTACTGGCAAATAAATCTGCGGTAGAACCCACTGAAACCCAAAAATTTTCTCAGTTCATGAAGAGTAGTTGGTACCGGCCACTCACGGATTACCCTAATCTTCTCTGGATCAGTATGTATCCCCTCTGACGATATTATATGACCGAGATACTTTACTTGTTGCTTGAAAAATTCACACTTTGATGGTTTTAGTTTGAAGCCGAAATTCTTCAATTTGTGGAATACATGTTCAAGCCGGTGTAGATGCTCCTGAAATGAAGATGAATATACAATAATATCGTCCAAATACAGTAGACATTCGGTTAGATGGAGGTCACCCATGCAGGCTTGCATCTCTCGCTGGAAGCAAGCTGGAGCGTTCGTCAGGCCGAAAGGGAGACGGTTGTATTCAAAGAAGCCCAGCGGCCCCACAGTGAACGCAGTTTTCTCTTTGGCAGCTTCATCCAACTCCACCTGCCAGTAACCTGCTTTGAGGTCTAGGGCAGAGAACCAACAAGAACCAGTTAAAGCATCTAACGTTTCATCGATTCGAGGTAATGGATGAGCGTCTTTGATAGTCCTACTATTGAGCTTTCTATAGTCTATGCAAAATCTTAACGAACCGTCTTTTTTCCTGACTAGCACGACTGGAGAAGCGAATGGACTTTTAGAAACACGTATAACACCTGAATCAAGCATACCTCGCAGGTGCTCACGTACCTCCTCCAGCATGTTAGCGGGTATGCGCCTGTATCGCTCCTGGAATGGCGTGTCATCACTGAGCCGGATATTGTGCTTGATACCTTTGGCACAACCAAGATCAAAGTCACTGCAGGAGAACAAATCTTTCCACTCCAAGAGAAAATGAGACAATTCTCGCACTTGTTCATTATTCAAACCTAGATCATTAAGCTTAAAGTTAGCCAAGAACTTAGAGTCACTGTCTGGATCTGTCACACCAGGACTCTCCTGCTGGAGAAGGGATTTGGCAGCTACAGAGGAACCTAAAGAAACTGGATGCAACTCACACAGTGTTGACTTTTTAGGCAGAGTAATGGTGTGTTTGGTCAAGTTCTGGATAAGTACACTCACTCTACTGGCACTCGTGGACTGGCTGTCGACGTGTTGTACCGTTGGAATTAGAATGAGACCACTTGGCAGTGTAGCATAACTACCCTCGTCAGTGATGACCGTGACCTTTCCAGTGGAACCAGCTCTCACACAACCTGCCACAGTTTGTTTGCTGTAACTCTGGAAGACAACTTGTTTAGTACATTGCACATTACAAACCTTCATTTCTGACGGAATTTTCCGAGAATGTATACACTTCAGAGCCCTAGTCCAGGCACCGGAATTTTCAATCAAACCACTCTGATCAGAAAGACATGAACAGTGTTTCAGGATATTCGTGCCTATGAGGACTGGTACAGTGCCATTATACCGAGTATTAGGGACCACCAGCATTGGTACTTCAACCGATTTCACCTCTACAGCTCGGAAAGGCAATTGGAGTTCAACTACCACCATTCCTTCATAGTTCAGAGTTGTTCCACCTGCAACTTCAACCTGTAGCACGTGATCAAGAGGTTCAATCCGGGAGCGCCCTATGTGCTTTTCCACCCACCACATCGCAACTGTGGATATCTGGGAGCCTGTGTCCAAAAGACAAGAACATTCAATACCGTCGATACATATGTTACATTCGTTTGCTCCACCAACCATAGGTACAGTTTCAGGCATATCATTATTGGGACTACTAGATTTACACTCCCAGCCTCGTCCCTTAGGGGAAGCGCTTACTAGTTTAAAGCCTGACCATTTTTATGGTAATTAGCATGGCATTTTTCCACCAAATGTCCATGGCGACCACACCGTTCGCAGGTGACTTGTGGCTTGGACTTTCCAGAACTCTCCAGCTTCGCAACTCGACCTTCTATAGAACTTACAGTCGTCTGCAGCTTGGTTAACTGGTCTGAGAGTAAAGAGAGCTTTTGGGAGACATCATCAGAGTAAGCTGGCTGGTGTTGCACAGGCTGACTCTGGCCACCGTCCTGGGGAACATCATTTACCTCGTGTTCTATGGTACGTACTATCCTGAAAAGATGTTCATAGTCAACACCCTCATCAAACCTGTGACGAGTAGCAACCTTTACTTTCTCGTTCCTGAGACCCATCCAAAACTTCGATCTCAACATTTCCTTAGCTGCTCCGCTGCTGATGGACGATTTGCTCCGGATTTCGCTCAGCACTTCCTCCACCCGGCAACCCCATGCAGCAACACTTTCACTTACTTCTTGTTGGATAGAGTAGAACTGTTGGTAAAGTTGCTCAACCGACAAAACATTACCGAAAATTGTGTCAAACTTGTTCAGTATAGCATCAATCGACACACCTTCGCCCATATATCGGATCACCTCAGCAGCAGTTCCTCTGAGCGAGCGCCTAATTGCCTGCAATATCACTGTAGAGCCAAGCTTTTCAAGCTGGAGACACTTAACCTCGTATCGCCATTGAGAATATGACAACTCACCTTTCTTGTTATCTCCTGAAAATTGAGGAATTTTCACGTGGGAAGTTGAATCGTTAGAGTGTGGAGCAGTTGAAGCCACAGGTGCTGGAGTTGGTGCTGGGCTGGGACTTGGAGATGCCATGAGCTCTTTGTTGGCCAGTAGTCTCACAAGCTTAGCTACCTCCACTGCCAAGGAAGAATCGCCTGTAGAGGGATTTTCTGGAATCGAAACTTCAACTTTAGGATTAGTTTCACCCGGAGGGTGCAGCAAACCTGCCAGTACAAGTTCATGTTCAGGACCAGCAGCCCGGAGGTTGAAAGGCTGGCGTTTAAGTTTCTTGCCAGACAGCTCTGCTATGGACTTCCCAACTGCAGTTTCATCTGCAAAGATAACGTAAGCTGTACCGTTAAACTTTCCAGTGTCATCAGTGACCAGCAAGATGTTCTCCGGTTCACAAACATCTTCAAGCAGCTCTGCAATGTCCGTTGGTCCGACCTTGGAAGCTAGGCCAGTTATATGCAATGCACGTGGGTGCAAAGACATACTGGTAAGTGCATGCACTAGTCATGCAACGAAGAGAGAAAGAGAAAAGGAACGATGACAATGAAATGATGTATGATCCGATGAACGATGAGCAACGAAGCAGGTTAAAGAACAAATAAGTAAGTATACCAGGCCAGAATAGCTTAATTACCAAGGCAATAGGCAACCCTTCCTACCAGGAACTAATGTAACCTATTATACTAGTAGAAATTAGTGAACTATGAACCGATAGAACCTATTATACTAATAGAAAGCGATACTTATTAATATACTAATAGAACCGGGTACACTATGACACTACATAATAATTAGTAAGAGGAGATTTAATAACTACATATAAATTTATGGAGAAATTATCTTTTTTTACTAACTATCTAAGTACGAAGAAACAGTAACTAAACAGACTACCACACTAATTAAATTTCAAGTTTTTTTTTTTTTTTTTAATAGATATTACGCTGGATTCGTAATTAATTCAATAAACTTTACTGATACAATATCAGTTAGGCAAAATTATCCAAATGTGAAAATTATTGACTCAATAGATATACAAATTAATAAGTAATAATGAAATAAGTTTTACATAGGTTTTTTTTTTTTTTTTTTTTTAAATTGAAATCAACTAAATGATTTAATTGAAATTAACTAAATGATTGGGGTTACAATTCAATGATCAAATTTAATAGAAGCTTATTCAAGAAATACCTGAATACTGTATATATCTTCAGGTGCTGTGAAGACAAAGGTATTGCAATGAGTACACAGATACAGGAATATAAAATGTCAACAATCTGTCGACAAACAATATATTTACATCAATTGAGTGAATAGTTCATACACTGTAGTACGACACGTTTCAAATTGATTTGACAGTTCAAGTGCACGCAGAGATCATTTGCATGCATGTACCAGTCTCCACGCGTTTGTAGTCGTCCCACGATGGCAGCTGCAGTACTTCATACAGCGACGATCGATTCCAGGAAGTACCCGTGTCCCGCGAAGCGTGTAATGAGGCCCGGCGTTAACGAGGCGTGAACGGTGTCCGGCGGCGGGCGACGCTTGGTTGAACAGGGCGATGGATTACGTCCAGCGATGAGCCGGTGCACTTGATGTTACTTGTAGAGTACTGGATAGCGTTCTTTTAGCACTTATAACTAGAAGTATGTAAACACCACTAACCGAGTCCATGAAGTGAATGATGAAATTCCATGTCCCGGCGGTGGCGTTTAAGAAACCCGGGTGTTGATGTCACTGCTCCGGAGCGTGTAGAGCTGTCAATCCGCGAATTGTCGAGAGGCGGCGATGTATTCTCTGTTGTTAGCGACTGGATCCTGCCGACTGCGCCAATGTGACCGTGCCGTAAAATGAAGGAGGCCAGGTTTGTTTCAAAGTTTATTTGAATCCAGCGCCTGATGAATAACAGATGAATAATCACAATACACGTATGATATAAATGTCGATCAGACTGTATCTCGGGCAAGTGCCACGGAATAGTACAATATACTTGTACCAATATACACTAATAATACACTACAATGTTCAAATATGGATTTACTACAATTCTAAAACACGACAGTTGAAATACTACAGAGTTAAAATATACATGTACAATTGGAATTGTTGCCATCACATTGATAATATGAACACACTTTACATTTTACAATACCTGCTATTAGACCAAATGATACATGAATGAAATATGTAATGCACACATACCTGATGAATAACAGATGAATAATCACAATACACGTATGATATAAATGTCGATCAGACTGTATCTCGGGCAAGTGCGGTTCGAACTTGCCGCCAAACCTATTTATAGTGCAGTGCATGAACAAAGAAAAATATAGAATGACCAATGCATGTCTTCATAGCAGCGTCGTATCCAACGGGCTGAGAAATGGTCCATACATAAATAAACATGTGCACGTGGTGAATTACATAAGATGAAAAAGGAAACAAGTATCAGAAAACGTCTGATCAATGAAAGGTGTACGTGAAACATTCATACAGGTATGTAGTGCAAGAAGGAATGAAATGATTAGGATATATATATACACATGGGCATCACAGATTGGTCTGTCAAATAAATAAATAAATAAATAAATAAACCATACTGGAGAACCCTGCTACATTCATATAACGCTTTCAAATAATTTTCCAACAGGTTTTCTTCATGACAATACCAGTGGTTTGTTAGTGCGGTCGTATCAATACTCTTATCAAACTGAATGATCATGTTTTCCGGAAATACCTCTCAAGTGGTCTGTGGAATTCCACTCTGCCAGCGTCGCAAACACAAAGCTTTAGGTGAGTGTGAGCAATAAGATAACAACGGTTTTCTCATTGATATTCTTATTATATTTAATATCATGGGATTATGTTTGTGAATATCAAGGCCGCTGTGCTTCCCAGAGGATGTTATCAAGATAAAGCTCTATATTTGGGCCCACAACTCAGATTTTATCACCCGCTGTTTAATGCTATTAACAGCTAATGACAACAACTTTGGCCTAGTTTGCATTGATATCGTCAACCATGTTTGCACCTTCCGTAATTAACTCACACTGCACTCTGAATTCAACAAACGAATCAACACAATGATAAAACAATACATCTGACGAATATTTCACAACCCATGACTAACGACCATTGCAATTCCCTTTATCAAGGTTGGTATGATATTCAAAGTCTTTTTCGTACATTTTTGTTTTCGTGTGCATATTGTTTCAAATCAATACTGGACTTCCAATACACGCATTTCCATTATTCAATTGGATGGTTTTGTTGATGAAAATATGTTTCAATGCGACGCTGCCTGTATGTGCATAGACACAGGCATACAACTACAACCTGCACATTACCCCTCCCCCCCCCCACCCCCCACCCTCCGCCATTCGCCAATTGACTACATATTATATTCATCTGAAATACAGGCCCGTAGCCAGGATTTCTGCAGGGGGAGTGACCAAAAAAATAAGAAGGCATAATATTGCATATTGTGAAAAAGCGAATTGAGCGTAGAGAGCGCTCGTCATACGTGCTCGGGGGTTTGGGGGGGGGGGGGGGGGGCGTAAGCCCCCGAGAAATTTTTTTGAATTTGTTTGCTAACAGAACACTTCTGAGGTATACTTCAGAGTTAATTTTCTTCTCCATAATACATGTTTATCATCATGTGTATATCAAATATTTGGAATTAGATACGCATATTTGGAAAATTATCCCAATGGCTAAGAAAGGTTACCGGACAATATATATTTCAGATATTAGCCTTTTGTCTCATGACCTCAAAAGTAAGGTTGTTGGTCAATTCAAGGTCATGACAATATCCAGCATATATCTTTTATCATGTTTATAGTATGTCCACAACTGATTCCTAAGCTGTAAAATCGAAAATAAGCGAGTTATTAGCCATTTAGTGCTCTCGAGCTTGAAAGTGGTGGTAATAGATTGATACTTACATTCAGAGGTCAAATTCAAGGTCACGAGAATATTCAGCATATATCATTTCCTATATGTCCACAATTGATCCCTATAGGTGTAAAATCGATAATAAGTCAGATATCAGCCATTTTGTTCTCTGATTTTGAAAATGAGGGCAAAGGTCAAATTCAGGTCACCAAAATATTCAGCATATATCATTTTCTATATGTTCACAATTGATTCCTGAGCCGTAAAGTCGATAATAAGCGAGATAATAGTCATTTTGTCCTATGACCTTGAAATTTAGGTCAAAAGTCAAATTCAAGGTCAAGAGAATAATCTGTATATATCGTTTCCTATATGTTCACAATTGATTCCTAAGCTGTAAAATCGATAATAAGCGAGATATTAGTCATTTTGTGCTCTGACCTTGAAAATTAGGTCAAAGGTCAAATTCAAGGTCACGACAATATTCAGAATATATCATTTCCTATATGTTCACAATGGATTCCTAAGATGTAAAGTCGATAATAAGCGAGATATTAGCCATTTTGTCCTGTGACCTTGAAAATGAGGTCAAAGGTCAAATTCAAGGTCATGAGAATATTCGGCATATATCATTTCCTATATGTCCACAATTAATTCCTAATCTCTAATTTTAATATTAGGTGAGATATTTGGAAAATGTGCCCCATTATAAAGCATAGGAGAATTTAACATGAGAAAGTCCCATTTGGGAGCAGTCGAGAAAATGAAAATGGGGCAACCAAACTCATACACATCACAGTGTTATATGAGGGCAATCTTTTGACACCAAAATCTGAACTGTCTGAACAGTTTTTGAGAAAATGGCCGCCAAAGTCAGAAATCAGCTGTTTTTCGTCGAAAATGGCTGCCATTTTGAAAAAAAATGTGAAAAGCAAAAAACAAAAAAAAGTACGTCCTTTTCAAAATATTTTCAGGCATTTTTGTGCAAAAAGCATGGAAACAATACCCAAGTAACTATATGGTATCCGAGCAAACAAAACCGAGTCCATTATCCAATCTCAAAGTCCAGTGTCAGGCAAAATCGAGAAAATTTAAATGGAATTTCACGAACCCCCATATATTGCCATAAAGGGGTGAAATCAGGTGTTCCGGAAAGAGTGAGCATTTCCTGCCCCACATGTGGCACCCGTCATGAATTCCAAAACATTAAAATGCAAAAAGGTCTTGTTGCATACTTGTAATAGATTTTGTGTACTTATCAACTAGATTGTGATGACGTCCATAGAATTTCTTGAAAGCAACTATTAATCCTGGAAAAACATATCCCTGTCGCAGCAGTTTAGAGGCTAGCTGGGACTTTCTGTGAACAAAGTCCTCATACTTGCAACTAGCTCTGGAATAGCGCACGAGCCGTGAGACAAACACGCCATATGCAAAATTTCAGAAAGATTCACCTGTAAACTTTAAAGATAAAATTGTGGACGAACAACTCTGACACCGACGCAGACGACGGACACAACGCTATGCCAATAGGTTATCGGACCATAGGTACGGTAACCTAACTCACACAATCACACTTGTAATGCTAAACATGGTCCATTTATTCTCATCTCTTATTCATACATCACATTATGATATTACAATATTGACATCAGTTTTCAAGGGGTTACTTTCAGGGGGGTTACGCGTAACCCCCGTAACCCCCCCCCCCCCCCCTGCCTACGGGCCTGAAATATAAGATGTAAGAGGTATATATTGTACACAATCTGGTTTTTGACCACCTCCAGGAGGGGGGTGTTCTTCCATGAAAACTGACCTGGAGAACGAAACGATTATCAGTATACCTAAATACAAAAATAATGCCTAGCATAAGCGGATGGACAAACACACTGATGGAATCAGGCGTTGGGTGACAAGCTGTTAAAATCTGAGATCATTCTGTTGCCCCGACTCACGGTCCTTCCGAGTCGCGGCTTGGTGTATGGAATTCCCCAAAATGCATAGGCCTAATTGCGCCATGCATGGGCTTGTATCGCCAGCACGTGCCTGGTTTTCAAAGAATCATGGCGCTGACGCGTGACAGGTGGGGAGAAATGTCTTTATTATGAAGGGTATTTTCTGTGAAATGATGTCTGAAGTCGCTATCCTGGTAATTCAATGTTCCCTGTTGTCAAAAACGTGTGTTGTATGTCTAGACAAAATCGAATAAAGTAGCACATAGCACCAAGGGTGCTGTAGCTTACTGGCAATCATGAGAAATGCAGAGTATTGGTTTTCCAACATATAAATTGTTACACTGATCTTAAACTCTATTGTCAAAACATGTTCGTAAATGTTGCTGGAAACACATTTTCTGTATGGACTATAATACGAAATCAAATTACACACCACAAAGGTACATAAAGAGAATCTTATACATGATTTTGAGAAAAACTGTCTGAATAGATTTACACAAAATGGCCACCAAAGACAAAATTCATCGTTTTTGACTTTCCAAGGTCATTGAAGGTCAAATTCAAAGTCATCACTCAAACCGCAATATATGATTTCCCATTTGGATGTGCCAATACATAGGCTCTATTTTGAAGTCTTCTATCAGTTTATTCCGCACTGCTCCGATTATGAAGGAAAAATTGGATGAAATTTTTCAGGTCCAAAAATTTTTTCAATGGCCAAAAAAATTTTTGCTGGAAATGACTCAAAACGAATAGTGACTTGATTTAGGACAAAAAAATTTTTTTTCGTCAACCCATCAAAAAATCAAAATGGCCGCCACACGCAGACCGGCGATTCAAGAGCATGGAACCTTATACACCTCATAGAGGTACATGAGGGGAATGTTTTAAAGCAAAAATCTCAAAACTGATCAGACAGTTTTTGAGAAAATGGCCATCAAACTCCCAAATTGGCTATTTTTCGACAAAAGAGGTCGTTTTGACCTTCCAAGGTCATTGAAGGTCAAATTCAAGGTCATCACTCAAACCGCAATATATGATTTCCCATTTGAAAGTGCCAATACTTAGGCTCTATCTTCAAGTGTTCTATGAGTTTACTCCGCACAGCTCCCATTATGAAGGGAAAATTGGGTGAAATTTTCTGAGCCCCAAAAAATTCTTTCAATGGCCAAAAAAATGTATTTTTTTTTCTTGCTGGAAATGGCTCAAAACGAATAGTGACTCGATTTGGCACGAAAAATTTTTTTTCGCCTACCGGTCAAAAATTCAAAATAGACATGCTAATGAAATGACACGCAGGCAGTCATTTCAAAGGCAAATGAACTTTCACACATCACAAAGGTACCTAAGGAGAATCCTATACATGATTTTGAGGAAAACTGTCTGAATAGACTCTGAGAAAAGGGCCACCAAAGACAAAATTCATCGTTTTTTCGATAAAAAGGTCGTTTTGACCTTTCAAGGTCATTGAAGGTCAAATTCAAGGTCATCACTCAAACCGCTATATATGATTTCCCATTTGAAAGTGCCAATACTTAGGCTCTATCTTCAAGTGTTCTATGAGTTTACTCCGCACAAAAGGGTGAAAAAGTCCAAAAAATTTTCAATGGCCAAAATTTTTTTTTTTTTTGCTGGAAATGGCTCAAAACGATTAGTGACTTGATTTGGGACAAAAAAATTTTTTTTCGCCGACCCGTCAAAAAATCAAAATGGCCGCCACATCCAGACTGGCGATTCAAGGGCAACGAAACTTATACACGTCATAAAGGTACATGAGAGGAATGTTTTGAAACAAAAATCTCAAAACTGATCAGACAGTTTTTGAGAAAATGGCCTCCAAAGTCCAAAATTGGCAATTTTTCGTCAAAAATGGCCGCCAAATAGGCAAAAACGATTCAATCAAATAAGTTTTAAAAACATCTTTAGATACTGGCCCAAGGTATGATCTTACAAATTTATGGGGAAATTCATCATGTCAAAAAAAAAGTTACAGACCCGGACGTACGACGGACGGACAACGGACGAAAAACGACGACAATAGCTTATCGGCCCAAAGGGCGACTAAAAATGTGACGAAAGATACCCTTCCCTATAACTTTTTGGTGCCATGAATTTCTTCAATAATTCGTTTACCTATAAGTTGTAACGTGGTTACAGACATTATTGTAGAGCATATCTAGCTTGCTCACCAATTAAAAAGTCATCACAATGGACAAACCTGACTATTTGAGTGGTGAGGCAAATGCAGGGGCCTGGTTTTCACACTCGGTGATTCGGCATACCCGATGCATATCTCATTATTACATCTCTCAGTCTTTATTGCATAGAAATCGAGCATGTCCAATAAGGAAACCTCAAACCTACGGCAAATTACCGATTGTAAATTTGACATTCCACCTGCATTTGACAGTTAGTACTATCGTAAATTGTTGCCTTTATTCACTGTACTGTTCCGTGTAAATAATTAAAAAAAATGAATACAAGCTAAAACAACTGTTATCAATAAATGAATGTATGACAGACTGTTTGAATGAGAGGAAAATCCAAATAGTCAATGAGGCTCTCTTCAAATCCACGACACCAAGCCCATGCCTGAAATCTACAGTGCTCGAACCACGCCCATGCCTTCATGAAGATCTTTAAAAATCTGAGTTTTGTCGGTTTCCGCTTCACTTTCTCAAACAGACTGTTCGGAAATTTACTTATTGGTATGGAATATCTCCTTATTCATAATCTCCTTCATGAACTAATATTTCAATCAGTTGTGGAGAAATATACCAAAAATGTCCCCGATTCTACGATTTGTGACAACCCCCTGTACATTATTTATTTAAACATGACATTTTCTAGTATACCGACTGTTTTTGTGTATTCCTAATTAATCATTTTACTAGGATAGCTTCACTGGCCTGTGTGGATATTATGATACACTAGGGGACCTAACATTATTTACACGTGGACTTGTGCGAGGCGGCCATCACAAAACCAAGCCCATCCCGCGCAACCAGGCCTATGCATTTTTGGGAATTCCATAATCAAGCAGCGACTCGAAAGGACCGTGTGACTGTTTTGTTTCGTTGTGATTTCGTTACCCAGACGGCATCAACACAGAAATTATGGTAATTAGTTGAGAAACCCGGGATAACAACCTTGACCAAATGAGGGATTGACCTTGGCGTCTTAATGGATAGTCTTAAAGGATGACTGCCAATGAACATTGAGTCCACACAGTCTACGGTCTGTTCAGTGGTCAGTGATTTTCTGACCTCTCAATATCCTTTCCAAGAATCATGTATTCATGTCTTGGCAAGACTAATGTACTGCTAATCACGAGGTTTCTGGTTAGCAACTATTTGTGAGATAGGACGTGGCAGCTGAGATGGTGTCAGGCTTTTGAAATCAGTGAATGGCCGGTGTTTGTCTCGGACCCAAACGCCTGCTGGTCTGAACATATACATCAGTCATCGCTCTCACTTCATTTTCCACCAGCCTTTCTCACGACAACTAAATAGCAGTGATTTTGTCAGTGCGGTCGTGCCAATATTATCATCGAACTAAATAATCATGTTATTGGGTAAAACCTCTGGCGTAGGCTGTGCATTTCCCCTAAGACAGCGTGGCAAACACATGGCTGCCAATACAATGCCAATTTCATTGATATTTTCATTGGATATAATATCATGAGATTAGGTTCGTGACTATCGAGGGCGGTGTGCTGCCTAGATGATATTATCAGGACAAAGCTCTATATTTGTATTTAAGGGTATCAGGGCCAAAATTATAGACAAGGTAATTCATGATATGCCATACATTTTCTTTCATATACCTCCATATTTTTCTATTCGGATTGCGTGACTTGTTTCTTTTGCCAAAACACTTTGCATTCTGCTATTCACCATTCGTGACTTGTAAATATGTTTATTGTTTGTTTCATAAGTGTTCATTCAAATGTTCCATATGCTTGTATTCTGCTATTCACAATGTGTAACTTGGAAACATGCATATTGTTCCATACACATGTTTTCAGTCAATTGTTCCTTTTACATGTCTTCATCAATTTTTTTTTATTGTGCTACATCTTTCAACTGACTTTGTGAGGTATGAGATCACTCAGTATTATAATAACCGGGGTGGTGATGTAATTGGCATTTTACTAGATGCCAGTATATAAGGCTTCTGATAGGGTGGAATATGTGAAGTTATTTCGGCCTCTTCTAGCTAAGGGTACTATTAGTCCTATTTATATTCGGTTTTTGGCCAATTTATATACTAGTCAACAGATTCGTGTCCAATGGGGATCCCAAGTCTCTAAGTTAGTCAGTCTTCCCAATGGTGTGAAGCAAGGTGGGGTTCTTTCACCGATCTTGTTTATCATTTATATTGATGAGTTGCTCCCCCGACTGGCGGGCAGACATAATACTGGATGTTTGCTTGGTGATACGTTTGCAGGAGCCTTTTCTTATACCGATGACTTGATTCTATTATCTCCTTCTGTAAATGGAATGAAACGTATGCTCGATATTTGTTCAGATTTTGCTTCGGAATATCAGGTGAAATTTAATGCGAATAAAAGTTCAATGGTTGTTCTCGGTGCAAAAAATGGAAAACACTCTCCTATACCTGATATCCCCTTCATGGGTGGGCATATTACTTCCCTTCCTTGTGTTAAACATTTAGGTAATTGCATTGGTCTGTCTGTGGTCTGCACAAAGTAAGATGATAGAAACGACTATTAATGACTTTTGTGGTCGCATTAATTTATTGCTTAAACAGTTTCGGTATGTTCAACCTAGCATCAAATATAAGTTATTTAAATCATACTATATGTCTTTATATGGATCACCTCTATGGGACATCTCTCTTGGTTATTTTAATAAATTTGTAGTAAGTTGGCGAAAGGCCATTCGGCGTCTGATGGATCTTTCTTATAATACACACTGTGATTTATTGCCCTTTTTGTGTGATGATATTCCTGTGGAAAACCAATTACATATACGGTTCCTGAAATTCATTAAATCAGCTTGTATCAGTACAAATTATTTTGTTCAAATTTGTAGCAGACTGGCAGTAAATGGCAGCTCTTCTGCTGTGAGTAACAGTATAACATTCATTTGTGGTAAATATGGCGTCTTACGTAATAACTTTCTCAATGATTTGGAAAATCTGGTAACACCTGTAAAATTGATTCCTGATGACTTCGATAAACAGGCACTTTGTGTTGCAATTAAAGATTTGATTAATGTAAAATTGGATAATATATTCATGGACATGTCACACGAGGAATGTGACAATATTATCATGTATTTGTGTACAAACTGACATGTTGGTGTGTGTCATTTGTGTGCCTTTGGTTTTATATGTGTGCTTTTGCTTCGTTGTTACTTGTTATATGTATTATTTATTTAGTTACATGTATATGCACTAGTGTACTTTTATGTACGAATAAACCATATATATATATATATATATAATTACATTCTCGCTTCTAATCATTGTTATGATATCATGGTAATTGTGCTATGTTATGCTTCTCATCGTGCAAGCGATGACGCACTCCGTTATTGCGAACTTTTGCAATTTGTAATCTCATGATTTTATGCACAAATTGATTTTGATACTGGACGGCGCTGCGGTCATTTTGTAGCCCAGCACAAATACGTGAAACTAAACGATCCCCAACCGGAAATGAGGGAAGAGTAGCACCTCTGTGGACCAGCCTTAGTTAGTTTCTCCAGGCGTAAGTTCAGGAAGTTCAGGAAAAACATCCAATGATTTTTGCCCATGATAAGTTCGTTGTGGATGGTGGTATCAATTTTAAATTTTGTGGCAATTTTGTAAGTGTCCATTTGACATAAAAGTATGGAAGCCGAGAAGCGACATATGACATACGATATTAGGGGACAAATTATCGGATAGGGACAATATTATCGGACACCTAAAAATGCAATGTTTTGAAAAATAAATAATAGATATTCCTGCTGTAGGTCCATGTTTGAATATAATATTATTTATTTTTCAGAACATCGCAGTTTTTTCAGGTGTCCTATAATTTTGTCCCTGTCCAATAATTGGTCGCCAAACCAATATTATTTTCCTATAACCCATGTTCTTCCATGTTTGAATATAATATTATTTATTTTTCAGAACATCGCAGTTTTTTTCAGGTGTCCTATAATTTTGTCCCTGTCCAATAATTGGTCCCCAAACCATGGTAGCCGTGTACGAATAGGTATTAGGTGCATCTCATGTGTGCACAAAGTACATTTTATGTAATGAACCATAACCTATATGGTAATATGGTTAATGGTTCTATTTTCATCAATATTATTTTCCTATAACCCATGATCTTCTAAATATAAATTCTGAGGCAGTCATGATCTTTATCTTATGCTGGGGAGAAATGGAGTTCCATGAATATGAACTCGTCCAAATGAAGAGCCTCATTAGGCCAAAAAAAAAAGTTTTATGGTTCTGGTTATGCGCGCGCGTCACTCTGAACCCGGCGCATCACTCTTTTTTTTTAAAAACGAAAAAAAAAATCGCGCGCATCAATTTCTGAGAACTGATTTTCGTTTTCGTGGTATGTCAACAAACAATATTTTCGCGGTAATGGGTACACCGCGGTGACGGGTAAATTAACGCTACAGTATCACTAGATCTGTCAGTAGATCTAGATCTACATCTAGGCTCTACTAGATTTTGAGTTTGGTAAGTTTTATCGATATAGTCTATGTCCTTTGCTGTGAGATTTTTGTTTATCCTTCAACTCAAGTTAAAAACTGTGTGATAATTACTGTACCTCTGTAACCTATAGAAATCTGCTGAGCGTGCCGAGAGCGAGACAAATATTGCGCCAGTACCATGGTTGTTGAAGGGATCATTTATTTTTGCATTTTCTTGCTCATCTCAGTGAACAGCGGCGCCCTCGTGTATCATAATCGGTCAGCGAATAATGAAATGACGAAGTACGCGATGACAAATATGTAAGATACATATTTGCATCATAACGCTTCACTATAACATTACTATAACTTGCATTTTCATAGGTTGTTGGGCAATTGTATACTAATTCCATCAGGTGTACAGTATAAACAACTACACTTACCACACTGTCTGCCCCTGATGACGCCAGTGTGTCTTTTGATAAAGTAATTGGTCGGGCTTTGTTTCTGTTGCGAAATGTTGTATGTTTGTTATTGGAATCATCAAAATTTGGCTGTATTAGTGGTAATAGATTGATACTTACATTGATACCACTGAGCCGGTGTCACTGCTGGTGGACGTTAAGTCTGTCCCCGAGGATACCATCAACTCAGTAGCCTTTTGGCTTGTGATTAGGTACTTATGTACTTGTCATATATCTATTCCATGGGGTTTGTTTTGGATTTCTAAATTATTTTCATAGGTTGTTGGGCAGTTGTATACTAATTCCATCAGGTGTACAGTAGGAACAACTACACTTACCACACTGTCTGCCCCTGATGACGTCAATGTGTCTTTTGATAAAGTAATTGGTCGGGCTTTGTTTCTGTTGCAAAATGTTGTATGTTTGTTATTGGAATCATCAAAATTGGGCTGTATTAGTGGTAATAGATTGATACTTACAATGATACCACTGAGCCGGTGTCACTGTTGGTGGACGTTAAGTCTGTCCCCGAGGATACCATCAACTCAGTAGCCTTTTGGCTTGTGATTAGGTACTTATGTACTTGTCATATATCTATTCCATGGGGTTTGTTTCGGATTTCTAAATTATTTTCATAGGTTGTTGGGCAGTTGTATACTAATTCCATCAGGTGTACAGTAGAAACAACTACACTTACCACACTGTCTGCCCCTGATGACGCCAGTGTGTCTTTTGCTAAAGTAATTGGTCGGGCTTTGTTTCTGTTGCAAAATGTTGTATGTTTGTTATTGGAATCATCAAAATTTGGCTGTATTAGTGGTAATAGATTGATACTTACATTGATACCACTGAGCCGGTGTCACTGCTGGTGGACGTTAAGTCTGTCCCCGAGGATACTATCAACTCAGTAGCCTTTTGGCTTGTAATTAGGTACTTATGTACTTGTGATATATATATTCCATGGGGTTTGTTTCGGATTTCTAAATTATTTTCATAGGTTGTTGGGCAGTTGTATACTAATTCCATCAGGTGTATAGTAGAAACAACTACACTTACCACACTGTCTGCCCCTGATGACGCCAGTGTGTCCTTTGATAAAGTAATTGGTCGGGCTTTGTTTCTGTTGCAAAATGTTGTATGTTTGTTATTGGAATCATCAAAATTTGGCTGTATTAGTGGTAATAGATTGATACTTACATTGATACCACTGAGCCGGTGTCACTGCCGGTGGACGTTAAGTCTGTCCCCGAGGATACCATCAACTCAGTAGCCTTTTGGCTTGTGATTAGGTACTTATGTACTTGTCATATATCTATTCCATGGGGTTTGTTTCGGATTTCTAAATTATTTTCATAGGTTGTTGGGCAGTTGTATACTAATTCCATCAGGTGTATAGTAGAAACAACTACACTTACCACACTGTCTGCCCCTGATGACGCCAGTGTGTCTTTTGATAAAGTAATTGGTCGGGCTTTGTTTCTGTTGCAAAATGTTGTATGTTTGTTATTGGAATCATCAAAATTTGGCTGTATTAGTGGTAATAGATTGATACTTACATTGATACCACTGAGCCGGTCGGTGTCACTGCTGGTGGACGTTAAGTCTGTCCCCGAGGATACCATCAACTCAGTAGCCTTTTGGCTTGTGATTAGGTACTTATGTACTTGTCATATATCTATTCCATGGGGTTTGTTTCGGATTTCTAAATTATTTTCATACGTTGCTGGGCAGTTGTATACTAATTCCATCAGGTGTACAGTAGAACCAACTACACTTACCACACTGTCTGCCCCTGATGACGCTAGTGTGTCTTTTGATAAAGTAATTGGTCGGGCTTTGTTTCTGTTGCAAAATGTTGTATGTTTGTTATTGGAATCATCAAAATTTGGCTGAATTAGTGGTAATAGATTGATACTTACATTGATACCACTGAGCCGGTGTCACTGCTGGTGGACGTTAAGTCTGTCCCCGGGGATACCATCAACTCAGTAGCCTTTTGGCTTGTGATTAGGTACTTATGTACTTGTCATATATATATATATTCCATGGGGTTTGTTTCGGATTTCTAAATTATTTTCACAGGTTGTTGGGCAGTTGTATACTAATTCCATCAGGTGTACAGTAGAAACAACTACACTTACCACACTGTCTGCCCCTGATGACGCCAGTGTGTCTTTTGATAAAGTAATCGGTCGGGCTTTGTTTCTGTTGCAAATTGTTGTATGCTTGTTATTGGAATCATCAAAATTTGGCTGTATTAGTCGTAATAGATTGATACTTACATTGATACCACTGAGCCGGTGTCACTGCTGGTGGACGTTAAGTCTGTCCCCGAGGATACCATCAACTCAGTAGCCTTTTGGCTTGTGATTAGGTACTTATGTACTTGTCATATATCTATTCCATGTGGTTTGTTTCGGATTTCTAAATTATTTTCATAGGTTGTTGGGCAGTTGTATACTAATTCCATCAGGTGTACAGTAGAGACAAATACACTTACCACACTGTCTGCCCCTGATGACGCCAGTGTGTCTTTTGATAAAGTAATTGGTCGGGCTTTGTTTCTGTTGCAAAATTTTGTATGTTTGTTATTGGAATCATCAAAATTTGGCTGTATTAGTGGTAATAGATTGATACTTACATTTTACGAATTAGCATGTCTATAATTTTGGCCCTAATACCCATCCATATATTTGCGCCCACAACTGGGATCATCCGTTGTTTAATGCCATCGACAACAAATGACAGCGATTCTGGCCTAATTTGCGAATTCAACAAACGAGTCAATAAAATAATCAAAGCATCTGACGAACATTTTCCAATTTTAATTCATATGAAGTTATTGGCAAAAGTGGCAAATCAAATTGTATGGAGATGAACCAAATTGTATGATACATGAGTGACATGATAATCAAATCTGAAATAATTTTCTATGTTGCTTACATTCGCAAATAGTTATATGGTACTGCTAGTTCCGGAATAGAATTAGTCCTCTTCATTCCTGAAATATTACAAATTTGACATGAATATTCTTCCACCAAGTGAAGTATTCTCTAAAACTTTTGTGTGTATAGTTCTAGTGGCAACATACATTATCTCCGTCGTGCTAATGGATAGCAATCATGCTTGTGACCTTTGCATAGCAAGATAGTCTACAGTAGGTCGTTTATTTATGGTATATACAATAGGGCACCGAAACTAGACTTAAAACGTCACGTTATTTTGCGTTATTTTGTTCAGTTTCACACAGCATGAATATGAATTACTTGAAAGTCACCGACATTATTATTTCGACTATTGACACAAATATAACATTCCGACCGCTATGAGACTCATGAATGTATTCTTATACGTGAATATTTTCTTCCGAATGGAGGAGAGGGGGGGGGGGGGGGGGGTGTTGACGGACGTTATGGCTAACCTATGTTTCTAAGCATTGGGGCCATGTCCTTGACTGCAGTTCGATTAACGATGTTTTAAAAGTGATAAAGTATATATTGGGGGGGGGGGGGGGGGTTTGATACACATGAGTAGACACATATTAAGCCCTTATTCCAGGCATATCATCACATAAATTATTGTTCAATATTCGGGTGTGTGCCTCTGAAACCTAGTCTCAAACATCGGGGAGCATTTTTTTCCCGAAAAATAATCTTGTTTTTGTGTTTAGTTAAGACTTGATTATTTGCACATTGTTAATATTCTGAGTAAACAATTCGGAGTTCTTTTATTACATTCAAGAAAGGAAAACTTGTAAATATATATAACAAATCACCTATTTTGATGCTTCCATTGAAAAGTTATAATTTATTTTCCAATGCCAGATATTTCACACAAAAATGGTACAAGTTGTTTTAATTCCAGGATGCTCACACGGCATACCAGTGTACATTGTAATAAAATACTCCTGAGTGACAGCTATATCTGGATGCACACGCCGTATGTGAATAGTACCAGTATGTCCAATTGTAGTACTTTAGGTAATTTTCGTGGATTTTGTTACGTATTGTTTCTTTGTTTGCAGTAGTTTCAGTATTGCCTTATTTATATAAGTACAGAGTGGGTAAAAAAAAGCTTCACCGGGAAACATGCTTGTGATGTATTCATAAAAAGTAATAAATAGTAAATCATAGTAAAATATTGAAAGAAATCAACACAATGAACAATCCAAGTTCAGATTAACACATAACATGTACAATACGAGATTGCAGACAATCGCCCTTTCACTTTTAAGTTTAACTCACTTTTAAAAATAAAATCGAGTTATATCAAACAGAAGGACAGACCCAAATGCAATGAACTCTCCCCTCTATCGGGGCGAGGATAATGAGTACCATTCCGGGCAAGATATTGTTCAATTGTTCTTGGTCGTTCCAGCACAATCCATATGAACAGGTTATCCATCCATATGTCCAGTAACCTAAAATATTTCACTAAGTTGGAGAATATGAGATATATATATACGAGTTGAGGATGAGTACCACTTTGTAAAGATGTGTATCTTGATGTAAACAGGGAACAAAATGATGTACTGATGAACTCTAGTTCCTATTGAAATCTCAACATGGTCAACAACACTGATATCGTATGAGATTTATCACTTGATTTCATAAGGATGTTGGGTTATCATAGCAGGCAAGCAGACAGTCCAGTGAATTTTGTGAAAAATATCCTCCGTCAGCTGAATTTTGTAAAAAATAACTTTCATCAGCTCTCTCTCTCTCTCTCTCTCAGACATGGGACACTGCAGGCGGAGTCGTGCTGGGGTGTGCCTGGACTGGAGTCTGGCAACAACAAGCTATCTGACGACACATTTTAGCATACCCAGCTCTAATCTTGGTGAGTCTCACGGCATAAATGATCGGATCCAAAACACAATTGGCATAAATGAGTATATGAGTGAAGAACGCGAAATAGTGAAAGCCGTCATAATCAAGTAAACCATTGAACCATCCAAATATTCCAAATATAAATAGGAAAAAGCACACTAAATAAGTTCCCACGATGTAGAATGAAGTAAATGCCGCCTTTTGTTTTTCTTTCATAGGACGAGAAATCCCGGATTCATTGCTTCTGCAAACCACGCTCGTGATGTAGGAGTAAACCAGAATCATGGTCAGACAGCAGAGGCCTGTCAACGTCAGCATAATATATCTTTGCATATATTCCACTTGTAGGACTCTCGAATTGGCACCATGGATGTCTTCATTTGTTGACCACACATAGGCAGATGTACTAATGGCGTAAACAACACCGATAGCATGAAGACTGGCCAACGTGATCTTCACTCGCCGTCGTGTCACCAAACTGGCGTACTGTAGAGGAATGTAGATGGCGACGAAGTGGTCCAACGTCATGCAAATCATGTTCGGACACATGGCTGTCAGCAAAGTCTCGGTCATCATTGAATGCCATGATTGAAACATCTTGTACCTTAAGTCATTACCCAAGACCCCATGTACCAACATAGACAATAGGCAGTCTATGGAGAGCAAACAGTCCATGGCACACTGATTCAAAACGAAGATCAAATGGGGTGTCAGCTTGCCAGAGAACTTGGAAAGAACACAAATTGTCAGTGAGTTCAATATGACAGCCACTATGGCAAAGGCAGTCCCTATACATGTCAATGCGATTAAAAACTCCTTGAGTTTCGACATGATTGCTTCCTCCAATATCAAGTATGAGTAGCCACAAATCCCAAAACTTGACCGAAATCTTGCTATTAACTTATTCAGTAATGTATTATTACATGTAATTTTGCATTTATCACATGTGTGCTGTTGAGGAGCATTGTTCAACAATAGTTTATCCCATCTAATGACACATAATTCATATCCATTCGTCTGTGTGATACTTCAGAGTTACTCATGTCGGCTGGCTTCATGGGGCGACGACTGCGACTGTACATGTCGGATAGAATACATGGTGTTGAAATGTTAATTATGCCAATCATGGGCAAATGGTAATGTCAACCGTATTACCAAGGATTATTATCTCCGTATTAGAACATTTTCGACCTGGGCAATAATGGGGCATTTTGATGGTAAGCCTATCGGTCGTATAGCAAAATGACGGAGAATTGACCATACAGAAGTACAGAATTAACAGGGAAAATAATTCATGAATGGAAGCAGAGTCTTTGAAATGAGTTTTTGATTTTGACCTTATCTGTGACATCAAACATGTCGCTCAATATTGCTCAAGCTGTAAAATATCACATTACTATTATCAAGGCCCATCTCCTGGACGAAAACGGTTTAAAAAATTTGAGAACTAGCTTCACAACATGGTCTTGAATCTTAGAAAACGCAAAAGTCGTAGAATCGTGGCCCCAAAATTTTCGACCTTGGGCAATAATGGAAGTAGTCTAGGCACGTTTTCTATAAAGAGCCTTAGAAATGACGATAGGGGGGATGGAATGTTACTGCCTGTCACCCATGCTGGGATCAAAGTAGGGTCCTTACTGGTCAATGTTAGCCCGGATGACATTCAAAATTTTACTTTTTTCATAAAATTCTAACAATTTTATATACGGACGAAGCCGCGGTTATTTTTCTCGTTTTGAAATTCTCATACAAGACTGTTGAATCGTGAATAATGAAGCTAGAGTTATCATTTTGGTGTCAAAATGTCTGGAATTACATGGCAAATCAAGAAAAATACCATCTACAGCAGTTCATGGTGTAAATTTTGTATTATAACATGAAAACACATAACAATAAGTCCGAAATTGCCTTCGATTTCACAATCTCAGACCTGCGAAAATGGGTGTTCCAGCTCACAAATCTATTTTATCTTTACGAAAACTTCACTAAAATTCCCCCAGATTATATACCATTCTGCCAAAATAAACCATTCAAAGGTCTTAACCAAGTTTACTGCTAGTAATCAAATGAACCTAACAATACCCCCTAGTGAACTCCGTGATCGCATTATAGTCTCAAATTTGACAAAGCTAGTTATACTCTCACATATAACTCTGCTAGAATAATTATTTTGATGTCAGATGATACGAATCATCATTTCAAACATATCGTACAATAATCAGGTCGAGATGTAAAATTTTTCCCATCAAAACAAGAAAAAAAAATCCCAAAATTGGACCATAATGATTTACTGTTTGTATACAAAATGTAGGCATCTTAGAAAATTCACCATTTGTGGTTTAATAAATGTTTATGTGGTTAAGTGATATACCATTGATACTTGGTAGAATCAGTCACCAAGTGTACCAGCAGTAGTTTGCCAGAATCACCAGAGTGACCAGTGGTATTCTGTCCGAGTCACACCACATGCAGTATCATGCAGACTGCACAAAGGGGGGATTCTATGTTCGGCGATGTTAGGAAAGTGTTTTCACACAAGCAGTTGTTACCAAACCATCGAGCATACAATATCCTGGACTCTAATTAACCAGTCTCAACCAGTGGTTCTGCACAACGTTGGATAATCACAACCCATGACAGAACAATGATTCTGCAGATTTGGAAAAATGTGACAGGCGTTCATATAAGAAATCCACAGAAAGATGTACACGCAATCGGAAGGATGAAGGAGATATACACAAAGTGTTGGGCATCATTGTAAGCAGGGTCTACCCATTGAGTACTCGGAGACGAACATAAGACTCTCATCAACACAGCATCTGGAATCACAGTCAATGACACATATTACATGATCTACTCACAGCAGGAGACAAATGAAGCAGTTTTATTGACAAATGAAGCTTCATGGTGAATCTTATTTTGTTGAACGAAGTCAACTTGTTTGCCACACTGCCAAAATTATCTTTCAAGACATTCAGCATCATCGTGCAAACAAAGACAACAAAGGTGGTTGCAACATATGTGGTTATACAAGCTGATCGGAGTATATTTGCAAAAATGCTAGTTATTGCTCGGAATTGTCAACTGAACATGAAAGATGCAGTCCCATTATGGTTACTGCCATGGACATTGGCCAACACAGATGGTGTTCCTGCTTGAACAACCAAGGTGCCTCTGTTACACATCCTCGAAGATTACCATGAACCAGTTGAAGATGTTCCACAATCGGCAGTCCTCATCAATGGTATGGAAGTACTGCACTTTGTCAAGAATGCTCCCAAGACACTTGGAGTTCAGGCTCAGTACATCTTTCAACTGGTGCCTACACGCATACATGCTCACTCACAAAAGAGTCAACTATGTCATGGATCCTTGATCCGTTGTATACATCAAGAACTCGGAGCATGCAAAGCGTGCCAAACGGGGAAGCTTTCAAGTCACGATCCAGGGAAAATCAAAATTGTCCAACACGGTCGAAGAAATTTATGTGACGTGAGTAACTAGACAAGTCGGTCTCACTTCCGCTTTGAATGACAGCAGACTGAGTATGTAGTCTTGTACACTTGTTGTAATTACTAACACATAGTAATGAGTACTACAACGTCGTTATTGGGCACAGCACCATTCGGACTACTGGTTCGATCAGTTGAGCATCAAACAGGAGGAAGCTGCCAGTCATGCAGCATCAAAAGCAAATAGCTTCTTCATCCTCAGGTCACCAGCACCTAAGTTGCTGTGTTGGCATGTGCAAGAGTTCTATCCTGCCCTGAAAACAAACAATGTACAAGGTACATGTACATCGACACCACAGCCATAGGCATCTCACTTGGCATGGTCGTATGTAGTGATGTTGTTGCCAAAAGAAAGACACGGCCATTTCAGTCGACAATGGCTTTTCAAAACATGTGTGATGTCAGGAAAAAGATTGGTAAATCATTCTCCAACAGAGAAGAACTTCTCGATGGCTGTGAATGTGTTTTATATTTCTCCAAGAAATTTCTCCAAAAAAAAGACGAATATTTCTAAACAGACATAAATTCTGTCAGGTACAAACAATTCTGCAGCAGGAATGTGCGAAAACTTCATCTTGTACCAAAAAAGGAAGCTCTCAAACACCACGTTGCATGAGTCAGCTATTAGGCATGCATATGGAGAACATCGCTACAGAAGGCTGTCGTAGCTTCAAGCCCAAATGATCATGGCTCGAGTGTGGTTGCTGAGAGCATCTCGAATCACCATACAGATCAGATGTCAGCACCAAAAGCCATCCGATTCAAATGTTAGAAGAGAACATGTTCTCCAAAGAATGCAACGTCTTATACTGGAGGTTATGTCTGTACAGACTGATCAAACAATCCCGACTTGAGCAACAATGATAGGACCTTGGGCACGGACTACTGTCTGAGAGAAAATGAGGAAATGAGAATGATATGGATGACATTTCATTGTCAAGTAAATTTGTGTTGAGCTTTCCCATGTCTATGTTTATGCTGGCCATACCCCTTGAATATGCACATGTCATGACATGTACAATTAAAGAGACTGGAAGATAAATATTTTGTTGATCCGAAGCTTAGAAGAACATGTTGCTAATATTATTTGCAGAAGGTAAAACATGGGTTGGTTTATTGTCATAAATTTTAGAATACATACAAGTTAAATACATGTATAAGTTGTGTTTTGCTCTGAAACAAACTCTTAATTTTAGGCCGTATGTTTCAATCAGAACGGCTTTTGTATGATATCATGATCAAGGAGTCAAGAAGGGGGAAAGATCCAACATAGGAAGTAAAACTGAATGTTGCAACATTTTAGTCAAATGACAAGTGATCTTATGAAGTTATATGAACCCTTAGTGGTACGATTATGGTCCACAAACTCACATTTTGTGGTGGCATGAATCTCCACCCACATTGACCAATTATACAATGTACCTCATCGAAATGGTACCAGTAATTAATTTCCTTTTTCGAGTGTATATAAAATATTAAGATTTCTTCGAATACTCGATCACAAAACACTATGAAATACATATATCCCCTCCTCTCAAAACCCTGTAAAAAAATCAAATAATTTCTGTATTTAATTGGCGAATATTTTGGATTCAAATATGTTAAACTTGTGATGATATAAAGCTAATGGTTGGTGACTATTTCAACTAAGTACCACTAGCAGAACACTTGACAACATTAGCAGCGAATAAACCACAAACGATCAACTTTCTAAGATGCCGACACAGCTAATAAATCATTGTGGTCAAATTTTGGTGTGTTTTTGTAGTTTTCATGAAAAAAAAACACATCTGGACTTGCTTTTTATACTTTGGGTTTGAACTAATGATTCCTATCATTTGATATCAAAATAATTACACCATCATAGTTATCGGTAAGATTAATCATTAACCAATCAATGGTTATGGTCAATGGTTTTGGTGGATATTTCTTATGTTTTGATGAGACGAAATTTCACATCTCTAACTGATTATTGTATTGTATGTTTGAAATGATGATTCGTATCATTTGACATCAAAATAATCATCCTAGCATAGTTATATGTGAGAGTATAACTAGGTTTGTCAAATTCGAGAATATCATGCGATCACGGAATACACTAGGGGGTAGTGTTAGGTTCATTTGATTTCTAGCTATAAACTTGGTTAAGACCTTTGAATGGTTTATTTTGGCAGTATGGTATATAATCTAGGGTAATTTTAGTGAAGTTTTCGTTGAGATAAAATAGATTTGTGAGCTGGAACACCCATTTTCGTGAGTCTCAGATTGTGAAATCGAAGGCAGTTTCGGACTTATTATTATGTGTTTTCATGTTATAATACAAAACTTACACCAAGAACTGCTGTAGATTGTATTTTTCTTGATTTGCCATGTAATTCCAGACATTTTGACACCAAAATGATAACTCTAGCTTTATTATTCACGATTCAATAGTCTTTTATGTGAATTTCAAAACGAGAAAAATAACCGTGGCTTCGTCCGTATATAAAATGGTTAGAATTTTATGAAAAAATTGAAATTTTGAATGTCATCCGGGCTAATATTGACCAGTAAGGACCCTACTCTGACCTCAGCATGGGTGACAGGCAGTAACATTCCATCCCCCCTAAAGTGTTATTTTGAGATTTTGTACCTAGTCTAAAGATTCATGTCTAAAGACTATTGGTCGTTCACCATTCGACCGGAAATTGGCCAGAGGAAAATACAAAAATAGTTATATTGATTAGAACCAGAGATATATACAGTTATGCGATTTTCACTTTTTGTTGCCATGGCAACCATGTTCATTCAATTTTGACAATAATGGAGAACTGACTGCCATACCATTTCTTCCCTATAGCTTGCAAGTCGATTGAACCATTTGTTTTCGAATTATGCGCGCGAACAGACAGACAGACAATCAAACAGACAGACAGACCCAAATGCAATACGTAAACTCTCCCCTCTATCGGGGCGAGGGTAATGAGTACCATTCTGGGCAAGACATTTGATCCGGGCGTAATCCATACGAACAGGTTATCGGTCCATTACCCGTTTAAGTCCAGTAACCTAAAACACTTCACGAAATTGAATAATATGAGATATACCAGTTGAGGATGAGTACCACTTTGTAAAGTTGTGTATGTTGGTGTAAAGAGGGAACAAAATGACGTACTGATAAACTCTAGTCCCTTTTGAAATCTCAACATGCTCAACAACTCTGATATCGTATGAGATTTATCACTTGATTTCATGAGTGCGTTTGGTTAACATAGCAGGCAAGCAGACAGTCCAGTGAATTTTGTGTAAAATATCCTCCGTCATCTGAATTTTGTAAAAAAATAATCATCAGCTCTCTTTCTCTCAGACACGGGACACTGCAGGCGGAGTCGTGCTTGGGTGTGTCTGGACTGTAGTCTGACGACAACAAGCTATCTGCCTACACATTTTAGCATACCCAGCTCTGATCTTCGCGAGTCTCAGGGCATAAATAATCGGATCCAAAACACAATTGGCATAAATGAGTATATGAGTGAAGAACGCGAAATAATGAAAGCCGTCATAATCAAGTAAACCATTGAACCATCCAAATATTCCAAATATAAATACGAAAAAGCACACTAAATAAGTTCCCACGATGTAGAATGGAGTGAATGCCGCCTTTTGTTTTTCTTTCGTAGGACGAGAAATCCCGGATTCATTGCTTCTGCAAACCACGATCGTGAAGTAGGAGTAAACCAGAATCATGGTCATACAGCAGAGACCTGTCACAGTCAGCATAATATATCTTTGCACATATTCCACTTGTAGGACTTTCGAATTGGCACCATGGATGTCTTCATTTGTTGACCACACATAGGCAGATGTACTAATGGCGTAAACAACACCGACAGCATGAAGACTGGCCAACGTGATCTTCACTCGCCGTCGTGTCACCAAACTGGCGTACTGTAGAGGAATGTAGATGGCTACGAAGTGGTCCAACGTCATGCGAATCATGTTCGGACACATGGCTGTCAGCAAAGCCTCGGTCATCATTGAATGCCATGATTGAAACATCTTGTACCTTAAGTCATTACCCAAGACCCCATGTACCAGCATAGACAATAGGCAGTCCATGGCGAGCAAACAGTCCATGGCGCACTGATTCAAAACGAAGATCAAATGGGGTGTCAGCTTGCCACAGAACTTTGAAAGAACACAAATTGTCAGCGAGATCAATATGACAGCTACTATGGCAAAGGCAGTCCCTATATATGTCAATGCGATTAAAACATCCTTGAGTGACGACATGATTGCTTCCTCCAATATCAAGTATGAATAGCTACAAATCCCAAAACTTGACCGAAATCTTGCTATTAACTCATTCAGTAATGTATTATTACATGTATTTTTTCATATATCACACGTGTGCTGTTGAGGAGCATTGTTCAACAATAGTTTATCCCATCTATTGACACATAACTTCAGAGTTACTCATGTCGGCTGGCTTCATGGGGCGACGACTGCGACTGTACATGTTGGATAGAATACATGATGTTGAAATGTTAATTATGCCAATCATGGACAAATGACAATGTCAACCATATTACCAAGGATTATTATCTCCGTATCAGAACATTTTCGACCTGGGCAATAATGGGGCATTTTGATGGTAAACCTATCGGTCGTATAGCAAATGACGGGGAATTGACCATAGAGAAGTACAGAATTAACAGGGAAAATAATTCATGAATGGACGCTGAGTTTTTGATTTTGACCTTATCTGTGACATCGAACATGTCGCTCAATATTGCTCAAGCTGTAAAATATAACAATACTGTTTCCATTATCAAGGCACATCTCCTGGACGAAAACGGTTTTAAAATATTGAGAACTAGCTTCACAACTTGGTCTTGAATCTTAGAAAACGCAAAAGTCGTGGAATTGTGGCCCCAAAATTTTCGACCTTGGGCCATAATGGGAGTTTATGTCTAAAGACTATTGGTCGTACACCATACGACTGGAAATTGGCCAGAGGAAAATCCAAAAATAGTTATATTGATTGAAACCGGAGTTATACTCAATTATGTGATATTCACTTTTTGGTTACCATGGCAACCATTTTCATTCAATTTTGACAATAATCAATGAGAACTGACTGCTATATCGTTTCTTCCCTATAACTTGCAAGTCGATTGAACCATTTGTTTTCGAGTTATGTGCGTGGACAGACAGACAGACAGACAATCAAACAGATGGACAGACCCAAATGCAATAAACTCTCCCCTCTATCGGGGTAATGAGTACCATTCCAGACAAGACATTGTTCAATTGTTCTTGGCACAATCCATACGAACAGGTTATTGGTCCATAGGTCCAGTAACCTAAAAACACTTTACTACATTGGAGAAAATGAGATGTAGGAGTTAAGGATGAGTACCACTTTGTAAAGTTGTGTATCTTGGTATATCGCCTCAGTAACAGTGTATTATTTCACACGTAAACAGGGAACAAAATGATGTACTGATGAACTCTAGTCCCTATTGAAATCTCAACATGCTCAACAGCTGTTTTCGTATGAGATTATCACTTGATTTCATGAGGACGTTCGGTTATCATAGCAGGCAAGCAGACAGTCCAGTGAATTTTGTGAAAAATATCCTCCGTCAGCTGAATTTTGTAAACAAAAATCTTCATCAGCTCTTTCTCTCTCAGACACGGGACACTGCAGGCGGAGTCATGCTTGGGTGTGTCTGGACTGGAGTCTGACGACAAAAAGCTATCTGCCTACACATTTTAGCATACTCAGCTCTGATCTTCGTGAGTCTCAGGGCATAAATAATCGGATCCAAAACACAATAGGCATAAATGAGTGTATGAGTGAAGAGCGCGAAATAGTGAAAGCCGTTATAATCAAGTAAACCATTGAACCATCCAAATATTCCAAATATAAATAGGAAAAAGCACACTAAATAAGTGCCTCCTTAACAGCACATATGTGACAAATGAAAAATTACATGTAACAATACATGTTACATACATCCTCATATTTTTATAGTCTCATAAAATGAATGATATTAGTTGTATTGTAAATAAGTATATCCAAAGTATCAATGCATGTGCACATCATGAAAACGTGTTTGATATTACTAAGTATATGTAATATATGTTCACAAGGATTATCAGTTTACATAGATACATACAACTATATTGATAAAAAAAACTACGTCCGCACTATTCGCGAAAATTGAACATTCAGATAATTGCTTAATTTACAACAATTGGACATAATGGTACTATTCACATGTAGCTGACAGAAGTACAATTATCGGTATGCAGCATGAGCACACAATTTGCAATTTTGTAATTTAAAGAATTTGTGCCAATTATATCTGGATATATTTGACATTGAACATTGGACATTATAGCTTCCAATCGAGGAGTCAAAATCCACGATCATAAGGTAGATATATCTGTGGTGCGTAAATTGTATCAAGTCTTGATAAGGAGAAACAGTTTCAAAACATGCTAAATTGTATATGTGAAATTGGTGCTATAAATGACTGACGTGAATGTTATGGAATCGAAGACAACAATTGTAGACAGCAAATTATCAATATTGATTGTGTAGTATATATAGGAAATTAGTGTAGTTGTGCTACATTAGGTATAAATGTACTGTTCGATTACATGTTCTACCCATGAAGCTTACTTTTGGGTCCACATGAGCAGAAGTATAGGCAATAACGCGAATTCATGCACATTCAGGCACATATAAATTATATAGGCACCGAAGTCTCGTTTTACATATGTCCAAAAATACTAGTAACGTTTTTATGACTCAATTGTGTCGTTCGGGACCGGCATTGCCACGAGGTCACTGTTGCTGATTCAGCTTGGTTTCACAAGTACATGTAAAGCATAATATCTATCATAAATATATTTACAATTCTTTCTCAAATGTGAAGAAAAGACTGCCTGTTCAAATGCTCCCTGTTTCTGAGGCACATCTCAATGTGTATTCAACTTGATACATGGTATATATTCAATTGACAATTTCTACATTCATGTTCTAAGCGAAAACAAAAAAAACGAGACAATCAGAGATTGCAGACCCTCGCCCTTCAGATTTAGTCATTAAAATTAGGCGATAATTGAGAGTTTTGGTCTTAAGACCATCGGTTGTACGCCATACGATTGGGAATTGGCCAAAGAAAAATACAAAAATAGGTTGAACATTTAATATTGATTAGAACCGGAGTTATGGTCAATTATGTGATTTTATTTTTTCAGTTGCCATGGCAACCGTTTTCACCCGATTTTGAAAGGGACTGAGCCATTACAATAGGTTGAACATTTAATATTGATTAGAACCGGAGTTATAGTCAATTATGTGATTTTATTTTTTCAGTTGCCATGGCAACCGTTTTCACCCGAATTTGAAAGGGACTGAGCCATTACTATAGCACTCCAGCCCTATAAATTTCAAATCTATCGGACCGTTTGTCTTTGAGTTATGAGCGCAGACATTTGCACTGAAACGTCGCTGGCCAAAAATAACCGAAATCGTGACCCCCAATTTTTCGACATCCGGCGATAATGGAGAGTTTTCGTCGTACGACCATCGGTCGTACACCAAACGATCGGGAATTGGCCAAAGAAAAATACAAAAATAGCTGGAAAAATTAATATCAAATAGAACCGGAGTTAGAGCCAATTATGTGATTTTCTTTTTTCCGTTGCCATGGCAACCGTTTTCATCCGATTTTGGCAACATTTTAAAGGGTCTGAGCCACCATCATAGCACTCTAGTTCTATAAATTTCAAATCGATCGGACAGTTTGCCTTTGAGTTATGAGCACAGACATTTGCACTGAAACGTCGCTGGCCAAAAATAACTGAAATCGTGACCCCCAATTTTTCGACATCGGGCGATAATGGAGAGTTTTCGTCGTACGAACATCGGTCGTACACCATACGATCGGGAAATGGCCAAAGAAAAATACAAAAATAGAATCGGAGTTAAAGCCAATTATGTGATTTTCTTTTTTCCGTTGCCATGGCAACCGTTTTCATCCGATTTTGGCAAAATTCTGAAGGGAATGAGCCAGCACCATATCACTCTTGCCCTATAAATTTCAAATCGATCGGGCCGTTTGCCTTTGAGTTATGAGCGCAGACATTTGCACTCAAACGTCGCTGGCCCAAAAAAAATGAAACCGTAACCCCCAATTTTTCGACATCGGGCGATAATGGAGAGTTTTGGTCGTACGACCACGGGCCATATATCAATTATTGATTTTCACATTTTTGTACAAGTTTTTGTCCGATTTTGACCAGATTCGAGGAGGACCGAGCCACTGAGATACCGCTTCATCCCTATAAGTTTCATGTTGATCGGACCATTTTCCTTTGAGATATGCGCGCGGACAGACAGACAGACAAACACACAAACAAACAAACATACAAACGGACAGACCCAATTGCAATACCCTCTGCCCCTATCGGGGCGAGGGTAATTAGCTGACTGGTCACTGCATGTGAACCACAGTTGACTAAAAAATCGTTCAACCAATAGGTTCAACGTGAGGATAAAGGGATCAATGGTTTTCATATATGTACAATATTAATGTACACACATTTATGTGTAGACCGAAGTATGTTGTGTCACGACTCTTCATTTATTCCATATGACAAACTGTGCTGTTCGGTACATGTAATATTATTCAACCACTGAATGAATGCCATGAAATCCGTCTAGCACCTTTTTCATCTTCATTGATATAACTACGGATGCAGCAATGACAATTAGCTGATTCTCTGCACATAGATCTGAACAAAAATAAGTTTTGGTTATATTTTGTTGTTTTATATTGCTGTAGCTTGTTGTGGAGTTTGTAGTAAATCGTTGAAATTTGAAGTGTCCTTTTGTCAGATTATAATGTATTGCTTCTGTGGAAGCTATATCTGCTATCGATCCCTAAAAAACTAATCCATTTACTTACTCTCACAAGACATACACACCCCGACTACTGTAGCACTGCACTTCTGACAAGCAGAATACATCCTCCGGCGAGCATAACTACCTTTTCTATAGCAACATTCGCATGCATACAGCCAATCAAGACTCGACAAATACACACGTGACACCTAAATTTCCCTTCCCGCTGATTAGCCATAATTGAGTGTAGCAGCCATCTTGGTGCAGGCATGGTTCCAGAGAAGAGAGACATCACTAGATAATATAGTGATATAAATAGAGATGGAATATTGAATGTAAACAAAGGATACCTTACGAACTGGACTATAATTGTGACACTGTGAAACCGAAATATTCATATGTTAGGGAGATATTTGAACGTGCGGAAGAACATTGGGCTCCATCGCGAAGTGTTGGAATAATAAACGTTTGGAATGATGGAAAGACGTCCAGCTTTAAATGGCAACATAGATAAATGTTATATTCCCTGGTCGCCACAGCGTCAGGTTACATTGTCATTTGATATGACAGCTGAATGTTGATTTTGTGTTTTCAGATAACGACAATTTGTCATACACAAAACAACGTCCTCTACTACAGTCAGTTTCATTTGTTGGGATATATGCCAGTTCAAATGCCAGTTGCTCAACATTGACATTTATCAAGCAATTGACGAAACATGGTCACACAAAAAAACGTGTTGGCACCTCTACAAAACTATGCGATAGTCACTCACACATCACCATCCTCCATGCACACCTCTAGAAAAAAATCCTGTAAACATATTGAATGTAAGTATCAACCTATTACCATCACTACAACCAGATTTTGACGCGGCATATCAGCATAAGATACATCAGCACAATCCTGTCTGTGGTCGATAGCTTATGTATATAAATGATCTATATATATGATCTGCATTCCCCTACTCACCAAACTATACAATGTTTTCAATTGGAACCATTCTTGATGTATACGACGACCTCATGGCAGAAAAACCTCCTGCAAAAACTGTTGCAAGGAAATTATGTTCTTGAGATTTATCTTACAGTCAGTGGGAAAAGTTTGATTTTCCTGATTTCTGACAACTCATACGCTGTTCCAGATCTAGTTGCAAGTATGAGGACTTTGTTCACAGAAGTCCCCAGCTAGCCTCTAAACTGCTGCGACAGGGATATGTTTTACCAAAACTAATAGCTCCTTTCAAGGAATTCTATGGACGTCATCACAATCTGGTTGATAAGTACACAAAATCTGTTACAAGTATGCAACAAGACCTTTTTGCATTTTAATGTTTTGGAATTCATGACGGGTGCCACATGCGGGGCAGGAAATGTTCACTCTGGCGCCAGACCCCACGCCTATCGGTTAGGACTTATCAAATGAGTGCATACATGCATATCAATAGTAACAATATATGTCAAATAAATATATTCGACCCGGGGTAAGAAACAAGGTACATTGTGCCTTTGTACCCCTAAAAATAAAGAATGAAAACCACACACATTGACAATGTATACTAGAAGTTTTTTTAACCAACACAATGTACACGATCATAATCAACGAAACTGAACAGAACGTTAGTTTCAACGTCAGCAAATATACAACGAGGGTATCCTAAACAAAACCCTTTAAAATAAAAGAACATGACAGGTGTTGTTTTCTGACTTCACGCTCTTCATGCGATAATAGATCGAACCCTTTAAAATAAAGAACAACAACCCTCTCCGATAGAACCCACATTCAGCCCCAATTTCATGAGGTGCACCATATTCCTTTTCCCTCATTATGCGACTTTAGTGACGACTCGTTGGCATTTCATTTTGTTGTCAAGTGTGTTATTTTCGAGTGTTATTTTCGAGTCAAGTGAGTTTTTTTCGAACAAGCGGGTCAGTGAAGACCAGATATTTTCACTAGATATTCATGAGAACAAACTGTGATGAAAACATCCTTTGCAGCATGAAGGGCCCAGTTGGGATGTCCGATGTCAAGATAATGATATTGATATACTTTAGGGCCAAAATCGAGCTTCTTTCGGGAAGTACTTTATCAAAGTAGGCCTATATAAACTGATCGACCAACAAAATTGTGTGGTAGAGGAACATAGATGGCATCGCATGCCTGGCTGGTGGAAGGGCTTGGGTCCTTGTGGGTTAACGCCCCCAAGATCACCATTCACTGTCAACTCATCAACATCTCAACAGGGTCACAAAAACCCAATTTTGGTTGAAATGGCAGCTCGGTTCCCAAGCGCGGTTGCCTGGAGGTTGACGGCATTTTGATCGCCTACTGTTCACAGGGCGTAATCAGTCAGCCGCTACTGTGAGGAAACGTTGTTCTGTGTGACAACTATCTGGTTCTGTGAGTAAAAGTTGTCATACTGTGTCATACACACTATAATTAATGTCACAAATTAAGGTTTTGTTATATGTTGGCTGATGGAGTGTTCTATTAGTTGGAATGTGTAGCAATAATGATTCATACGAACTTACGGGTGATAAATATACGCATTTCATCGTTTCTTAGAAACTTTTCAAATTGTCTCAAAATCTCGAAATATTGACCATATTTGGGGGACAATTTGATAGTAAACGCCAGAAATGATCGGTAAGTGTGAGCTTGAACAAATCGTTATGAAATTTGAAGAAACCAAAGGTTATTCATGTCAATGCCGGTTCTTTGTAATGGCAACGATGGTTCTATGCGAACTTTGTGTATAATGTAACATATAATATGTTTATTAGTGGTCATCTGTTCTGCCTGCCAGTGGTTTACATTTGTTTGTAATGACCATGATGACAGTGCTATGTAATTCTATTTTTATTACAAAATCATCAATATCGCGAAGTTCAAAATTACTTATATAGATTGTTTGCATGTTGTTGAGCATTGTTTTTCAAAGGAAGTATCTTTTTATTTAGCATGTAAAATGTAGAAGGTTATACGTGCAAGTTGCATGATGCAACCAAGTTGCAATGGACATCGAAACATACGTACATTAATATGTGTATTGGTGGTCAACTGTTCTGCCTGCCAGTGCTTTACATTTGTGTGTAATGACAGTTCTATGTAATTCTATTTTTATTACAAAATCATCAGTATGGCGAAGTTTTTGTTCAACGGAAGCGATTTGTGCAAAGTATTTACATTTTACCCGTCAAAATGACTTATATACATTGGTTTGCATGTTGTTGAGCATTGTTTTTCAAAGAATGTATCTTTTTATTTAGCATGTAAAATGTAGAAGGTGATACAAGCAAGTTGCATGATGCAACCGAGTTGCGATGGACATTGAAACATACGTACCTATAATATGTGTATTGGTGGCCATTTGTTCTGCCTGCCAGTGTTTTACATTTGTGTGTAATGTAATAAAAAAAAACTCCACACATTGAACATTTAGCTTTTGTCATGTGCCATGCTGAACTATGTCAGTTATAAATTAAATATTTGGGTTGAATTAAAGTTTTATTTCTTGAGTGGATAACCGGTACCTGGCTGTCACAGAATGGCGGGAATCAGCCGGTTCTCCCCACAGTACCGGCTGACTCATTACACCCTGTGACTCTTGAGTCAATACCGCAAGTCAATAGGTTCGGAGTTTCAATTTCATGAAAAAAAAACATGAGAAAACTTATTTTTAAAATAAACAATATTCGAAGAACATATCATGGTTTTAAATTATTCAAATATTTTAAATTCACTGATATTCGTTACAAGAAGCAATGGAACATGGCGTCGTTTGAAGCTGCTTTAGCGGCCAATGGTATTCATTATGAATTGTAAACAAAATAAGTTGAAATTTTGGGATATATTTGTCATCGACCAGGTGGCGTCGGTACCCTCGCCTAGTTCAACACAAATTAGCTACCTTGAACACATAGTTAAATTGTGTTTCATAGCTCTATGTCATTTAGTTGTTAATAATAAAAATTTTGTTTCAACGCGCGATTTCTATTGTATGCGAGCATTTATATTGTTCCATTGAACCGTCAAAATAACTGACATGTATTGGTCTGCTTGTTGTTGAGCATTGTTTTTCAAAGAATGTATCATTTTATTTAGCATGTATAATGTAGAAGCTTATACGTGCAAGTTGCATGATGCAACCAAGTTGCGATGGACATTGAAACATACGTACCTATAGTATGTGTATTAGTGGTCATCTGTTCTGCCTGCCAGTGTTTTACATTTGTGCGTAATGACAGTGCTATGTAATTCTATTTTTATTACAAAATCATCAATATCGCGAAGTTCAAAATTACTTATATAGATTGGTTTGCATGTTGTTGAGCATTGTTTTTCAAATGAAGTATCTTTTTATTTTTATTTAGCATGTAAAATGTAGAAGGTTATACGTGCAAGTTGCATGATGCAACCAAGTTGCAATGGACATCGAAACATACGTACATTAATATGTGTATTGGTGGTCATCTGTTCTGCCTGCCAGTGCTTTACATTTGTGTGTAATGACAGTTCTATGTAATTCTATTTTTATTACAAAATCATCAATATGGCGAAGTTTTTGTTGAACGGAAGCGATTTGTGCAAAGTATTTACATTTTACCCGTCAAAATGACATGTAAAATGTAGAAGGTGATACATGCAAGTTGCATGATGCAACCGAGTTGCGATGGACATTAAAACATGCGTATCTATAATATGTGTATTGGTGGCCATTTGTTCTGCCTGCCAGTGTTTTACATTTGTGTGTAATGTAATAAAAAAAACTCCGCACATTGAACATTTAGCTTTTGTCATGTGCCATGCTGAACTATGTCAGTTATAAATTAAATATTCGGGTTGAAATAAAGTTTTATTTCTTGAGTGGATAACCGGTACCTGGCTGTCACAGAATGGCGGGAATCAGCCGGTTCTCCAAACAGTACCGGCTGACTCATTACACCCTGTGACTCTTGAGTCAATACCGCAAGTCAATAGGTTCGGAGTTTCAATTTCATGAAAAAAAACATGAGAAAACTTATTTCTAAAATTGAACAATATTCGAAGAACATATCATGGTTTTAAATTATTTAAATATTTTAAATTCACTGATATTCGTTACAAGAAGCAATGAAACATGGCGTCGTTTGAAGCTGCTTTAGCGGCCAATAGTATTCATTATGAATTGAAAACAAAATAAGTTGAACGTTTGGGATATATTTGTGATCGATCAGGTGGCGTCGGTAATACTTTTGGTATTTTTCCGACCAGATTCAGGAAAAAGTGGCGTTTTTGTCTTGGCATCGTCTGTAATGGACCACATGCATCCGAGACTCTGGTGCCAAATCCATGATCATTATGCCACACCAGGTGCTAATCAAGGACTAGCATGTGAGATGGAGGAAGTGCGGCATGAAGTGTTGTGCTTTCCTGAGGAAAACTTACATATCAGCAAAAGAAAGAGAAGGCTAGTTTTAATAATCAGGCGAAAATATACAATGGTACAAAATTCCTTCTTCTAAATATAAAACAAACTTATGTGGAGACTGAAGGAGGGTTATGCCAGGGCCGATTTGAAGTTCGCCCAATGGGGCGTGTACAAAGCTCATTTGATAGGTAGCAGCATAGTAATAGTGGTAATTTTGGCGCCAAATCACCAAATAATATCGTCTGTTGTGAAGCATGCACGTGACGTCTGGGGTGAACATTCCATATGTTTGGAGTAATACCATGATAGTGCCATAATAAATAATTTTATGACATCATATTACCACTAAAACAGTGCAACCACATGGCGATTAGGGCTTTTTCTGCTCATACCCCATTTGATAGCCAGCATTACTACCAATTCAGCTAGTGGGGATTCCCCTGTAACTCTGTTGGTACCGGTATTTACCACACATATCCTACAAATTGTGTCCCTAGAAATGGAGGCAATGTTTACACATGGAAGTGTGACAACGAATTGTTCTTTACCATATAGATAATTGGAATCGGAAATGGTCTCTCCTATTCGCCAGTCTGCTGCAGAATGGAGGGAAGTCTTCAAACTTCCAAGATGAGATTCTTTTTATTACCTTGGATGACGTCCACTGCATGATCGATTGCTAAATTCCCCGCTGATGGTCATGGGTTGATCCAGGTGGGGATCCAGGATCCATTTGGCACAGGCGACACCAACAATATAGATACATATGGCTCACCCGTCCTGACGATTGGCTGATTACCGCGTCGGGCCAGCAGACCGTGGCGCCCCACAACTGATAGTCCAACGTTGCCAGCAGATCGGCCTGATTATCAACTTCAAGAAGTCTGACTTAGTCCCTGCCCACAGGGTGACCTACCTCGGCATGGACATAGACAGCAGTGCCTTTCTGGCCAGGCCAACGATCGACCGTTTGCATCGTTTACACTGCGTGCTACGGTGTTTCTCACCCAGTGTCCCAGTCCCGGCTCTCGTGTTTCTCTGCCTGATAGGCCACATGGTTTCTCTCGAGATCATCATGCACCCACGCCAGTCTGCAGATGAGGGCACTTCAGTTTCATCTCAGAGAGTCCTGGGATGCTACCCTGGACATCGCAACCACAGTTCCTCCAGGACGATCTCCGGTGGTGGGGCAACGACGACCATCTGCATCGCGGTCACCCCATACACGAGTTAGAGCCAGATTACCTTCTGTTCACAAATGCTTCCCGGTACGGCTGGGGAGCCCATCTTAGCGAGCTTCAAGACGCTGGCCAGTGGTCCTCGTCCGATCTCCTACATCACATCAATTTTGGTTGGAGCTGAAAGCGATTTGGTTTCACTTTCTTCGAACAGTTGCAGGCTCCACTGTTTTCGCGATGTTCGACAACACCATGGTGGTCGGTTAGATAAAAAAACAAGGGGGGATGCGGTCGAGGAAGCTGTGCACCCTGACACGCAACATGCTGAACTGGGCCGAGTAGCAAGACCTAAACCTCCTCGCTCTTCACAATCACGGAGCAATGGACACTAGCAGATGTTCTCTCAAGGAGGAGCCCAGTGTTCATTGATTGGTCACTCAGCTTGCAGATTTGCAGCCGTCTGTGCCGCTTTTTGGGTCATCCCCATCAGCCTTGTTTGAGTCATTCTCCCAAGATATGCCAACAGTCTCAAGAACACCCAGGTGAGATTTGCATGGAACTAACTATACTGTTGTATATGCTTCGGTGTTTTTATGCATGACTTATCCCAAATGACCCCAAAAATGTCCAAATAATGCAAATTCCGGCACATTTGTACAATAAGTTGCAAGTATAAACAACTTCATACATGGGAATGGTCAATAACTGTTTCAGTATATTTTCGCCTGCATGCTGTACAGCACTAATATTCATAGTGTTCATCTTGTAGTGCACTGTGCTTTCGGAACCCTGGGCCATAGAGGATTTTTGATTTTATTTATTTATATACAGTACTAAGAAAATATAGGGATCTTGTCACCGCTCCAAGAGGTTAGGGATAATGTCCCTATATTTTTAGTACTGTATTATAAATAAACTGTTTGGTGGTGGTGCATGTGCATGGTAGAAATAACTGTAGTAATTTTCTTGTTTCAGTGGACTGTGCTTGACTGAAGCAAAAACTGCATGGTGGTGGTGTGTACAAATTGACCAGTAGTCTTTAGTGCATGTTTCATGGATTGACAAAATTGCAAGCGGAAAAAACAGAAGTACAGAGAATATAAATTTGTTGAAGGCAAACGGAAACAGTAAAGTTATATTCCAGTCAGCCAACTTTCTGATGCAGAAAAACAACAACGTCGAGCTGCAGAGGCATCTGCTAAGAAAAAGCAGAGACAGAAGAGACGCTTGGAATCTGCCTGACCAGAGGATTTATCCATCGAAACACACCGAGGATTTGTACCAAATGTCGATGGACAGGACTTCATCCAAGAAAAGAACTAAAAATCTGCGTTCCAACGACTTTTCCCCAGATCAGAAGAATGAGTATTTCAGAGATAAGATGACAGAGAGTCGTGCAAGCAGATCACGTCAACGAACAACAGCCGACAAAAGGAAAGACTGAGAATGACAAGCGAAGGAGTCACCAAAAGAAGTAGATGGCTGTCGAGAAGAGATATGGACAGAGGGTGATGCAGAAGTACAGGCAGAGAGTGGTCCAGAAGAAACAAGAACAGGTGATCCAGAAGAAGTAGGGACAGAGAAACAATCAGAGAGAGAGACGATAACGGTGGGAAACAGGATATGCCATCCACATCCTTGGGACGAAGTGAAGCACCCGAGCGACAACGAAGACAAGTTGTTGGAGAAGGTAGTAGCTAACCAAATATCTCATGGAGGCGATCGCTCAGCAGAGCTTCCCTCTATCGCAAGCATGCTGCTGTAAGCAAGAGCATTCCTGAGACACAACACCCGTACACACAGGTAGTCAGATCACTGATTGACAATGCCTCGGAAGAAAACAACACCACAGAATGAAGGTGATGTTTGCGATCCAAGTGCATGCAATACAACAGAAGCGCCCACCCTAAACTTGAGAAATGAAATTCTAGAAAGGTGAAAGGACAGAGCCTGAGACAAAATTAGGCACGTGTTGCACACTGTTGGGAAGGCATGTGGACCACACGCAGCTCAAAAACTTGGGATCTCCTGGAAAATGGCGCAGTACATCACGGAGGGCAAGGTACCTCTGAAAAAAAATGCAAACAAAAAGCCATGTTCTCTCGATAGACTAAGTTGATGCCATCGAAGAATTCTGGCTGACAGAGGTGTCGCGGCATATACCATTGAAAAAAAAGTTACATTCTCGAAACCAGCTTTTCAGCATAAATCATATCAAGTCAAGCCATCCAGATATTTACATCAGTTACTCAAAATTCACTGAGACCAGCGAATGTGCGCAACATGACTGCGCACGAAAGAGTCGTATGCTGCTGTATAGAATGTGAAAATATTAGCTAAAATCACTGAATGAGTCGATCAAGATGTTTCCATGTAGTAGCAATATAAATTACGGCTTTCGCCACTGAAATATACTAACAATTATGCGAGAACAACTTGTTTAATAAAATGTCCTTTCCTGAACAAAGTACACCTCTAATAGCACCTCAAACATTCGTGGCTTGTATTCTGAAAGCTCACTTGCACTCACACTCATTGAGTCCCACCTTATCCTCACTGAGTGGCCTCAGCGAGTACAGGTTGGCCTCAGCGAGTGCAAGGTCGACCTCATCCTCCAAGCATTCACAGATGTCACTCATACACAATCGAGTGCATGATTTTGAGTAAACATTGAGGAGAATGTACCCCTGAATTGAGCCTTCCTCGGAGCGCCGTGACCTGAAATAGCAGGGCAAAGGTCGGGCCAGGGCCTATGGTGCCCTGGAAACAGCCGATATTGATATCCTCTGAGAAAAAGGCCTTTTCGGTACTAGTTCCTGCCGAGCACTCGTGAAAACAGTCTGGTGGTACAGTGGTGTAAAGTTTGGTTTCCGGGGTAGAGATGGCCATCGACAAATAAACTGGGATGATAATGTTGTGAAGGAAGATGCCGATTGGAAATCCTACTTGGAATTGGTGGAGCGTGAGTCAAAAACTAAAGACGGTGGCGACTTCACTGATGTACGTGACACTGTCCCGAAGTCGTGGTGCAACAGCACAGAGCGATGTCACGTGTGCCTTACCTTGATTTCAAGCGACGACGACCATCTTCCACCCTGTCCTCAGTCAGTCCGTTCTATCTGGCAGTGATCCCAGCAGCGGAGCGACAAGGTGGAACTGAATAGTATTTTCCCAGACCCACGGGGTGAACGCCATCAGTAGTAGTCTGCGGCTGGTGAGGCTGGCTCATCTGGGGAAAAAAATCACTTAGTGAGGAAAACTGCTGTCACTACCCTCATTCAAGAGGGAATTCCCCGACACAAGGTCCAGCAAATCACCGGCCACAAGTCTGAACAATCCATCGCCAACTACGACACCCGTAGTTTAGGTCTAAAGGAGCACCAACAACTCTCGCTCATACTAGATGGGGTCAAGGTTATTATCTTAATTGTCTAACCTGCAATTTAGAAAATGTGTTATAGGTTACCAAACAGATAGGGTTGAAAAGACAAAACTCTCAACCTGGAAGTTTTCCAACAAAAATAACTGTTTCCACATTTCACGGTCATCACATGTCAAATTCAAGTTCACCACACTCACACGAATGGTGTGAGTGACACTTAGTTATACGGGAATACTGAAAGCATCCATATTTATGGGCTTTTTCAAGTACATGTATATATATGATACACGTTTTCGAGCATTGACTGTTATATTGAATAAAATTCATTATCATCCTATTAAGGACAATCCATTATAACCTGTTATGCATTTATTTTCAAACTTCTTCTGGATTCCAAATTTGTTTCATTCAGCTTTACGGTACTCGTATCAGCGTGTGCTAGGAACAACTGTTTTGATCTTATAACAAAAGTACTCGTTATACACACAGTACTACAAGGATTTGAAGAGTCCCCACATGTGAAGTATAGCAATGAATTGTTAGACGATACTGACCATTCAGCGAAGGTGAGCAGTCGCCTCCTTTCTCTGGAGAAAATGGCCCCAAATATCCGAGGGATTGCCAAGGGATTCAATATATGCCCTGAAGAAATATTGAGACCAGCTGAAGGACGTATTCGTTTTCCCTTATTCAATGTGAAATTCAATTGGCCACAAATGTCCGAGGGATTGCCAAGGGATTCAATATATGCCCTGAAGCAATATTGAGACCAGCTAAAGGACGTATTCGTTTTCCCTTATTGGATGTGATATTCATAGATTAAACCTGATTGTATCAAGGCCGAATTCATGCCCTGTGGGAGAATACTGGGGTGATCAGCTGTGTGTGTGGAATATAAACAATCCCCTATGTTAAACGGAATGAAAAGGTTGCCATACAGTTTTACCAAAGCCCGCAAAATACTTTATCAAAAGACGCACTGGCGTCATCAGGGGCAGACAGTGTGGTTAATGTAGATGTTTCTACTGTACACCTGATCGATTTAGTATACAACTGCCCAACAACCTATAAAATTTATCTAGAAATCCGAAACAAACAACATGGAATAGATATATGACAAGTGTATACGTATATAATATATTACATGAAACCGATATTTTATTTTTTATATTTTTTATTTGCTTTAAGGAAATAATACCATTGCTAGAATTTTATCAGATACACGAGGTAGCCCATTATGTGATGGAACGAGAAGGGTACAGGAAGAACCTGATGGTAAAGTTTAAGAAATTGACTGTGAATATATGAAGAATTACTTGTAAATACCAATATATGTTAACATATCATACTGTGAAGTACGAAATGGATGTGAATATGTGGAAAACATAAAATATGAGATTCTACATCTCCTGGACGCATCAAGTATGAACATCGCCGACTGAACTACTCATCAGCATCGAGATCCCGTCCCTCGGAACCTCCCTGGACCCTGACCGTGTCATCGACAGTCAACAGTTGCTCGAATTGAATTACACATACACAGCTCGACAAATAGATATATCTCCTGAAACCGTTTTTTCACTTGAACTTGTATGGTGAACTTTGCCGAAAGAAAGACCACCATTAATTTTATCAAGTTCAGGGTCAGCGTCTGTGGATCAAGGGCTATGAAAGGTTACCGGACAATATATATTTTAGATATTACCCTTTTGTTCCATGACTTGAAAATAAGGTCAATGGTCAATTCAAGGTAACGAGAATATCCAGCATATACAATAGTATGTCCACAATTGATTCCTAAGCTTTAAAGCTGATAATCAGTGAGATATTAGCCATTTTGCAGTTTTGTGATCTGACCTTGAAAATGAGGTTAAAGCTCAAGTTCAAGGTCATGACAAAATTCAGCATATTCATTTCCTGTATGTTCACTATGGATTCCTATGCTGTAAAGTCGATAATACGCGAGATATTAACCATTCTGATCTCTGACCTTGAAAAAAGATCGAAGGTCAAGTTCATGACAATGTTCAGCATATATCATTTCCTATACGTTCACAATTGACTATCAAGCTGTAAAGTCGATAATAAGCGAGATAATACTCATTTTGTACTTTGACCTTGAAAATGAGGTCAAAGATCAAATTCAAGGTCACCAGAATGATCTAGATATAATTTCCTATATGTTCATAATTGATTCCTAAGCTGTAAAATCGATAATAAGCATGATATTAGATATCTTGTCCTGTGATCTTGAAAATTGGGTCAAAGGTCAAACTCAAGGTCATGACAATATTCAGAATATATCATTTCCTATATGTTCACAACTGATTCCTAAGCTGTAAAATCGTTAATAAGCGAGATATTAGCCATTTTGTCCTGTGACCTTGAAAATGAGGTCAAAGGTCAAATTCAAGGTCACGAGAATATTTAGCATATATCATTTCCTATATGTCCACAATAGATTCCTAGTGTCTAATCTCGATATCAAGTAAGATATTAAGCATAATATGTCCCATTATAAAGCATAGGATAATTTAATATGGGAAAGTCCCATTTGGGCCGAGTTTGGGCAAAATGGCCCACTTCGAGCGATTCAAGGGTGACGAACCTTATACACGTCACAGGGGCATATATAAGGAGTGTTATGCATCAATAAGAAAAAAAGTTACTGAAAAGATTTTGATAAAACTACCATAAAAATCCAAAATTGACCATTTTTCGTCAAAAATGGCCGTCATTTTGATCAAAGGTCCGGTAACCTAAAATAGCCATAAATAAACAGATATCAACTTAAATAATACACCTATTCATTGTATAATGTTATATTCTATACTCATTTAAATTCAGTCGAATACTTATGGTGCTTATTATACATCTATTCCTTGTGATTTATTTCGGATTTTTTTTTTCATTTCAGATTATTTCATATTGGGCAGTTGTATGCTGATTCCATCGTGTGTACAGTAGAAACATTTCATTTGTGTACATTCCACAAACCGTCTGGCCTTGATGACGTCGGTGTGTCTTTGAACTTCATTTATGATCAGGTTTTGCTTCAATCCCAAAATCTTGTATTTTACGTTTGCTATTGTCATCATCAAAATCTAGTTGTATTGGAAATAGGTTGATGCATGCATGCTGTCCTTGATCGACGCAATCTATCAATCGTTCCTATATATCTGCGTCCCTGGAATATTTAATATTGATAAGGTGATATATGCAACTGTCATTGATAAATTTCCAGAGAAATTCGAAATACAAGACATTGAGGTGCATAATTTTATCATGCTTTCGTATGAGCGCCAATTTGAAACATCATTTGTCTTACGAACAGACATGATAACACTTGATGACTTCGATTGGATGCTGCTGTCTCCAAAACCTGAACGAGTGCATGAACAATACGTGAAATAATTTTTTTACGGATTAGTTCATGCTGCATAGATTTTGAATCATATGTGGTGAATTCGTTTCAGTTCCTAGATTATATATGCATCAGTATGAAAAGTAAAAATCAAGAATACACACGACACATGCATGATACATTTTCCGCATTTTGCTCAGCGAAATGGTGGAGAGCCCTTCACATTTGTATTTGTATGCCTAATTATCCAGAGACGCTCTGCATGGTAATAGTCCCGGCAGATGTGGGTTTGTTATGTATCTGACCTGACACTTCTCCAAATGGCCTGGTGTTTGTCACTTGGCATGACTACTGTATCTTCGATCACGTGGCTTCAAGCTGGACACCATCAGCGAAAACACCCGACCTTGCAGCAAAGATGGGGTCTTCGATATTCATCGACTGTTTTTTCGGATCTAATTTTTCATGATTAGTCTTGTGTATAATGCTGATTTCCTGTCCAATATGGTGTATTCAGGAAAACGGGTTTGCACAGCGACATGCGGACCTTTTTGTATTCGCATTCTTCTCTCCCACGCACAGTGAATTTTAACTGAAAACCAACCAATATCCGGTATTCAACCGAAAGTCATACCAGGGCATGGGGAAATGTACGTACATGTCATCAAATAATGCCCTGAGCGAAGCCCGTGGTGACAGGGTATTGGTGATAATCTCTACGATTATAGGGCATATATTACGCTGGATAAGGTTACTTCAGGTCAAGTTCGGTCTTTCAACAAAAAGTAAGATAGGTTGATAATATTGGTACGAATTCATTTTCATTCCATATCAGTCTTGATGCGAATCATTATAATATTTGACAAGTGGATCAGTTGAGTACGTTTGAAATGAGAATGTAAGAGGTTACCTTGGGCACATCACTGCCTGATCATCCACGGTGCTGAAAATTACTACATATTGTAACCACCACAGAAGAATATTGCATAAATAGGACGAAGTGAAAAAGTCTCTACTGCGAGAAGCGATATCCGCCCATATCCATTACCGTCTTATTCATAGGATTTTGACGATGCTGTTCAACACATAGAATGGGTGAGCTTTTTACCATAATAGAGCCCGATCAAACATCCATCTCCAAGACACTAGCACCATCAGTGGCAAACTGTGTGTGAAAAATTTAGCTGCTTCCTCAAGAAATTTGCGTACATATTTATATTTAGATAATTGACTTGTCTGTGGTCAATGGTTCTATTTGTATGTATTGGCGATCAAGTAAGATCATTTCATGATCAACAACCACAACGGGATAAACCAAGTGTTAAACAGGCGGTAGCAAGATCTTTTCACAGAATGTCTCGTTTTATGTCTCCAAGGAAATAAATTTGTATTATAATGGTATCAACAGTATTGCACTTCGAAAACATCGTCAAACATCGTTGTCTCGAATAAGCACGCCGTTACTAATTTTTATGCCGAGAGGGCTGACCGGCCATGTGTTTACAACTGTGGGAAAGCATATCAACTTCAAGTGAAGCGTTTCTTTGAAAACCACATAAAACAAGTGTGGCGAATCAGGTTCACTACCGTATATGCTAAGTCAATTATGACAGGTAGTGATAATATTCCATGTGACTATATTCAACATATTGGGTTCTCACAAAGTCAGTCTCCATACTTGAGGCACCCTCGAGTCACACTGAATACTGGGTGTCCATCGCGAGTAATCAAGAACCCAAGGACACACATATTGGTTTTCTCCTTGAATTGATATTATGGGAAAAGACCGTGCGCATGTCAAGTCCGATATTCTGCCCATGGGAGTAATTCATATTCATGGGAGGTAATTTGGTAAACGACTACGCCCAAGCTAAACAGGTCTCCAAATAATTTGACAGGCCCATAGATTGGGCGAGAATTTTTTCACCCTAACTTAGACAACATTGGCTGTGCTCAGCAAACTATTCTCTAGATGTAGATGTTTGATATGCATTTGCTTTGCTTGCCATCAAAACATTTACTTTTTTGTACATAATTTAGTGCATATACAACACTTGTATTCTGAGAAAAATCTTGTAGATATAAAGTTTATTCAACCATGATTATTCAACTATTTCTCCGTAAATACATGTACTTGGTTTTGGAAACGACTATGAATATTATTCCATTCAAAACGTTCTGTTTTCATGATCATAAAATAGACAGAACTGTTTGATATCGGTTCTGAATATGCCACAGAACAAGGAAATTACGGATCACAGCATTGAAACGTGAGGTAGTTAGGCGCTGACCCTCTGGATAGCAAAGCATGGAAAACGCCAGATAAGTCAGTACTAAAAGAGTGAATGCTCTGCGAAATTATATATCTCTCTTCATGTCCGTCTTGTCGTAAATCACCAGAAAGGTTGACACCTGTATTAGTTGGAAATAGTGCTTTGCACTGAAAAATTGACTCCATCTTTGCTGAATGTGCGTGTCCTCTGCTGAGCCATGGTTTTGTAAACTAATACACACAGTATGAGCACCATTAAACCGCATTCTAAGTAAAGGAAACATGCCCGCACGTAGAGATGTAGCAGTATATACGTTTTAATCAATTGACCCGAGATAAATGAATGACTAAAGTTTAACCGCACTTTGGGCTCAGAAAGGCCATTTCAGTGTCAAACTAGAATTTAAAAGTGCAATAAAAAATGTTAAGAATGAACCCGAGATAAAGGATCAGGCAGAGGCGTGGGTCAGTATTGACAAAAGGAAAGAAGGTTATGATCAGATCACCTAATATTGTAGTACACAGCATTCACAATTCTTGTAGTGAGTTTGCACGTCTTTTCAACTTGCAATATTTACATTCAACTACCTTCTGAATCAATTATATGTATCTAAGTATTAACAGCGATACCTCTGGATTTTAGTGATGAACATACAACATTTTTGGAATAAGAAGAAAACCCGACCAAATATTTGGTCGCACTGAAGTCATCAAGACCATACAGTGTGTAAAAATGTTGTTTCTACTGTGTACTAGATAAACTCCCTCTCCGACAAAATTGGAAACAAATTTTGTTGCGAACCTATATCAAAATATGACCTGTGTGTGTTAAATGTGATATTGCTGTGTAGATTTGCTGTATAATACATACCGCACGTACGAAGATTACCAGTCAAATTTTCTCATAAGATTAGCAGACTTTTGAAGAGTCGATGATCAATACAGTCATTACCTAAATTCAGTACCAGTTAACTGAAAATTTCTCCTTCATATACGGATCAGTCTCCCAGACCGGTCATGTGGTTGACAAAAACACCATATTCTATGTTATTGGAAGTAAATCGCGTGGACAAAAATAATTGACACTAAAGCAGACACAAGGGAAAATCTCGAAACAAATTTGGACTAGATTTATATATCCCTTTCTCGTAAATCTGTAGTGTTCTAGGGCATTGGCCATCGAATAAACACCAATGGATCTATGATAGTTACTACCGTTTCAAATGGCCAGGAGTGTCATATTGAAAACATAATTTTGTCCAAATTCTTCTAGAATACCTGGCGCCCATTTCACCAAACTGTCTTAGAATTACGTAACACAGTTTATGTTAAACTTGAATGTTAGTCTCACGCGACCTGACTGATCGCATTCCGGCATTCTTGACCTTCATCAGGACACCTTCCGGAACGTGAAACCCGAACACATTCACGATTTGCTCCGTTTAGGAGACCCGGAAAGTGTTAAAAATAACACTAAATACTTACTATTTATTCATGTTTCTGAGGCGAAAGGTTCGAATCGGGGGAAAACATGCAGGAATACATATTAAGTAGACATGGAAATAGGACCTTAATTGCCAGATTCCAACTTGCATGGTCATTGTCAGTATTTGGCAAGCTGTCACTTTCTTTCCTCTCCCTGGCATATCCAAAGTAATCTTAGCCAAAAACATTCACGGAATATGAAAAAATAAGGGAGACGAAGAAGTGTGTAAACTCCAGAGTCAGAACCAGAAAGACTGAAAGTGTCCACGAATGCTGGACTTTCTACACAAACGTCACCTGACAATGACTTCAAATGCTGACATACGCCAAATATTCATCCCAAACTTCGTCAAAATTTCAGCATATACAAAATATTCAGCAAAAAGGACGTGCACCATTGTTCAACTGCATTCAACACGAATACAAACATTCATGAACTTGTACTATCGGCGCTGGACATTTGTCCAAATGTCGGTAAACGTCGGGCCAAATGCACTATTGTGATTTCAGGTTCACTAATCATTGGAAAAAAAATATAGTAGTTCAATAGATGCTGAATATGTGACACTCCTGTTGATGTATAGAAATTACACCAAGATATAGTTTTTGATTGGAAAATTAGATCACTAACCACACATGGTTACTTATATAATCCAAATTGACCGGGGATACACACGAACCAGCGAGGCAACAGTTATCATGACATTGTTTCATGATGGCCCATTGACAATTACATAAAAATAAACGTATTATCATCGAAAGGGTGATACACAAATTGGAAATATATACTTCTGGAGTGCGCACTTTACAGGTTGGTTTTAACTGACTAAACTATTTAGTTGAATTGCGTAGACAGCTACGTAGCATACTGAATTCAGTTTAGATTTAAATGACAGCTCATTTCCGCTCAGTTCAGCCGGTTGCATACAATTATGAGGAGAGAAAGAGTTTTCAGGGGCAAAACAAATCCGTTGGAATTTTACCGAGAACACTAACTTTCTATATATCGATTTCATCGAGATACAATTTTATTCTTACTAGATGTAGTTACAGAGCCACATTTTATCATCAAGGACGCAACAACTCACTTCCAACTTTGTTACAATTGTTAGTTTTTATTATTGAGGATCTATTTTTCACTGTGCTGTGGGGACATGGTTCCTGTGGTGAGAGGCAGCAAGCCGTGTCGCTGTGTACGGCGAGTGGGTTTGAAAAATGGCACGTGTCCTTGGTTTCTTAACCCTGGCAGGGACTGCCAGACGACCAGATGGCAAAGCAGCTTTCTACCACACACAACACAATGCTGTAAATCTTTTATTTATTTTTTTTATTTGTTGCGACATTCGCAGTTAAAGTTGGAAACAGTTTTAAAATGAGCCAAATTTAACATTCTTGTTTATCAAGCAAACTTGAAATACTCGAACTCGAATTGCCATCTCGAATGGCAATATGCACAGTTCGACGACAGATTAGTGATCTGTAATAGTTACAAGGTAAACTGAACATATTTGAATACCACCAAAAATGGCACCTTCAACGGAAACATTAGAAACTTTACAGGTTGGTATATTTTTCTGGACATTTTACTGCATGCCACTTTTGAAGAAGAAGCATGTGCGAAGTGCGTCATGGCAGGCCTCGAAAATCGCCTGATTGTCAAGTTCTGATGACATTGTGGTTTTGAGGGAATCAAGTGCCTTTCCAAGATGTTGTAGCCCGATGCGGTGTCGCAGAGAGAACTGCTTTCAACTGTGTGAGGGCAGTTGTTACCTTCATAAATGACTCCTTGGCACCAGAATACTTCACATGGCCAATTGGTGAAAGAAAAAGTAAAAGATTTTGAAATATTAATAGCATTAAGGGTCTCATTGGTGCCATTGATGGAACACACATGCTCCAAAAAACAGCCAAAAAGACTACTTCAACCGAAAGAACGATCGTGGTCCTAGCTGTTGCTGTGCCATCCATTGAACTAAAAAAAGACTGGAACGGCCAATCAGCGTGCTTCCTATTGGCGATGACGGATCTAGGGCGGCCATATTGGAATGCGGAATATGGCGGATCACGGCTATGCAGCCGGCGTATTGAACGCTGCTTCTGGACGCCCAAGCACCAAAGGTAGCCAGTGCTTCGCCATCAACTGCTACCGATACCAGAATGAACAATCAAAGGAGGCTGGAATTTCATATCACAAGTAAATGTAAGTATCAATCTATTACCACCAATACAGGCAGATTTTGATGAAACCAATAACATATTATCGTTATTGACGATCGAACCACAGGCAAAATCAGACCGGCGGCGCCGCTCAGCCAACATGGCAACAACACGGACATGCCATTGGCAAGCCGCCAGCACTTGAGGGCAGTCAGCTGATCAGTTTGACAGCTGCTGATCCAAGTGCTGGGATAAACTTCACGTATAAGTTGTAAAATGAAGAACATGTTGAGATGATTGTGAATTCTTTGTGTCTAGATCTACAACAGCCAGTAAAGTTTATCCCCCCCCCATTTCTACACACACACACACATGTACCATGCTCACACCTACATTACCTACAAACACTGGCACAGTACACAGTACACAGTACGGCTTCAACGACTACTGAATTAATAGGTTAGGAATAGATTACAGACTTGTAATCGTTTACAAATCATGAAATCGGTTACTGAATATCACAAATCATAGTTATTAAATATGTGTGTCTTTTCAAAAACCGTGCAGAATCATGAGAAATACAATTATTGGTGACGACCATATCCTGCATAGACCTCTCTGCGCGCTTATTCACTATTATATAGCACTCAATGTCATTTCAAAAAGTGTGCCAGACTGCCAGCCCCGTCGGTAACAAACTCTGAAGTAAATATCGGACATGCAGCTTGTTTTATAATATTTTTGAACTTTAAATGGTTATTATTCGAGTACAAGGGTCTAAGTAAACAATTGAAAAATTTTGTTGTCGTAGAAGCCCTAGTACATAGTTACATTTTTCAGTGCATGGATCACACTTTTTTACATGTGGAACTGACAAAAATGATTTTTTTTACTGAATATGGGTATGGACCATTGGCAATTTCACTATAATTTTGCATGCAAAAAATATGTATGGAATGGATTTATTTCAGAGGAATCGTTAGTAACACATAATCCACACAAATAAACAATACCATCAACTCGGTAGCCTTTCGGCTTGTGATTGGGTACTTATGTACTCGTCATACACCAACATTGTATTTCAAATGGTTTGTTTCAAATTTCTAAATTGTTTCAATAAGTTGTTGGGAAGTTGTGCTCTAAATCCCTCTGGTGTACAATAGAAACAAGTCAAACAACCATGATTTTACACTGTCTGCCCCTGATGACGCCATTGTGGCTTCAGATTTAAATGTTTGGTCGGGTTTTGTTTCTACATGTATTATGGAAGTTTTTGATGTTAGGTTTTTTGTTGGCATCATATCCATTTATCAACGGTAATAGGTTGATACACACCTACTATAGTAAATTTAGAGTAAATCTTGATTTTGGCCCTACTTGCCATGAGGAGAAATATGCATCCTAATATTGAATGGACGAATAAATTTTGCTTGTTCTTCCACAGATTTCCACGGATTGAAAAAGAAAGCGAGAGACACCAAGTATGACAAAGAAACTGTCGGAGAGATCGTAAGCCGTCATCCTAATCCGTGGTCTGTAGCTCGCACTTTGGGGACAGGTGGCTTGATAGAACAGGCCAAATTGTACGGTTGCCTCCGAATGCTATACCTACAATATTTGAGCAACCACAACACCTTCAGCATTGTGTTCAGGTAGATATGTAGTGCAAAACTACTGGTACTCATAATCATGACATGTACGGAATATCACCAGAACCCATGGGTTTCTGATATTATTCAATAGAATACTGCACATTTAACACGTTTCATATGTCATATGATTTTGATTTACATAATAGTAATCATGGTAATAATCACTGTAAATATACTAATATGCAGTATCATGAGTATACATATACACATCTATTTGAAGCAACAGAAATGTTCAGTGAATGAACTGTGTTTTCACGATTTTTGCTATATACCAAAAATTTTAGGCCACGCATTCATGAATAAAACTAATTGAGTATTATTTTAATCAAAATAAATTATCTTGAAACATGATGAATGTACCTAAATGTCTGAAATGATCAAATGATAACTTTCAAACTTCAGCCAAAACCAACCATAACACGATCTACTGAGTCGTCTAAGCGGGCGCTTGAGTCTCTTCCAGAGTTAGAGGCCAATATCTCATGCACAGTTGATCCGACACCTGTTTACACATTCCAGGTCAGAATATTACACTTGCATCAGTCTGTCAATACCCTCAATATTGTTGTTGAATGCAATGCACATATATTTAGTAAATTTTCATTTTCATGTACATGTACCTAGAAAATTAGAAAAATGACTTTTAGTATGTTTTGCACTCCACCAGATCTAACAAAATGTAGCATTATATTAGATATTTTTAGATTTAATACACATGCCATTGTCTTCCGATAGATTCATTATGTCTCCCGGTGTTCGTGGGAGACATGTTGTTTAATCCTTGTTTGTCCATCTGTCTGTTGATCAAATTGTCACATTAAATTTTGACCGTGGCGGCGTGGCCCATTTTGACCTCCCATCTTGGTCCCATTCAAACTTGTACATTTTCATCAAAATTTGCAGGGAGACCTGCGTTTTTCGGGTAAAAAAGTTCTAGTTGTTATTATTATATGATGACCAAATATTATACTGACTTCAGGACCATGGCTATGCGTTGGGTGGCCCTGAGGACATGCGGAAACGAATCAAGCTGCTCGAGAGTCAAGTCGAGGTTCTGTCCAAGAAGCTGAAGAACACCATGGCGAGAGAGAAGCGATCAAAACAGCAGTGTCGAGACCTCATCGCCAAGCTCAAGGACCAGAACCTCATCACAGAGGAACTCCAACTCAAACTAGAAGCTTTCAAAGGCAAACTTTTTCATGACTTTTTATATTGATTTGCTTTCTAACACTCCAAAATATGGAAGAAATTCAAAACTTTTTGAATATACTCCTATCACTTCGCGTCTTTGCTGCTAAATGACTTAACTTATGCATGATATTGTTCACAGATATTCCGACTGAACTCTTTGAAAAGCCTAGTAACGCATACAGTGAAGAGCAGAAAAAGTTCTCCCTCACACTGCACTTATATTCCCCAAAAGGCTACGAGTACCTACGAAAGTTTGTCAACTCCCTGCACCAAGGTCACTCCGCAGGTACTACCCTCGTTGTATTCTATAACAGTTTTTCCCTGAAAATATCCAGACAAATAAAATACACAGGTAAAAATTGCGTCCATCGTCTGTCCGTCCCTATTTTTAGCTTTAAACTTTACGGTTGATTGTTTTTTGCACTTAAATATATACCTAACGAAATTCCCAGAAAAGAGTTTTTAATTTATTTTGTTTTCAAAATGGAGTCCATTTTTGGACTTTGACGGCCATTTTCTAGAAAACGGATTAGTTTTGAGATTTGTGTTTCAAGATTTGTTAATTGAGTCCTAGATATTGTGTATAAACAAGATGAAAAGGGAATGCCTTGAATCGCTCGAAAGGCCCGAAATCTAAGCTCTAAATACCCAAAATTTAGCTTTCGGCTGTCTTCTCTATGCAGCCGTGGAAATCTAGTCTCGAATTTTGTATAAAAATTGAGTGGCTTGAATCGCTCAAAAGGCCCAAAATCTATGCTCAAAAGGACCAAGAAATCCCATAATACACTGGCTATTTTCTTGAAAACTATTTGATCAGTTTTGAGAAATTTCCTTCAAAACATACTGTTTGGATTCTTTGACATTGTGTATGAAGATGGAGTGGATTAATTCCCAGAGAAGGCTCGAAAGGCCTAAAAAGAACAGTTACTGATATGCATAAATTGCAATATAGGCGAAAACACTTGCACATCAGGCTTAGTTTTGTTTGTATCATGAACATATATAGTGAGTCGTATCTGGCACATCTTTTGGTGACCTTGACATTGACCTACGAAGATAATGAAGGCTAAATCTCAAGTTCACGTCTGTCCTGAAATGTGTCAATTGGCCGTCACAGACAAAATATTTGTAGATACCCCGGTAGAGCTTATATTTCTATTTTGAACATATAGAAATTCATATGCAACACACTGAATGGTAACATTGAAGTTAACAAAAATTACCCTGATTGGTAAATCGGCCATATCTCACTTGTGGTACCAAAATTGTCCGGTAACCTATATCATAGCCCTTGGTCTAATTTTTTGAATGCATGTAATCAGTGGTAATGTACATATACATGTATTGTATACATACATAAATTGCAATATTATTATGGCTTATCCTCTATTGAGCCAATCAAACTTTACATGAAATAAAATTGAACAATGATACGAGTCTAGCATTGATATACATGTATGTAACTAGACTCTTATGTTTGTCATATAATATTTTTGGAATTTGATTTAATTTTCGTGATTTTAGATGGATGGAGAAGGTTGATGCTGAGCCGGGATCAATCTTAGTATGCTGCAGACGCTACAGGAGAAGCTCTCAGACAACCCAGATGATTATACTCAGTAAGTTAGACAATGTTATTGTGAGATTTTCAGGTTTACCAAATATCATGCCAGAAACATCTAATTAATCCTGGCCTAAGGTTTGGATCGATAAAACGTCATGTCAGAGTATGAATCTGTATAAATTCCTTCCTGATATGGTACGAATAGGGCCGTTGCAATACAGAGAACAATTATGCTTCTAGTTTGATAGTGATAGAAATTTGTTATGTAAAACATGCCTATTGTATTTATCATATCAAGTACTTGATTATCAATAAAAAAAACATTCCTTTTTTTTTGCAGCTGCTGTCTCATGATAGATGCGATGCATATCAGGAAACAATTGATACACGACCATGACGACGGGCACACAAAACAGACGGTAGGCTTCGTGGATTTGGGAGGCGGTCCTGAAGAGGGTGTGAGGAGGCAGCGGAGGCCCTAGTTTTCATGCTGGTCGGACTGAAATCTCGCTGGAAATGTCCTGTAGCGTACTACCTCACAAAAGGACTCAGCGGCGAAACCCAGCGTGAACTTCTACAGCACTGTTTGTCGAAGGTTAACGAGATCGGTTTGAAGGTCCACTGTCTGACCATGGATGGTCACGCTTCAAACCTGAGCATGTGCAGTGCTCTAGGTGCCGACTATGACCATCCATACTTTAGTTTGCCAGGAAGAAATAGAGAAACCCCCGAGGAACAGGGGGTTATTCAACATGGTCGAGGGCGGCAGCCCGAGACTATGTTGAATAACTCCCTGTTACTCGAGAGGTTTCTCTATTTTAAACCATACAGAAAACTACTCAGCCGTGACCGGCAGGTGTTTAACCAACATACAGCATTGATTAAACACCTGCGATAACAATGCAAGTATGGTTTAACTGATGTTCGGACATATATCTTGCTTGATCCGTGCCACATGCTCAAATTAGTGCGTAACATGCTGGAGGCCTACAGTGTGATACAGTCACCACAAGGGTTCATAATGTGGAATTACATTAAAGACCTGCACTCGCAGCAAGAAAAAATGGGGCTTCGTCTGGCCAACAAACTAACTAGTCGCCACATCTCCTTCTATCAACAGAAGATGAAGGTATGTCTGCCTGAAGCACTGTATATGATTGCTTTCAATATAGATTGTCGTGAATCTGGGTCTATGTGCATGTAACCACCCCCAACTCTGACTATTAGTTAAACTGGCAGGCTGCACAACATGTGCTTCTATTGTTATATTGACCTAATTGAATCCTCATCATACTGTTCTATGTTTAAGGTATCCCTAGCTGCCCAGACGTTGTCCAGCTCCGTGGCCATGGTACTACACGCGCTGAAAGAGCTGAGTGTGGAGCAATTCAAAGATTGTGGGCCAACTGTAGATTTCCTTCAGGTAAACTGCGGTTTTATGCAATTTTCTGCCTCGCACTTTAAAAAAAAAATTATATTGTATTGATGAACAAGCAGCACAAGTTACTTGGGCCATTCACAAGGTGAATTATGATAGCCCAACTTTCAACTCAACTCTTCTTCCCTGCATCTTCACATGCAGCAACCTATTGCCACCAAAACATCCAGATTGTGATGATGACCATACAACATATTTGGAATAAAAACAAGACCCGGTAAAACATTCACAGCCAGAGTCACACTACGGTCATCAAGGGCATACAGTGTGTATTGTGTCTACTGTATACAAGACGAACTACCTCTCGGACAAAATTGGAAACAAATTTGATTCGTTGCGAATGTATATCAAACAGGCCGAGTGTTTTAAATATGATATATTCTGTGATATCACTGTATTTTTTTCGTTACTGTATATGACACGTATATACTATTACCATATGTATTAAGATTATCAGTGGCAAGTTCTCATGAACGATTTAGCACAGAAAAGTCGAGGATCAATTTAGAAACAATGGAATCCTGTGACACAGGGTTTCTGCACTGATCATTTCTCTTTAATATAGGCCTATGGGTCTCCCGGACAATTCATGTGGTTTGCAAACAAAGACAATATATTATGTGCTGCTTGGAAGCAAACCGAATGAAAAAGGTCATCAGCACCAAGCAGACCCGAGGGAAATCTTGAAGTAAATTTATATCTCTTTTCCTCCCAAATCTGAAGTGTTCCAGGACATTGGCTATCAAATAACCACCCTTGGATCTATTAGACTAGGTACAAAATCTCAAAATAACACTTTAGGGGGGATGGAATGTTACTGCCTGTCACCCATGCTGGGGTCAAAGTAGGGTCCCTACTGGTCAATATTAGCCCGGATGACATTCAAAATTTTAATTTTTTCATAAAATTCTAACAATTTTATATACGGACGAAGCCGCGGTTATTTTTCTCGTTTTGAAATTCACATAAAAGACTGTTGAATCGTGAATAATGAAGCTAGAGTTATCATTTTGGTGTCAAAATGTCTGGAATTACATGGCAAATCAAGAAAAATACCATCTACATCAGTTCATGGTGTAAGTTTTGTATTATAACATGAAAACACATAATAATAAGTCCGAAATTGCCTTCGATTTCACAATCTGAGATCTGCGAAAATGGGTGTTCCAGCTCACAAATCTATTTTATCTTTACGAAAACTTCACTAAAATTACCCTAGATTATATACCTTACTGCCAAAATAAACCATCCCAAGGTCTTAACCAAATTTACAGCTAGAAATCAAATTAACCTAACACTACTCCCTAGTGAACTCCGTGATCGCATGATATTCTCGAATTTGACAAAACTAGTTATACTCTCACATATTACTATGCTAGAATGATTATTTTGATGTCAAATGATACGAATCATCATTTCAAACATACAATACAGTAATCAGTTAGAGATGTGAAATTTCTTCTCATCAAAACATAAGAAATATCCACCAAAATTTGACCATAACCATTGATTGGTTAATGATTAATCTTACCAATAACTATGATGGACAAATTATTTTGATATCAAATGATAGGAATCATTAGTTCAAACCCAAAGTATAAAATCCAAGTCCAGATGTGTTTTTTTTTCATGAAAACTACAAAACACACCAAAATTTGACCACAATAATTAATTTACTGTGTCGGCATCTTAGAAAGTTGATCGTTTGTGGTTATTCGCTGCTAATGTTGTCAAGTGTTCTGCTAGTGTTACTTAGTCGACATAGTGACCAGTAGCTTAATTCATCATAATCTTAACATATTTGAATCCATAATATTCGCCAACTAAATATAATATTCACTCTGTGAATTTTTTACAGGGTTTTGAGAGGAGGGGATATATGTATTTCATAGTGTTTTGTGATCGAGTATTCAAAGAAATCTTAACATTTTATATACAATCAAAACGGGAAATTAATTACCGGTACCATTTCGATGGATACATTGTATAATTGGTTCATGTGGGTGGAGATTCATGCCACCACAAAATGTGAGTTGTGGTCCAAAATCGTACCACTAATAAGAGTTCATAAAACTTCATAAGATCACTTGTCATTTGACTAAAATGTTGCAACATTCAGTTTTACTTCCTATGTTGGATCTTTTCCCCCTTCTTGACTCCTCGATCATGAGATCATACAAAACCCGTTCTAGTTGAAACATACGGCCTAAAATGAAGAGTTTGTTTCAGAGCAAAACGCTATTGATACATGTATGAACTGGTATGTAGTCTAAAATTTATGACAAGAAACCAACCTTCTGCAAATATTATTAGCAACATGTTCTTCTAAGCTTCGGATCAACAAAATATTTATCTTCCAGCCTCTTTAATTGTACATGTCATGACATGTGCATATTCAAGGGGCATGGCCAGCATAAACATAGACATGGGAAAGCTCAACACAGATTAATTTGACAATGAAATGTAATCCATATCATTCTCATTTCCTCTCAAACAGTAGTTCGTGCCCAAGGTCGTATTATTGTTGCTCAAGTCGGGATTGTTTGATCAGTCTGTACAGACATAACCTTCAGTATAAGACATTGCATTCTTTGGAGAACATGTTCCTGTGCAATGGTCCTAACATTTGAATCGCATGGCTTTTGGTGCTAACATCTGATCTGTATGGTGAATCGAGATGCTCTCAGCAACCACACTCGAGCCATGATCATTTGGGCTTGAAGCTTTGACAGCCTTCTGTAGCGAGGTTCTCCAGATGCAAGCCTAATAGCTGACTCATGCAATGTGTGGTGTTTGAGAGCTTCCTTTTTTTTGGTACAAGATGAAATGTTTGCTCATTCCTGCTGCAGAATGGTTTGTACCTGACAGAATTTATGTCTGTTTAGAAATATTCTTCGTGGTTTTTTTTGAGAAATTTCTTGGAGAAGTATGAAACACATTCAGAGCCATCGAGAAGTTCTTCTCTGTTGGAGAATGATTTACCAATCTTTTTCCTGACATCACACATGTTTTGATCAGCCATTGTCGACTGAAATGGCCGTGTCTTTCCTTTGGCAACAAAATCACTGCATACGACCATGCCAAGTGAGATGCCTATGGCTGTGGTGTCGATGTACATGTACCTTGTACATTGTTTGTTTTCAGGGCAGGATAGAACTCTCGAACATGCCAACACAGCAGCTTAGGTGATGGTGACCTGAGGATGAAGCAGCTATTTGCTTTTGATACTGCATGACTGGCAGCTTCCTCCTGTTTGATGCTCAACTGATTGAACCAGTAGTCCGAATGGTGTTGTGCCCAACAACGAGGTTGTACGTAGTACTTTTTACTATGTGTTAGTAATTACAACAAGTGTCCAAGACTACATACTCAGTCTGCTGCCATTCAAAGCGGAATTGAGACAGACTTGTCTAGTTACTCACGTCACATTAATTTCTTCGACCGTGTTGGACAATTTTGATTTTCCCTGGATCGTGACTTGAAAGCTTCCCCGTTTGGCACGCTTTGCATGCTCCGAGTTTTTGATGTATACTACGGATTAAGGACCCATGACATAGTTGACTCTTTTGTGAGTGAGCATGTAGGCATGTAGGCACCAGTTGAAAGATGTACTGAGCCTGAACTCCAAGTGTCTTGAGAGCATTCTTGACAAAGTGCAGTACTTCCATACCATCGGTGAGAACTGCCGATTGTGGAACATCTTCAACTGGTTCATGGTAGTCTTCGAGGATGTGTAACAGAGGCACCTTGGTTATTTAAGCAGGAACTCCAGCTGTGTTGGCCAATGTTCATAGCAGTGACCATAATGGGACTGCATCTTTCATGTTCAGTTGACAACTCCGAGCAATAACTAGCATTTTAGCAAATAGACTCTAATCAGCTTGTATAACCTTCTATTGTAAATTGTATGTTGCAACCACCTTTGTTGTCTTTGTTTGCACGATGATGCTGAATGACTTCAAAGATAATTTTGGCAGTGTGGCAATCAAGTTGACTTTGTTCAACAAAATAAGATTCACCATGAAGCTTCGTTTGTAAATAAAACTGCTTCATTTGTCTCCTGCAGTAGGTAGATCATGTAATATGTGTCATTGACTGTGATTGCAGATGCTGTGTTGACGAGAGTCTTATGTTCATCTCCGAGTACTCAATGGGTAGACCCAGCCTACAATGATGCCCAACACTTTGTGTATTAACTCCTTCATCCTTCTGATTGACTGTACAACTGACATCTTTCTGTGGATTTCTTATATGAACGCCTGTCATTTTTCTCGCAAATCTGCAGGATCATTGTTCTGTCATGGGTGATGATTATCCAACGTTGTGCAGCACCACGGTTGACTGATGCCAACTATACGCCCTGATTAATTAGAGTCCAGGATATTGTATGTTCGATGGTTTGGTAACAACTGCTTGTGTGAAAACAGTTTCCTAACATCGCCGAACATAGAATCCCCCTTTGTGCAGTCTGCATGTTACTCTGTGGTGTGACTCGGACAGAATACCACTGGTCACTCTGGTGATTTTGGCAAACTACTGCTGGTAGACATGGTGACTGATTCTACCAAGTATCAATGGTATATCACTTAACCACATAAACATTTATTACACCACAAATGGTGAACTTTCTAAGATGCCTGCATTTCGTATACAACCAGTAAATCATTATGGTCCAATTTTGGGATTTTTTTTCTTGTTTTGATGGGGAAAAAATTACATCTCGACCTGATTATTGCATGATATATTTGAAACGATGATTCGTATCATTTGACATCAAAATAATTATTCTAGCAGAGTTATATGTGAGAGTATAACTAGTTTTGTCAAATTTGAGAATATCATGCGATCACGGAGTTCACTAGGGGGTATTGTTAGGTTCATTTGATTACTAGCAGTAAACTTGGTTAAGACCTTTGAATGGTTTATTTTGGCAGTATGGTATATAATCTGGGGTAATTTTAGTGAAGTTTTCGTAAAGATAAAATAGATTTGTGAGCTGAAACACTCATTTTCACAGGTCTCAGATTGTGAAATCGAAGGCAATTTCGGACATATTATTATGTGTTTTCATGTTATATTACAAAACTTACACCATGAACTGCTCTAGATGGTATTTTTCTTGATTAGCCGTGTAATTCCAGACATTTTGACACCAAAATGATAACTCTAGCTTCATTATTCACGATTCAACAGTCTTTTATGTGAATTTAAAAACGAAAAAAATAACCGCGGCTTCGTCCGTATATAAAATTGTTAGAATTTTATGAAAAAAATAAAATTTTTAATGTCATCCGGGCTAATATTAACCAGTAAGGACCCTACTTTGACCTCAGCATGGGTAACAGGCAGTAACATTCCATCCCCCCTATCGCATTTCTAAGGCCCTTTATAGAAAACGTGCCTAGACTATATGGATCTATGATGTTATTGCCGTGTCAAGTGGAACACGTACTAAAACACCCGGTATTGATCTGTCAATCAACAGTAAAAGTAAGCCTTATATAGGCCTATGATTTGGTTACGTGTAGTTGGCACACCACATCAAATTATCAAAGATATGATGTGATACAATTTTTAGGTACCAATTCATGTACCAAAATAAGCCAGTTTATCAGAGAAAAATAAAGTGTGAAATCTATTACAAAATGTTGGGACTGAAAATTCTGATATTCCGCTCAATGTAGTTTCACGAAACTTCCAAAACTGTTTTACATATGTTGTTGTGATAAAATAGGGTTCGCCGGTCCCTATTAGACCGTTCAGTAACAATTGTTACCGCATCCCGCCACTGTGACCACGCCGAATGCTGGTATTTACAATGCGGTTGTTTTTGTCTGTTTTCTAGGCAGATATCTTTATGTCAGTAGCAATTGGTTAGACTATTAAATCGTTTAGCATCCCTGTATGGTCATATTTTCACTTGTCATGATGCAGTTACAATGTACCCGTGATGCAGTAACAATTTTTCTTTTATTCTCAGGGATGCAGTAACAATGTCATTTGGTCCTGGTATTAAGCATATATTTAAATTAATATTTAACATATACATTTATTGTACTTATAGCAGGAGAACACATTTATATTCACACGAAAACATTTGGAACGTTTCTTCTTGAAATATCCATAACTGTTCGTTGGTGTGATGAGTGAATGACAAGGATAAAACGATTGTACAACATAATGTACAATCTGTGATTCATAATTGGGTACTACACCAACAAATGACAAACCTAAATGTACTACATTGAAGCAGATTAGGTTTCTATTTTGAGATAAAAATTATGTTATGTAGGCCCTAACTTTTTGTCGTTGTGTGTGTTCTTGGTTTCGAAAATAACGTTAACAATATGTATGTTTATTATATGTCTCATCAGTGCGTTCCTATCTTACTCAATGTAATTTGGCGAGTGCAATAAATATCGATACTGTTTTTACTGCACTGGCCAGAACCCGTTGCTATGACGTCACTCATTGTGACGTCACTCATTGTCTCTTTCGTGCTGAAAAACGTTGATATTGGGCACGTTTCACGCACACTGATCAATGTAATCAAAAGTCATTATATTGCTGGTTGAATTAATTGATACGTTTCAGGCGAACTAATGACTTTTTTGATGATTTTTTTTCATCAAGTTAATCAGGATCAGAAAAAGTGACCAAAATAATCATAAGGTTCATCGCGTTTCATGCAATTTGATTACTTTTTGTGATGAACTTTTTGTCTCATCAACTTCATCCTTGGTGAACTTTTTGATTAAAAGGTAGAGTCCCGTTGGGCACATAGTCACAGGTGACATTGTCGAGAATGATATTCTGAGAACTATTACAAAAAGGTCCTAAATACCGTGAAGCCCAACCATTCCACTGGAAATTCAATTTCAAATTGATCATGGATGCTGTTGAAGACTATGCAAGGAAGTGGGCTAGACGTGAGGAGGTTGAGGTCGAAACCCTGTCAGAATGGGTTAAGGCTGTACGGACATGTGTCCGAAATAGAATACAAAAACTGAAAGGATCAAGGAATAACAACCCAAATCAGCACTGGGAGATCCTGATGTTCATAAATATTTGCAAAGTTTGCACGAGAAATTTGTCATGATAGCAGCAGACAAGGCATCTAACAACATTGCATTTGTTTGCAAGAAATATTATTATCAATGCCTCATTGATGAATTAGGTATTTTGGCACATACAGCAATCCAACATATACACCTGTACTATGTTCTAAAAGGGAAGTGCTGGACAACCACAAATCTGTCATGGTGTCTAATAATATCAACATCAGTCAGAAGGAAATGGAACTTCCTAGTTTATATTGGATACCTACATTACACAAATGTCCATTCAAACAGCGATATATTGCAGGTTCTGCTGTGTGTTCCACTAAACCCCATTCATCACTCCTAACCAAACTACAGTGTATTATCTGCAGTGAAGGAAGGGCTCCAGAAATACTGTGACATGGCTTATGCCAGAAATGGTATAAACCAAATGTGATATTGAAGAACTTCAAAGAGTTAATACATCCCTAAATCTAATTCATTTTCCACTGTCAACAGCATTCGAACATATGACTTTTCCACACTGTACACTACTATCCCTCATACTAAGCTGAAAGCGAGGTTGAAGGATATTATTCAACATTCATTTTTGCACAAAAATGGCAAAGACGCTACTAAATATGATAAACATGATATCGTTAGCATGCTTGAATTTCTCATTGACAACATATTTGTTGAATTTGGTGGTGTTATTTTCCAACAAACGGTTGGTATCCCTATGGGTACCAATTGTGCACCACTATTAGCGGACTTGTTCCTATACTCATATGAAGCTGAGTTCGTCCAAAATCTTATGAAACGAGGAGATAAACGATTGGCCAGTTCGTTCAATTTTACGTACAGGTATATTGATGATGTCATATGCTTGAATAACCCTGAATAACCCTGGTGAATACCTACATCAGATATATCCAGACGAACTGGAAATCAAAGAAACAACTGATTCTCCAGTGTCAGCTTCTTATCTTGGCATTTATCTCGAAATTGACCATAAAGGCAAATTGTGTAAAAGGTTATATGACAAACGTGACGATTTTCGATTTTCCCATTATCAACTTTCCTGTCTTGAGCAGTAATATCCCAGCATCACCAGCCTATGGCGTCTACGTGTCCCAGTTAATCCGTTATGTTAGAGCATGTTCATCATACCAGCAATTCATAGTTAGAGCACAGGTTCTGACTACCAAATTGCTCAAACAAGGATACCAAATGCCTAGGCTGAGGTCGACATTCAAGAAGTTTTATGGTCGTCACTATGATCTGGTTGAAGGTTACGCCAAGCCTGTCACACATATGATGGAAGATATCATCCCATCCTTATAGTTTTGGGCATATATTTTCGTCTCGATATGCCAGTGTGGATATCACAGCGGGTGTCGCATGCGGGGCAGGAGATGCTCACTCTTCAGGGGCACCTGATCTCACACTCAGCTGGTTGGGTGTCTGTGATTTTTACATGGCTTTTGACTTTGATACTTTAGTATCACTCGAATGTGACTACTCACACTGATCTTACAAACCAAATACTACATTGTACTGAAATTTATTTCTCATGGTCTTTCCGCGGAACACTCGTGACTGGTATTATGACTGACCTGAACACAAATCCGAGACTGTGATTGGCCAATCACAACGGTGATATAAACCCGTATCCTGAATATATAATTTGGCACGCGCAACCTTCGATACGAGTTCCCGTATCCCTTGCGAGTCTCGTTTTCAGTCAGTGAAAATGTATGTATCAACCTATTACTGCTGTTAACCAAATTTTGATGAAGCCAATAAAAAACTAATATCAAAAACTTTCAAAATAGAAACAAAGCCCAACCAAACATTCATATCTGAAGCCACACTGGCGTCATCAGGGGCAGACAGTGTGTAATTATACATTTTTTAGGCTTTCCATAGATGTCGGATGGAATTGAAAACAACAGTGTTTAAATGTCGTTTTCTTAGCAAAATACTGTATAGTGACTATTAAGTTTTGTCAACAATATCAAATATCATTCAAGGAGTATATTGTGAGTGGTAAATACCCGTGTGACGTCGATAGAGCAAACCGTTTTATTAAAGAAATTATTTACGTGGGCGATAATCAGTGACTTTTGGTAGCAGTGTGTCGGTCATAACGCCCCCACAAATCCGTCCATAATACATCAGTCTGCCTGCCCGACTACACCAGAAATTATTGTCATCATAACGTCACCGTGTATCAACTCATGAACTATGTCACATGCAAGTCCAATGTCAACGGGAAGAGGCGTTGATCACTCTACACCCATCACAACGCATGAGGCCAATATTGTGTTGCAAGCAAATGAACTGACCAATCAGAGGGTATACTTATCTCCAGTATACCCAAGCAACAAAGACTTATATGATCTCATACTCAGCATAAAAGGTGAAACTCAGCATAAAAGGTGAACTTGTTTCATCAGTGAATGAGCTGCGAAATGAAGTTGCATCACTCAAACAAGACATGACACACTACAATGATAAACTGAACCTGGTTGATGAACGTCTAAACAAGGTGGAAGATGAACTTGACACCAGACTGGCTATCCACGAGGCTCTGTTCCCCTGTCTGGATGCCGCGTATAACACTGATGTCACACTGGTGTGTTCTGGTCTGCAGGAACATGCTGACGAAGACATATACAAGAAAGCGCAGTCACTCCTGGAGGAAGGACTTGGACTTGATATTCAGGTGAAAAAGGCAATGAGGATGAGAGGTAAAGGTGACAGACCAGGACTGGTTAAAATCCAGCTAAAGAGTAAAGAAGACAAGATCAAAGCATTGCGAGCGAAATAGAGACTGAAAAACACAAGATATTCCAAAGTCTTCATACGATCATCCCAGAGTCACGCAGAGAGAGTTAACCAACAGAACTTTCATACTATCCTGAAGCAGCTCCCAACAGGGGCTAATTTTCGTGTGACAGCCCATGGAAAAATCGTCAAGAAGGATGAAGCTTGGGACCGCCCACCACCTATACCAACGCATGAGCAGCCACCCTGGTCACCGAGGGACCATCTACTGAGGTCATCACGTCAACAACAATCCTGGTCACCCAGAGATAAACCACCATGGTCATCACGCGAACAGACACTACCAAAGACAAGTATGACTCGTGGCCTCACTTCACCCAGTTACTACTAGGGACACGACCAGCCCTTGGGTGATTCCAAACACGAACAAACTGTTGTGTATGATGATGTTGTCTGCTATAAACTTGATAAATGTATTTTTAATATATCTATGTGGAACGTAAATGGGTGGACACAAAATAATAATGCACTCAGGGAACATATTGTAACCAACAAGAGATCTGATGTATATGCTATATGTGAAACACACATGAGAGAAAACGAGAATATCCAAGTACCAGGATATGTTTGGTATGGCTATAATAGGACAAATATTCATGTTAATGCGGTGAAAGGGTCTGGTGGTGTAGGTATCTTAGTTAGCATTCATACTTTAAAAAAGTATTACGTTGAAATCATAGATAAGACATTTGACGGTATTCTAGGTGTTTTATTCACTCATAGAGAAATAGGTACAAAAATAATTATTTTTGTTTGCTATCTGAGTCCTGAGAACTCAGTATGGGGTAGAAACTCTGATTTATTCTTCGCACATCTTGAGAAATGTATGTACAGGTTTTCTTTTGCTGATCATATATTTGTTCACGTAAAACTAGTAGATAAGATAGCAAGAAGGTATGTTTTAGATAAGGTAAAATCTGGGCACTGCGAAAATTTTCTTAATTTCGTGAAGAGTTCACAAATGTGCATATTGAATGGTTGTATCACACCTGATAAGAATGACTATACGTTTGTATCTACAAATGGTAAGTCTGTTGTAGATTATATTCTCACATCACACGATAATGTACCAAATTGTAAATCATGTGAAGTTCAGCTGACAAGTGATTTGATCAGTAAATTTGATTGTAAGTGTTTACTGTCAGACATATGTAGAGCTCCAGACCATTCTATGATAAGTATGATATTAGAATTTCCATATGTACAAAGTTATCCTGACACGGTGAAAAGTAATATTGATTTTAGGGTAAAACAATCTTCTTATGTTAAAGAAAAGTTTAGTTTTAAAAATTGTTCAGGAAATTTCATGAGAACTGCTGAGTGGAACAAAAATGTTGAAACTATTATTGGAGATATAACTAATGCCATGCCTACACAAAGAAAGATTGATGATTTGTATGAGAATATATGTTGTTCTGTCTCAAATGAAATGTCCCATTTTGGTGTAAAAAGGAACTTATTTGTTAGAGAGGGGAAAAGAAAAGCGGTACATGCAAATCCCTATTGGTGTGAACAATTAACATATCTTTGGAATATTATGAAAGAAAAAGAGAAAAGGTTTGTAAAGTACAGGGGTGATTATGAAACAATAATGTTGTTCAGAAGAAATTACCAGAATGCAAGACAAAGCTTTGATAAGGAATTACGAAGAGTAAAAGACTGTACAACCGAAATATAGTAAATCAGCTTGAAAATGTATGCACAAGTGATCATAAGGATTTCTGGAATTTTATTAAACAACTGGGGCCCAGAAAAATGGTACATATTCCAATTGCGGTGGACACTGAGAATGGTGTTACATATAACATGCAGGCTGTGTTGAATAAATGGAAAAATGAATTTGAAATTTTGTATAACCAGTGCAGCTGTGATGCAAATCATATCTTTAATGAATCTTTTTATGAAAATGCTGTGACCACACTGAATAACGTAATTAAGCCTGATTGTACTGATAATTTTTCTGACTTTGATTGCTTTATTGATATTAATATGGATATTTCAATGGAGGAAGTATCAATAGCGTCGAATAAGTTGAAATGTAATAAAAGTACCGGGATAGATGGAATCCCAAATGAAATCTTGAAATTAGACTTCATGATCTCCATAATGTATAATTTTTTCAACCTAATTTTCAAATCAAGTGTATGGCCACCTATACTTAAGAGCCCAGACCGGGATCCAAAAATACCTTTGAATTACCGAGGTATTTCGCTATCTTCTTGTATTTCTAAAGTTTTAACAAGTATATTGAACGAGCGTCTGTGTACCTACTATAATATGTTTGATATAATGGTTGATGAACAAAATGGATTCAGAAAAGGTAGATCATGTCAAGACCATTTGTATAATCTAACAAGTATAATAAGATATAGACAAAACACAAATAGAAACACATTTGTTGCTTTTATTGACTACAAGAAAGCTTTTGACTCTGTTGACAGAATATTATTATTATAAATATTACATGAATATGGTATACATGGTAATATGTTACATATGGTCAAAAATATGTATAATAAGACAAAATCTTGTGTTAAAATAAATAATCAGTATACTGATTGGTTTAATATAACATATGGTGTAGAGCAAGGGGATAACTTATCACCAACCCTCTTTGGATTATATGTAAATAGATTAGCAGAACATATTAATAGTCTCGATCTAGGAGTAAAGTTTGGTCAATTGTCAGTCTTCTGTTGTATGCAGATGATGTAGTTTTGTTAGCTGAAAATGAAAGTAAACTACAACGTTTGTTAAATGAACTTCATACGTGGAATTGTATGTGGAGATTACAACTAGATATTGATAAATCGAAGATTATGCAATTTGTTCCTAAATACAAATCAGTTATGGATAGAAAATTCATATATGGTCATTGTGAGCTAGAACCAGTTAGCAAGTATAAGTACTTAGGAGTTTATCTTGATACTAAACTGAGTTTTGACGTATGTGCAGAAGTTCTGTCTGATTCAGCAAGTCGTGCACTAGGTGGTATCATTTCCAAGTTCAAACATTTAAACGATGTTGGATATAATACTTTCACAAAGCTCTTTGAGACAGGGGTACTACCTGTTTCACATTTCGGTGCTGAAATCTGGGGTTATGGTTCAATTCCAGTTTGTGATAAGGTTATAAATAGAACAATGCGATGGTTTTTAGGTGTACATAGATTTGCCCCACTTGTGCTGTACAGGGAGACATGGGCTGGCTTTCTCTCAAATATAGACGTTATATTCTGATGTTAAAATACTGGAATAGGTTGATAGCAATGGATGACAATAGATTGACAAAGAAAATTTTTATCTGGAATTTACAACAGCAAGTAAGTAGTTGGTGCAGTGATATTAAATCAATAGCAGACACTTTAGAATTGTGCCATTTCTATGATAACCATGTTCAATTTGATATAAAAGTGGCTGAGGAAAAAAGCCAGGAAATGATGTATAAAGAATGGATATGTATCATAAAAAGTAAACCCAAATTGAGAACTTTTGTTTAACATGTTTAAACATGAATTCACAGTAGAACCATATGTAAAACTGTATGTAAATAGGTATGAAAGATCTCTTTTGGCACAACTTAGATGTGGTATTCTACCTCTTGAAATAGAAACTGGGCGCTATACTAATTTACGTGATCCCAAAACAGGTTCATTCAGGAAACTTACACCAGAAGAACGTATATAATAGTAATAGATAGGGTTATTTTACAGACTTTCAGATGAATTATGAAAATTTTTCTTACATGAATAATTTTGAAAAACTCGTACATTTAATGACTATTCAATGGAAAAAGTTTTCAAAACTATTGCTCAATTTATGGCAGAAGCGCAAAAGTATTTTGTACGTATGAATATATATTGTTCCCATGATGTATATATCTGTTTATGCATATATCTGTTATTGTATAATTTTGCTTATATGATGTATATACCTCATTGTTTTTCTATGTCACTGTTTCTGTCTCTCCGACATGTGTTTCAGAGTCACATATAAGTCCTCCAAGGGCTGGGTACACAGTACTATTGTTATATTTTTCTGTTCAGTTTTGATATGTACATGTGACTTACAAATAAGTGAATACAATACAAATATACATGTAGTTGTTTCTACTGTACACCAGCTGGAATTAGTGTACAACTGCCCAACAACTTATCAAAACTACCGAAACAAATCCCGTGAAATAGGTGTATGACAAGTACATAAGTACCCAATCACAAGCCAAAAGGCTACTGAGTTGATGGTATCCTCGGGGACAGAATTAACGTCCACCAGCAGTGACACCGGCTCAGTGGTAGAAATGTATGATCAACCTATAACTGTAATTTGTTAATCAAATTTTGATGATGTCAATAAAAAACCTAATATCAAAAACTTTCAGAATAGAAACAAAGCCCAACCAAACATTCATATCTAAAGCCACACTGGCGTCATCAGGGGCAGACAGTGTGTAATTATAGTTGTTACCCTCGCCCCGATAGGGGCAGAGGGTATTGCAATTGGGTCTGTCCGTTTGTATGTCTGTCTGTCTGTCTGTCTGTCCGCGCGCATATCTCAAAGGAGAATGGTCCGAAACTTATAGGGATGAAGCGGGATCTCAGTGGCTCGGTCCTCCTCAAATCTTGTCAAAATCGGACAAAAACTGTTGCCATGGCAACGGAAAATGTAAAAATCAATAATTGACCATAACTCCGGTTCTATTCAAGATAAAGTTTTCTAACTAATTTTGTATTTTTCTATGGCCAGTTCCTGATCATCTGATATATGGCCCGTGGTCGTACGACCAAAACTCTCCATTATCGCCCGATGTCGAAAAATTGGGGGTCACGGTTTCAATTTTTTTTGGCCAGCGACGTTTCAGTGCAAATGTCTGCGCTCATAACTCAAAGGCAAACGACCCGATCGATTTGAAATTTATAGGGCAAGAGTGCTATGGTGCTGGCTCATTCCCTTCAGAATTTCGCCAAAATCGGATGAAAACGGTTGCCATGGCAACGGAAAAAAGAAAATCACATAATTGGCTTTAACTCCGGTTCTACTCGATATTAATTTTTCCAACTATTTTTGTATTTTTCTTTGGCCATTTCCCGTTCGTATGGTGTACGACCGATGGTCGTACGACGAAAACTCTCCATTATCGCCCGATGTCGAAAAATTGGGGTCACGATTTCAGTTATTTTTGGCCAGCGACGTTTCAGTGCAAATGTCTGTGCTCATAACTCGAAGGCAAACGGTCCGATCGATTTGAAATTTATAGAACTAGAGTGCTATGATGGTGGCTCAGACCCTTCGAAATTTTGTCAAAATCGGATGAAAACGGTTGCCATGGCAACGGAAAAAAAGAAAATCACATAATTGGCTCTAACTCCGGTTCTATTTGATATTAATTTTTCCAACTATTTTTGTATTTTTCTTTGGCCAATTCCCGATCGTTTGGTGTACGACCGATGGTCGTACGACGAAAACTCTCTATTATCGCCGGATGTCGAAAAATTGGGGGTCACGATTTCGGTTATTTTTGGCCAGCGACGTTTCAGTGCAAATGTCTGCGCTCATAACTCAAAGGCAAACGGTTCGATAGATTTGAAATTTATAGGGCTGGAGTGCTATGGTAATGGCTCAGTCCCTTTCAAATTTTGCCAAAATCGGGTGAAAACGGTTGCCATGCCAACTGAAAAAATAAAATCACATAATTGACTATAACTCCGGTTCTAATCAATATTAAATGTTCAACCTATTTTTGTATTTTTCTTTGGCCAATTCCCAATCGTATGGCGTACAACCGATGGTCTTAAGACCAAAACTCTCAATTATCGCCTAATTTTAGTGACTGAATCTGAAGGGCGAGGGTCTGCAATCTCTGATTGTCTCGTTTCTACTGTACACCAGCTGGAATTAGTGTACTAAATTCGTTACCCCATGTCGGCTTTCGTCCTCTCGGGATACGGACAGCTAGACGTAGATATAATTCCGTATCCCGTGAACAAACATGGGATAACTAATAAACTCGTGCTCCGTGAAAGGACCCGTGCGAAATAAATCCCAATACAATGCAGTATTTGGTTAATATTATATCATGATTATACATACGTCGTACGGCAGCAGTGTGACTGCTTGGGTTTTCCGCAACCCAGAAACTCGCGCACAGATGTACTATTTGGGGAAGAAACATTATTTTGACATACAAGTGAGAGCTATTAGCCGGGGGGTGATCGTGGTTAAGAGCCAGACATAAATAATTATACATTAATATACCAGAATGTCTGGACGTAAGTGATGAATTAGTGGTAAACTTCATAAACAATAAATCGTTCTCAAGGAGGCTTATTGTTATGTATTATACTAAGCATAATAGATCTACTGGTCTTCAATGTAAGCCTAACTGTTTTGTGTATCGTCATATTGTTGACACAAAATGCAGCACAAAATGATTAAAGAAATTGGTCACCGATGGTTACTAAAATGACATAGGAATTGTTGTCTCGAATTAGGTACACTACTTTTGTTTAGAACAATATATTCTGAACTTGTTAAGACAATGTTCACATATATTCTCTGATACAATTCTTTTCTTTTTACACTTTTAACACGTGTATAATTTATATCCAAGACTTCAGAAAAAAGTATGTGTACATAAATGAAGTGCTGTAGTGTTGAAAACAATTGTTACTGTATCTCAGAAAGATTGTAACTGCATCCTGAACGGGCATTCAACCATTGTTACTACATCTTCGAGTATTTTTAAACATAGCACCAAGGGTGCTGTAGCTTACCGGCAATCATGAGAAGTGCATAGAATACTGATTTTCCAACATATAAATTGCTACACTGATGTTAAAATCTATTGTTAAAACATGTTCGTAAATGTTGCTAAAAAAATCTGTATGGACTATAACAAGAAATCAAGTTACATCTTGAAAGATTTTTTTCGTTGACGACATATTTTCACAGACCGTCGATTCAAAGGCAACAAAACTTATACACATCACAAAGGTATATAAGGAGAATTTTACACATGATTTTGAGGAAAACTGTCTGAATAGATTTTGAGAAAATGGCCACCGAAGACAAAATTCATCGTTTTTTCGACAAAAAAGGTCGTTTTGACCTTTCAAGGTCATTGAAGGTCAAATTCAAGGTCACCACTCAAACCACAATATATGATTTCCCATTTGAATGTGCCAATACTTAGGCTATATCTTGATGTGTTCTATGAGTTTACTCCGCACAGCTCCCATTATGAAGGAAAAATTGGGTGAAATTTTCTAAGTCCCAAACAAATTTTCAATGGCCAAAAATTTTTCTCAAAGACTTGACCCTCGGGCATAAAACCCCATATTGTACAATAACCATATATTACTGCATCCGATCAACCTCCGTGGGAATTCTAAGAGCGCTGTGACGGTCAGTCACGTCACCATGTTAGAATTAAGGAATAATTTAAACATTATTTATATTCTAACATGGTAAACGATTGTGAGCAAACAAACATTACCATAGTACATGTGTTTGTTGCGGTTGTGACAATTTTTGTACGCCGTTTCTCCTAGAAACGTAAATCTGATATAGGCCCTAGGCCCCTAGGGTCGTTATCAACTGATATAACGCCTTTTGAAATGACTGAAATGCTAAGAGCGCTGTGATGTCACCATGTAAGAATTTCAGATAACATAATAAATAATGTCAAAGTGTGTTATTGTCGGGATATTGTCCCAAGGAACTTGAAATTAACGAAAGCACATATCTAAGGGTGGAGATTGATACACATTTACCAGTTATGGTCTGTTTGTGTCACAATGTATACGCTATTCCACGCTAATCAGACACAAGCTGGATCACCAATCCACCAGCTCAGCTGTTGAACCTCTAAGCCACAACACTCTTGACGCATGTCTCGATGATTGGCAGTCAGTCTGAGGAAGGCCTCTTGAAAATCATCAAGGACAACCCATGCAAATCATCCTCGATGGATCCGATTCCAGCATGGCTGTTCAAGGCATGCTTGTCAGATTTTATCACGCCCATTACACGGATCATCAACCACTCAAAGGAAGCGGATACTGTTCCTGAATCATTCAAGCATGCAGCTATATCGCCCATCTTGAAGAAAACTGATCTGGATCCAGGAGTTTTGTCAAACTACAGGCCTGTCTCGAATCTACCCTACCTGTCAAAGTGCCTGGAGCGTGTCGTCGCCCAGCAACTGCACAACTATTCGCATGGTGATGGACTATATGGCAGTATGCAGTCAGCTTACAGGGCCTTCTGCTCGACCGAGACGACCTTGGTCAAGGTCACCAATGGCCTCCTTCTCTCTCTGGACAGGGGTCAACAGGCAGCGCTGGTCTTACTCGACCTTAGCGCTGATTTTGACACGATCGACCATGCTACCCTGTTATCTCGTCTGGACGAACGGTATGGCATTACTGTGAATGCCTTGGACTGGATCAGCTCATACTTGTCTGTAAGAACGCAGTCGGAGCGACTTCCGAAGGGTACGTCCAGCGCCAAACCACTCTCACATGGCGTCCCACAAGGATCGGTCCTGGGTCCTGTCATGTTCAACTTGTACCTGGGACCCCTAGGTGACGTCATCAGATCCCACGACATCCACTACGTCTCATACGCGGATGACACTCGGAGACTGGAAACGTGCATTTCTGCAATTCAGAATTGGATGACGACAAACAAACTTCAATTGAATGAAGCAAAGACTGAAGTGATGTTTTTGTCTTCATGCTACAGACCAACCCCTATCATTGGCGGACTCCACGTTGGTGACTCTTTTGTTGAAACCTGTGATAAGGTCAAGGATCTCCGTGCTATCCTGGACTGTAATTTGATCATGCACAAGCACATACGTCATACAACGAGGGCGGCGGTAGCCTCCATCAGGTTCATTGGCCGTCTCAGGAACTACCCTGACAAAGCAATGTGTGAGAAGTTGGTCCACGCATTCATAATGTCCAAAGTGGATTATTCGAATGCCATATTGTACGGCTTGCCAGCTGACAAACTTGGGCGTCTTCAGCGGATAAAGAACACTGCAGCGAGACTGGTTACACGTTCGAAAAGATCTGAACCTATCACGCCAATATTACACCGTCTGCATTGGCTTCCAATACCGGATAACATTCAAACTGTTGACAATGGTGTACAAGGCCCAACATGGAATTTCAGGGTCTGCACACAGAAACGACTTTTATCTGATGTTCCAGTTATATATTGCTTCAAAATAAACATATTTACTTAATATACACCGCGACTATGCCTACCGACTTCGAATCAACGGAATAAATCCATTTTGTACTGGCATAAACATAAAAGCCCTGAATTTGATGGAATTTATTTGATCCCATTTTGGACTGAAATTTAACATTGAGGTAGATTACCAACTTTTTCATTTCTTGAGATATAAATCTGAAATTTGGTGAAAAATTACGGCATGATACTCAATTAAGACACACAACATTTCAAGTTGATTCGATTATCCAAAACAAAACTACGGCCAAAAAGCGTGTTTCACTGAGAACCTCGACATGTTTTCAATATTAGAATAAACTTACAGATATGATACATATACGCCACATATACCCGCTAATTAGCTGATTCCGGGCCCTATTCATAATGTGGTTGCCAACAATGACTTGCAACAGGCAATCTAGTCTTGTACCGTGAATTTATCATGTCCTGGGCCTTTAGGCGGGCAAAGAATTAGCTAAAATACCCCGATCACGCCATTTGACGTTCACGATTCTGCTCTCTCCATACCCGATGCCGCCTTTAGACGTGCCTTGTGTTTGATGTAAGATAACTTCGCATTGGCTGCATGTACAACGAGACAATCAGAGATTGCAGATTTAGTTACTAAAATCAAAGCTGATGACCCATACATTGTCGACCTTTAGCGATAATAGGGAATTTGGATCGTACGACCATCGATCATATAGCAAATGATGTGGAATTGACTGTAGAAAAATACAAAGTTAATGAGGGAAATTAATAATGAATATAAGCAGAGCTATTGCGAATTTTCTATTTTGACCTTTTCTGTGACCTTAACCTTGTCGCTCAATATTGTGCTGTAAAAGTTCGCAATATTATCTTCTCTATCATCAAGGTACGTCTCCTGAACGAAAACGGTTCAAAAAGGTCGAAAATGGCTTCGCAACATGTTATAGTTTTGAATCTCAAAACACCGAAAGTAATCGAACGTGAGGAAAACAATAAAGATTTATTCACAACCAATGAGTGTGTGTGTTACATATTCAGTCAGGGCAAACACTATGAATATTCAAATATTTTATGCTAACAAAAACACAGTCACGTGTCGAAATTACATGTGGTTTTACGAGTAAACAAACTGGACACAGACGATCTCCGGTCTGCTTCTTCTCAGATTTTCTGTGTTTTTCGATCGATTTCTTGCGTGTTTTTAGGCTACCGTACCTTTGGGCCAAAAACCTATTGCCGTGGCGTTGCGTCCTTCGTCCGTCCTTCCGTCCAAATTTTTATCATTAAAGTTCATAGTCGAATATTTCTGAAATTTTGCACAAAAATACCTAAAAATATTTCCAGGAAAGGTTTTTTAGTTTTTTGATTTTCGCATTTTTTTTTCAAAATGGCGGCCATTTTCGACGAAAAATGTCTGATTTTGGACTTTGGCGGCTTTTTTCTCAAAATCTGTTCAGTAACTTTTTTCCTTATTGGAGTATATCACTCCTCATATGATCCCGTATGATGTGTATAAGTTGCGTTGCCCTTGAATCGCTCGAAGTGGGCCATTTGGGCCCAAACTTGGCCCAAATGGGAATTTTCCATGTTAAATTCTCCTATGCTTTATAATGGGACACTAATATCTCACTTAATATTGTGATAAGAGACTAGGAATCAATTGAAGACATATAGGAAATGATATATGCTGAATATTCTCATGATCATGATTTTGACCTTAGACCTAAATTTTCAAAATGGGGGCCCTTTTCGACGGAAAATGCCTGATTTCAGATTTTGGCGGGCATTTTCTCAAAATCTGTTCAGTAACTTTTTTCCTATTGATGCAAAACAAATCTCATATGGACCCGTATGAAGTGTATGAGTTTTGTTGCCTTTGAATCGCTCGAAGTGGGCCATTTTGGGCCCAAACTTTATAATGGGACACATTATGCCTAATATCTCACTTAATATTGTGATTAGAGACTAGGAATCAATCGTGGACATATAGGAAATGATATTTGTTGAATATTCTTGTGACCTTGAGTTTGAGCTTTGACCTCATTTTCAAGGTCACAGGACAAAATGGCTAATATCTCGCTTATTATCGACTTTACAGCTTATGCATCAATTGTGAACATATAGGAAATGATATAAACTGAATATTTTCGTGACCTTGAATTTGACCTTTGACCTCATTTTCAAGGTCACAGGACAAAATGGCTAATATCTCGCTCATTATCGACTTTACAGCTATAGGAATCAATTGTGAAGTTGCCTTTGAATCGCTCGAAGTGGGCCATTTCGGGCCCAAACTCAGGCCAAATGTGACATTTTCCCTTCTTAAAATCTCCTATACTTTATAATGGGACACATTATGCCTGATATCTCACTTAATATTGTGATTAGAGACTAGGAATCAATCGTGGACATATAGGAAATGATATTTGTTGAATATTCTCGTGACCTTGAGTTTGAGCTGGAAATGATATATGCTGAATATTCCCGTGACCTTGAATTTGACCTTTGACCCCATTTTCAAGGTCACAGGACAAAATGGCTAATATCTTGCTTGTTATCGACTTTACAGCTTAGGAATCAATTCTGAACATATAGGAAATGATATATTCTGAACATTCAGAATATTTTAATTTCCAGGTCAGTCACCTTATTTTCAAGGTCAGAATACAAAATGGCTTATATCTCGCTTATCATCGAATTTACAGCTTAGCAGTCCAGAGTGAACATATAGGAAATGATGTATGCTGAATATTTTAGTGATCTAGAACTTGACCTTTGATCCCATTTTCAAGGTCAGAGAACAAAATGGCTAATATCTCGCTTATTATCGACTTTACAGCTTAGGAATCAATTGTGAATATAGAGGAAATGATATATGCTGAATAATTTCATGACCTTGAACTTGGAGCTCATTTTCAAGGTCACATCACAGAATGGCTAATATCTCACTTATTATCAACTTTACAGCTTAGGAATCTATTGTGGACATACTAGAAGTGATATATTTGTTGAATATTTCATGGCCTTGAAATCACTAATGACTTTATTTTCAAGGTCACTGGACAAAATGCTAATAATATCTAAAATGTATATTGTCCAGTAACCTCTCTTAGCCCTTGGGCTAATTTTCGGATATGACATCAGAGAGTGGTGAAAGTTTTTTGGAGTTCGATGACAATGATATCTACAGATCCCCCGATGACAATTTCTCGGATATTTCCAGTCCGAATTTCCGTACATAGCAGCGATCTGACAAGCAATGACGTTGGCGGCAACACGGAGGACGAGAACGACGGGGACACATCCAAGGTCAGAGAGTACAAGGGCGCATTTGGCGTGCAAATCTGCATCAAAATGCGATTCAACCTTTCGTAAGAAGAGCTGGTCCCTCGATAGCTTTGGCAGCAGACAAGCGTGAGCTTGATTTCCTGAATCAGATGTTCGGGCCTGCGATGTACCAGACGATTGCCGACGAGACCAACAGATATGCTGATTTCTTTCTGCACAAGAAATTCGTGCTCATCTACTAGTAGGTGAAGATAATTAAAGTTTGTTCTTCATTTTTTTCACTAAAAATTTATTTTTCATTATAAACATACTCATTATCACAATAGTTGTGAATATTGACTTATAGCTACAGATGAATGAATCAATATATGAAAAATGAACAAACACAACAAATAATAAATTTAGAATAAATAAAAATTAACTAACTATTAGTGAACATTAGAGTACAAAAATACATACCATATTTCAGGGATGCAGGTATTGATGGGCATCATGAAGCTGCCCAACTACGCCATGTACGCCATGACAGAATCGCTCTTCCATGCTTCTGGACTGCCTCAGAGAATGACACGGCTCCGCTTCGAGAAGCTAACGCAGTATTTTCATGTCAACGATGTCCGTGGTAATCCCCCCAGGAACCAGCCAGGTTACGACAAGGTTGCTTATTGTCGGAACATCATCAACAGGTAGAGGCCATCGTAGGTTACACTGGCCGCCTGTCGTTCAAACAGTACATGCCCATGAAGCCCACGAAGAGGGGCCTGAAGATGTGGAATCGGGCTGACCCCCACTCTGGTTATGTGGAACAGCTGCAGGTCTACACTGGCCGCAACAACAATCAACCCGAGGCGTATGGTCAAGGACTTGACCAGAGATTTGCAGGGATATCACTATCATGTATATATGGATAATTTTTTTTCGTCTTCTGCCTTTTTCGACGACCTTGAGAGTGATGTCATCTACGCATGTGGTGCGTCCCATGCGCAGAGGGTTTCCTCCAGACTTGAAGAAGCTGATGCAGCAAGGGGAGTGCGTCCAGAGACAGCGGGGTGTCCTTGTGCCCACTGTCTGGCAGGACAGTGGGCACATCAGTGGGCACATCAGTGTCCATCAGTGCTTGGGGCTCATACCAAGTATATGAATGGTATCGATCACGCTGATCAGCTTCGGGCCTCTTATTCCATGGGAAGAAAGTCATTGAGATGGTGGAAGTACCTGTTCTTTTTCTTGCTGGACTTGGCCATCGTCAACGCGTACATTCTTATGCGTGAGTCTCCAGACCAACAGCTGACGACGAGACGTGGACGTAGGCGTGATCGCACACAATTGGAGTTTCGTCAGGCATTGACATATCAGATGATCGGGGACTTTGCGGAGAGAAGGCGGCGTGACCCCCCTGACATTGTGGACAACGCTGGCCATGCCCACTGGCCCGGAACGCTGGATAAGAAACGCACTTGCAAACAGTGCAGGCGTCAAAATATCCGCCGTGAAACAATCTATGGTTGTTTGAAATGCAACATCAATGTTTGCATTGATTGTTTCAGGCTTTTCCATGAGCTCCTTTGGGAAATCCAGTGAATTCTTGTATGATCTTTCTGATCAGCTGCTGATGTACCTGCTTGGTGGTGTTGCATGGCAACACGTCCAGCCAATGAACAAACTCCTTTTGTCTATTGATCTCATGAATATGCAGATTTTTCAAGATGGCCACGACACACTTTTTGATGCCGGTTCGCGATTGACAGATCACAATATCATGTTCGTTCTTTAGTATATGATGTACATATGATGTTTTCAGATTGCTATTTATTTGTTTAATTATGATTAATCCTGCAGACAGTTATGTATTTACCAGCCGAAGAACGTTTGCAACTTTGCATTGTTCGAGACGAATGCATTGTATTTTGTGTCAGTACATCGTTTTGACACATGGCGCTTCCATGCTGATTTTCTTTCGATTGAGTCTTGTCTCTAGCCTGGCAATCGAGTAAAAAATGTTATATTTATCTGTATGTACACTCATGTTATAGAAGAAGCTCTTCAAAGCCACGATAAATTGCTTGCAAACACAATACTTCTTACATAATTTCATTCACTTGCATTCACACACGTGTTTTTGACATAGTGACACATACTCACGGGTGGCAGGCCACAAATGACGTACAGGTGTCTGGCCTAGGCGCGGGTGTAGTATACTAGTACGAAGAATTGAACACGTCACGACATTGGCGGCACCCACGTTAATGGAATGAACACTAGTGTTAAAGTCATGGCCCCAAACTGAACACTGGTGTTCATCTATGGTACAAACGATGATACACGTGCACCTTCACAGGGCACAACCGGTTCAGTGATTCTAAGGGTATTTTATAATTCTAGGGGCACGTCCCATGATTCCGGGTGTAAGGTTTCATGATTCTAGGGGAAATTCTTGTCAAAACAAGTGGAGTGTTCCTGAATTTTTAACCAAAATTATATGAATTCTGCCACAATAAAAACATTTATTATTCGATTCCTTGGCTCAATTGTTGCAGACTGCACACAAAAAGATATTTCATGCGGGGTGTCTCCTATATTCGTGTATTAAGCTCCAGGAATTCCTGCGGACTGTCAAGGCTACAATAAGTACTCAGGAATCATACATTTTGAAGCATTTGGTCATGTTTCGGGTTGATTTTAGATGGAAAAACATAACTATTTCCTTTGGTGGTGAAATTAAGGCTAGGAAATGTGTTGATTTTATGCAAATTGGATTTTTTTGGGAAAAATATGATTCTAGGAGCAGGTTACCATGATTCTGGAGGCAAACACCCATATATGTCCTGTAAAAAAATGATGAATTCTGTTCAAAAGCCAGATAAAAGCAATTGATTTGAAATCTAATACTCCGCATATAGGTTAGGAATTCCTAGCTGATGTGCTGTGGTATAGAATCTACCTCTTCTTAATAATATTGTTGTAATAAACAGTTCGGAATCCATCCATGATTTTGTTTAGATAAAGTCAAATTATGCAAGAATACTCTCTTCACATTTCCAAGGCATATCGCACCGGAAGGAGCCTTGAAATGTCAAGCGGGCGAGTATTAACGAGGCTCACGGGGAAAAGAAGCGCCACCTGGTGAATGAAGTAACTACAACCAGTTGAAATATCATTAAATCTCATGAAATTTCAACGAATACGTGCTTTGCGGTTTTTACGTTGCCAACAAGTCCAACCAGCTGCTAACAGCGGACACGTTTTGTCCTAAATATGATAAAACAATATTATATATCCAGCCATAGTCAGTACTACAGATATGTTTGTGCTGATAGATGTAGTGAATTTATCCAATACCGTTTAACATGCAGTTGTTCATTTCATCTCATTTTGGTCAAATATTTCCACGGTAACCTCATTTTCTTGGAGTTATTTGTCTTGTAGAATCATTTTTCAATGCATATATATGTTAAATTTGTCAAGATGTTATTATTTTTCCACACTCAAGTCAATATACGAGTGCTAAGAGTGAATTTATCCAATACCGTTTTTCATGCAATTTTTCATTTTTGGTCATTTTTGGTCATTTTTTTCCATGGTGACCCCATATTTTTTTGGGTTATTTGTGTTGTAGAATCATTTTCCAACAAATCTATGCTAAATTTGTCAATATGTTATTATTTTTCCACACTCTAGTCAATTATACACACTGTCGAGTGCTGAAAAACAGAATTCAGCCAATACTGTTTTTCATGCAATTTCATGCAACTTTTTCTCAGTTTTTGGCGAAGTATTTCTATGGTAAAATCATATTTTGTGCGTTATTTGCGTTGTAGAATCATTTTCCAACAATATTTATGCTACATTTGGCAAGATGTTATTATTTCCACGCACATCGAAAAAGAAAACAGAACATACCATAAAAACACAAATGCATTGAACGCCCGTTATAATAGGCCACGAAATGGTGAAGAACACGCCTCAGAAAACAAGCCATAAATTTTTAATTAACATGGTGACATATCTTTTTTATTTCATTTTCTGGTAGATCATCCCTATACAAGTCTAAGGTGAAAATATCAAAAGTTTCTTATTATTTTAAATTTTGCATGTATAAAGCCGTGAGCCTCCTAAAATCTATTGATGTTAGTACTTCACCATAATTATTTGTACAAGTCGTATCTTCGTAATTAGCGAAACGCTGCTTTAATAATCTCAGGTCTGCTTTGCGCGATCTATGCTGAAAGAGTCTAAGGCACGCGTACCCTAAATGGGTAAAAAAATAAACGTTATTCAGGTAACAAAATTTTTACCTATAGGCCTATATTTACATTATCAGTCGATGTCAAGCAGCATTTGAGATTTGACATTTTATTTACATTGCAATCTATCGACGGGGGATGAAAATTTGTGATGTTTCATTCCGAATATTCCAGCGAAAACAATTAATTGTGAAATACTAACATCAACAGATTCAATACTAGCCCGCTTGACATCTTAAGGCACCTTCCGGTACATTATGGAAATATGAAGAGAGGTAGATTCAATATCACAGCTCATCAGCTAGGAATTCCGAATCTATATTTGGAGTATGAGATTTCAGATCAATTGCTTCTATCTGGCCCTGAACATAATTCATCCTCTCTTTACTTGACATACATGGGTGTTTGCCCCCAAAATCATGTTAGCCTGCCCCTATAATCATATTTTCCCGAAAATTCCAATTTCCATAAACTCAACACATTTCCTAGCTTTAGTTTCATCACCAAAGGAAATAGTGATGTTTCTCCATCTAAATGCTCTAATTTCATCACCAAAGAAAATGGTGATATTTTTTACATCTAAAATCAACCAGAAACATTACCAAATGCTTCAAAATGTATGATTTCTGAGTACTTATTATAGCCTTGACAGTCCACCAGTAATTCTTGGAGCTTATTACACGAATATAAGAGACACCCTGACTGAAAACTTCTTTTGTGTACACTCTGCAACGATTGAGTCAACTAATCGAATAATAAATATTTTGATTGTGGCAGAATTTATATCATTTTTGCGCAATATTCAGGGACACCCCACCTGTTTTGACAAGAATTTCCCTTAGAATCATGAAACCTTGCCCCCAGAATCATGGGACCTGCCCCTCATAAAGTACCCCTAGAATCACTGAACCGGTTGTGCCGTGTGACCTTCTGGCAGCACGGGAACCGCCATTTTCGGGAAGGCACACGCGAGGAAGAACTGCAGAGCAAAAGAGTGTTGTTGAAATCCACGTTAATCTGAGTAGTTCTTGGAAATAGTTCACCGAAAAATTTAACAAACGAAACGTTCTTGAACACAGGTTTCTTGTTTATAGGCAGGTTCCGCACCAATAAACTCCCAGGTTCGATCTGAAATGTGCACACCACTCCAGACTATAGTAAATCTTCGACTTTGTTGCAACAGATCGAGCCTGGGTCAAAACTAAATTTTATCTTGTTTCGAAAGTCGTGTTAGAGAGAGAGAGATATTTATTTTTGAACTGTGGTACAACATAATAATACACTGTACTTGATGTGGGTTCACAAAATTATGTACAACACAGTGTATGGTGAACAAAAGAGCAAAAAGGCTGTGACCTCAGATAACGATGGAGAATGCATGAGAAATCATCCGATGTATGTTAGGAACCCAAAAGCCTTGTAAATAGCGTTGAGCAATGATGACCAGGTCAACCTTATTGGTAGTCATGTTAGGAAGCACAAAGTGACGATTTTCTACTACACCCTCATGAATATCCCACATTCCACATTGTCAGCCATTTAGTTGGTTTCAATAGCAAAATCGAAAGGCGGTACTGGGTCTTGCCCCACGGAAAACAAAACAGCAAAATTAAAATCTGACAGTTGTCTGTTGTTTTGGTACTTCATCATGTTCATCGATTGCACATTATCGTTCGCAAGTTCGACGTGTCATTGGCAATAGAGAACCTGTTTCAGGGCTTATACCACTATGCATTCATATGCTATGACATATTGACTCTGCCACCGGAAGTTAACTTTTTGTGTAATACCGTTGGTTGTGTAGATAATCCATGATTCACACGTACATACCATCTGCATAGTTCGATCTGTGGCCATTTTCAAACTGCGCCGAGCAATGACATTTTCATTCTCACAACGGGTTTCAGACTCTCATGCTTTTTATATGTTTCACATCCGGCGGACGTTAAATCTGTCCCCGATGATACCATCAACTCAGTAGCCTTCGGGCATGTGATTAGGTACTTATGTACTTTTCATATATCTATTCCACAGTTCCATGGGGTTTGTTTTGGATTTCTAAATTATTTTCATAGGTTGTTGGGCAGTTGTATGCTAATTCCATCAGGTATACAGTAGAAACAACTACATTTAACACACTGTCTGCCCCTGACGACGCCAGTGTGTCTTTGGATAAACTATTTGGTCGAGCTTTGTTTCTATTGCAAAATGTTGTATTTTACGTTTGTCATTGGCATCATCGAAATTTGACTGTATTGGTGATAATAGATTGATATTTACATCCGTTGTTGTCTACGACTTCTAAGACCCTTTTCTGAACAAAACATCTATTGAATCATCTAATAACTGCAATAAACTGAAATGAATGTTTTTTGTTTGCCATAGTTCACATTTCACAAAAAAAGATAATAATCAAGACATCATTTAAATATTACATTCATTCCATTCTATTGGAACACCATACATGTTTATTTAAACCATGTGTACACACGTAGTTCTTCGAGGACGTCATGGAGGCAACTTGTTCCTCCTGTGGTGGTTCCAAGACTGTCAAGGGATATAATAGGAAATACCTGGAAACATTGGCATAACCTTATAAAAGAGCCCTCCCCAACATCAAACATTATATGTGTGGTTTTCTCTGCTTGGCGTGTACCAATATCCTCCGGAAAAAAATGTGTTGCATAAAAAACAATAAAAGGAAGTGGGTAGGGGGGGGGGGGGGGCAAGAGGTGTTAGAGTCGAAGCTTTCAGCTGGGAAAAGACCGACAGAGTCACCTCTGAATACACCTTTGGCAAAACAGAGGGATGTCAGGTCCACACCTGCAAAGGTGGAATATTATCCTAATGCACAGGATGGAGACCTAGAAAAAGGGCCAAGAAAAAGGGTTCCGTGAAAAGGCGGTTAATTATCTCATGAATTCTAAGTATGTGGCATGTTTCCGCTGTCTGATCAACAATAGTTATTCGGCCAGGGAGGCTTTGATGATGGTCGCAAAGACGAAAAAAGAATTTGCCCGAGTGACTGGCCGAGTGTCCTCACAGCGCATCAACACTTTAACACAAGAGGTAGAAAATCTTGAGAAGTTTGCCTGGGAGTTGTGAAGAATGAGGTGGAGGAGAAAATGTCATTCTTTTTTGTATGTTGGAGGCGTCCATGGTTTCGGAGAACAAACTCACTACACAAGTCTTGAAAAGGAAAAAAAACCAAAAGGTTGCCAAAAAAGCTTAAATAACAATAACTAAAGTATAAAAAAATTAAACATTCATATCGGTAGGCCAGAAATTTTTTTTAGGTGTGAACAGGCTTTACAAGTTGAACCTCTGTATCAATTTTTTTCACTTCATAAATATCTGTTATTATGAACAAATTAGTCAAACTCGCATTTGCCACCATTTTGATGTGTATCAAACACTCACTTGAAATCAATATCACAAGTACCCTCTACCCACCATCTTCCAAAACTTTGAAAACTCGTGGTTGCGGATGTAATATCGATGGTACATCTTGGATATTTATTATTCGCCATTAATATGTCAACCAAACAGCCCAAAAAGGGTATTTAAGCATTTAGGACAATGTCCTGATCCCCATGATAGCCGGCCCCGAAAATGACCTTTAATCATCCACCATTGCATTTAGTGGTCATAATATGATGCGTTGGATGAATTTGGGGTTGTCCGGAATATATCCATTTATCCCTATGACTAAAAGTAACCTAATGGTTGTGAAAAACGGGTGAAGAAAATTGGTAGAGCTATTGACTGTTAGTTATAACTTCGTGCTCATTTCTCCAAATTTCAGGTATTTCACCAAGATGTGGCTTCAATGTGTCCACATGGACTCGAACTTCAGGCTATTCTGAGTTCTTTGGATCACACAAGCCAATGAATGGATGTCGGACATTGAACGACCTTGAGAGGACCCGCCCACCCCGTGCCAGCAAGGTAATATGACAAATTTAACTGAATATGGTCCAATATTATTCACTCGGTGGTATTCCCACTGTGAGGACACTCCTGATTGGACTATTTGTACCACGTGACTATCCTACATACTCAATGTTGGACGGCGAAAGTCTATATTGGACGGCAAAAATGTATATTGGACGGGCGGGTGCGTATCAGCAAATCAGAGCGTGTGTTACATGTGGGTTTTCCCCAACTCTGGGTTTCTCCTACATTCATTGGTAAATAATATAGCAAATGTTGGATGTTGAGAGTCGTCCAATATACAGTTTACGGGATTCAGAAATGTTATATTGACCTCGGCTGCGCCTCGGCCAATATAACATTTCTTCATCCCGTAAACTGTATATTGGACTCCTCAACATCCAATATTTGTATATTATCTGCTTTCCATATTTCCGTTGCCATGCCTACCATTTTCCTCCCACTTCAACCAAAACCTGGGAGGACCGAGCCACAAAGAGGAATTCTTCCCATGAATGTTTCAGTGGATTGGATATTCCCTTCGGATACATAAGATAAACATACAGAAAACATGTGATCCAATATGCAACAGCCTCACCTCACCCCTCCCCATCGAGATTGAAGTGGGGATTTTCTCGAAATCTAATCCTATACTTTTTTTGTTTAAAATACCACGAAACACTTATTTTTCAAAATTGAAAAAAATGACATGATTTTTTATTCTTTCGGAAAGAAAACAAGATCAATGAGGCACTCACAAGAAACTACAATTACAACAAACAAAATGTCATTCCTCTGCCAGTGCATCTACTTATATAGAGCTGTAATCCGGTTATTATAACAAATGAAGTTATGCTGCAAGTATGTTATGTTTGTTGTTGGAATCATCAAATTTTGGCGGTATAGGTGGTAATACATTGATACTTACATTTCAACAGTTCGGGTATTATACCTTCTAAGCAAGTACGTGATTTTGTTTTTAACCTGAGCTGGGGAGCGGTTAAGAATCTTCCCCAGCTCAACATACAGCCATGTCCGTGACTTTTTCATGTCTTTTGTTTTTTGTAGGCGTCTAACAAGTCCAATATTCATTCAGCATTTTGTTTAATGCAACGACCACCCCAAATGAATATGTCACAGATATAGTTGTTACAAATTTCATGTATTCTTGCATTTCAAAGTAACTTTTACGTTCTTTATAATTCATTTTGTTCAAATTCTTTCGAATAATTTCTTCATATATTTAGAGTCTATTTTCTTGATATATACCGTCAAGTTTTTGCGCCTCCTCGTCTTAGTCCACCTCGTTTTCCGTCGTTACTTCTTTATTTCTGATATGAATATTCAAATTATAGAAAATATAGTTTTTTTTCTGATATGAATATTCAAATTATAGCAAATATAGTTTTTTTTTCTAAAATCAAACAAACAAACAATAACGAAGACATATTTTGAGCATCTGATATATATTTCTTATAATAAAGTGGAAAATCGGTTTCTAAAATTCGTTATCAATCAATTTGCTAGCATATACTAGATGATATAACACCATTAGAACCCTCAAAATACGTCCGCATGACCCTGCAGTGGAGTTTGAACATACCGTAAAAACGCACGATGTGAACGAATTGTTTACATGCGCGCTAACATAAACAAAGACTTGAATTTCCCTAATACATATACAATTTTCAAGTGATAAGGCTGTGTATTTCTCTATATTTTTTTTAGCTATTTTTGTTAATTTTGCATCACTGCATAAAATTCCACGTTAGGACGTCTTGTCGTGATAAATTTCACGTTAAGGTGACTTGTTGTGTTGTATATGAAAATGGTCAACATTCTGCTAAGTGTGTCGTGTTAAGACAACTTAGCGTGATATTTACATGTTAACACGCCTTATCCTGAAAGTCAACAGGACAAGCCGTGTTGAAACAACCGGTTATGTGGATAAGCAAAGTGTGCTTCCATATTAGACCAACAATAATATTATCATCTATTATATAGTCAAGAGAACAATTATCGTAGTTTATCCAGTCACTTGGACTTTATCCATGCCAGAAAATGGACAAAGCGAGAAAAGGCAGAAACTGATTCTCTGTCAGAATGGGTCAAACAGATTAGGTCATTGGTAAACAAACGCATTAATGTTTTGTCAAAGTCAGTTAGTACTAAATATAGCTCTGTCTTCAATGATCCCGTGGTTACTAATAGTTTGTTGAAACTTCAAGAAAGGTTCGTCATTGTCCCTGCAGATAAAGCTTCTAATAATGTTGTTTTTGTTTGTAAAGCATACTATATACAGTGCCTGTTTGACGAACTGGGTATTGCCAACAATACTAATTCCAATAGTACATACCAAGCCATTACCGTGCCCAAACAGGATATCTTATCAAATCATTTGTCTGTATTGCATTCGTTTGGTATTACTACCTCATGTAAAGATTCTAATCTACCGAACTTATATTGGATCCCAAAGTTGCACAAAAATCCACACAAACAAAGATATATTTCAGGTTCAGCATCATGTTCTACCAAAGCCCTTTCTAAAATATTAACTACTATATTGTCTAAAATTAAACAGGGTCTCCAAAAGTACTCTGAAACCATCTATTCTAGAAGTGGTATAAACCAAATGTGGATATTAAAAAATTCCAAATCTTTATTGGAATATCTACATTCTCACACACTTTCAAAAGTAACGTCTATCAAAACATTTGATTTCTCCACTTTGTACACAACTATACCTCATTCTGAACTGAAATCTCAGCTTAAAAAACTAATCAATAATTCATTTTTCTCTAAAAAGGGACAACGTCGGTACCACTATATTGTAGTTAAATATAATACCGCTTATTTTGTTAAAGGCGACTCTGATGCCCCATACAAATATACTGAAATAGATGTGGTAAATATGGTTAATTTTCTGATTGATAATATTTTTGTGGAATTTGGTGGTCGAATATTCCAACAAACTATTGGTATTCCCATGGGTACAAACTGTGCACCATTATTGGCAGACCTGTTTTTATACTCATATGAATAAGATTTTATCCAACATTTACAAAGAGGAGGTTCTAAGAAACTAACATGTAATTTTAATTTCACTTTCCGATACATAGATGATGTATTGTCGCTAAATAATCCCAAGTTTGGTGATTATTTGGATGTCATATATCCTAAGGAACTTGAAATTAAGGATACTACAGAATCCGCTAATTTTTCCAACTATCTAGACCTGAGGTTGGAGATTGATAATGATTCTAACCTGTCAACTAGATTATATGACAAACGTGATGATTTCAATTTTTCCATAGTCAATTTCCCTTTTCTAAGCAGCAACATTCCTATGTCACCGGCATATGGTGTGTTTGTTTCTCAACTTATACGCTATTCCAGAGCTAGTTGCAAATATGAGGACTTTGTCTATCGAAGTGCCCAGCTAGTCTCTAAACTGCTACGACAAGGATATGTTTTACCAAGACTTATCGCTGCGTTTAAGAAATTCTATGGACGTCATCATGATCTGGTTGATAAATACAGCAAATCCATGTCTGCCATGCAACTAGATCTATTTTCATGTTAATTTTGGGGAATTCATGACGGGTGCCACTAGTGGGGCAGGAAATGCTCACTCTTTCCGGAACACCTGATTTCACCTCCTGATGGCCATTTACGGGGGTTCATGAGTTTCCCTGTCATTTTTGTTTTCTCTTACTTCGTATGCCTGATATGACTTTCTGTCCCCGGACTATGAGATTGGATAACGGACCCTGTTTTGTTTGCTCGGAATACTTGATACTGGGTATTGATTCCACGTCTATTGGAGATGTTGCATACCACAATATTGCAGGCGATCTTATGATATCCGATGGCGGTCATTCATTCAAGTCATGCCTGATCTTTCTTCGCGAGTTCGTAGCTTACCATTGATTTTTACTGATCTGATGCTGGGTCTCGTACTGTGGGCTCGTTTATCTTTCCCTAGAATGCTAATGCTATTGAGGTGGTCATATTGTGTAGTAAAATACAGCACCATGGCTGATCAGGGGAACTCATGTTTTGCTAAGATTGCCCCCTGACTTCCTCATTACAAACCTCTATCCCCAAATAATCCCCGTGTCAAATTTCTGGTGATTAACGACAAAACCAAGATGGAAAGGAAACGAGTTCACAGGGAGCTTCAACTCCTTTGGTTCCGACCTCGACCTTATCTGGGGTATCATCCGCATTATTTTCGTGGGCATTAGCGACTGAGAACCTTTGCTGATCTTTTTTTCGGTCGAAATATATTGCTCAACAGTCAACATGTAGTTGTTGCCATTGATCGTCACACTGGTCACAAACTATGAATATGTTTTTCGTGACCTGGCGGCAATTTGCACTGGAATTGCGGAATATGTCAGAGGTTGCTTCGCAGTATCACCGGGAACAACTGTAATAAAGTTCATTTGTAGCTTTCCAAATGATCTCATTCAGCCGACGGTGATGCCCCAGGTATCTAACTCTCTTATGTAGTCGTCGCCCAAACTACAAATTGTCTTGTGTACAAAGTGAAGTATTAAACACATTTTCGGTTTAGTAGCAATGAATTTCTTACAAAAGAAAGATGAATTTGGGCTCCAGGAGGGACAATTAACGAGTGAAATTGCTTTACTCAAATATTATGACACATGGCTGATAAGGGTAACACACATTCGGCTGAGATAACCCTTGACTTCCTCACTACTCAACTAAACTACTTGTCAACCGCACATGGTTTATCAGCCCTCTAGGATGGCGATTTTAAAACCATGGGTGATCAGGGTAACACATATTCGGCCAAGATAAGCATTCTCAACACAAAAGTCTACCACTCAACCATTCTACTTGCCGAACATTATGATTCATGACAGGAATAAGATGGAATGATATGAATTCACATTTCGGAATTTTTCTTTCAAATTTTATTTGGAAAGACTGACCTTGATTTTCAACGACCCTATGCATTGTAGCTCATGCATTATAATCAAGGAGATTAGCAACTAAATCCCTGTGGCCATGGCCGCAAAACGCCGGTGATGCCGTGGTCATATATTCTTTCATGATTTGCCTGAACATTAACCTTGTATGCACTGTGTTGGCTGAGTTACAAATTCTACCATTTCGTGGGGCATACTGGTACGATTTTTGTTACATTTGATCTTGGCCCTCTGGATCGATTGCTCCTGCAATGTTATCAGGTTGTATGAGCGCTGTTAGTATGCACGATGTATTGTTAGTGTTATGCAGGTAATCATGGCAATGACTCTAGGAGTTTCGTGATGCATACGTAAAATGATTCTCATTCTCGTGGTTCAATTATGACGCTATATGAAAAAGTGATTTCCATACGTTCAATGTTGTAAATGTAAGCATCAGTCTTTTACCACCAATACAACTAGATTTTGATAATACCAAAAGCAAACGTAAAATACAATTTTTTGCAATTATACATGACTTACATGTATCAACAAAGCCCGACTAATCAGCTTTTCCAGAGACACACTGCCGTCATCACGGACAGATAGTGTGTGAAACGTAGATCTTCCTACTGCACAGCTGATGGAATTAGCACACAACTGCTCAACAACCTAAAAACTAATTTAGAAATCCGAAACAAATTTTATGGAATAAATACATGACAAGTACATAGGTACCCAATAACGAGGCAAAAGGCTGAGTAAATAGCATTTTGGCAGCAGAAGCGTTACTGATGTAGTAATAATGGGAGTTAAATGGATTGCGTGTAATTTTATTGTCTAGATATTGTTATAAGAAAGTGAAGATTCTTATTGTGGTATATAGTAATTTAAGAGAACTCAAAACACGTATGCATTACCATATTCTTTGACGTACGATGCAAATATCAGCACAATTAAACCGATATTCATTGTTGGCAATAAGTATAGATTCATTAGCTTGCCTGATTAGTTGATTCGCCAATTCAACAATTTGTCAAGGAAATATCTTTCGTTCTTCACTAACGAAGACACTAAACTACAGCCAATCACATGACTGTATCATCAGTCTTCATTAGTTGCACTTACTCGGCACAATCACATTTGTGTATGGTCCATTTGTTCGAAATGAATGAAGTATTGTGGAGATGGGCACACATTCATTACAAACGAGGCCGGAATTTGTTGGTACGTGCCTTGTGTGTGATTGAGAAAAATTAGCCCATAGGTTAACCAAGATTACACGAGAAATATAGTGTCAAGTTTTCAATGTCAGAAATTGTCATTTTTTTCGACAAACATGAACATTTGGACGGACCCAGAACCTTGTCTCGTATCTGACGATGTTCTGATGGGAGACCAAATGCCGTTATCACCTGCCCCCAGGGGGTCAGCTTGCCACAGCACTATATACTGTTCCCGATCTTTCAGAAGAGATGTTGCTTCCAGAGGAAACTGAAACTGTTATATATGATTTACAGGTGCCTTCCGATGATCCCAGCCATATTATTTCTCTCGCCGGACCCTCGGAATCGAGTATCACAGGGTATGCATGTTCAGAATGTTCGGAGGTTTACAAGCATAAGGAAGTCATGATCGCCATAAACGCGTCCACAATGGTTCCGGATTTGTGTGCACTCTTTGTGACAAAACTTTCGTGAGTGACCATGAACTGAATAGGCATTGCGATTCAGTTCACAGGGGGAAGTATGGCAATGTAACACATGCAGTAAGTCATATAAAACCAACGGAGGGTTGCGTACACACGTGAAAGGTCACCGACATAGCTACATGTACTTATGTCCTCATTGTGGTGACCAATTTCAATGGAAATCTTATTTGATTATAATGTACGAAATCATACAGGGTAGAAAAAGTTATGTGATAAATATAGGAGACGTTTCACAGTAGCATCTAACTTGAAACGCCACATGGCAACGTGTGGTGAAACAAAAAAAAAAGCATGGTTGTTCATACTGCCCGTCAACTTTCAAATCTAGAAGGTATGCAAAAGCTTGAGAATCCAGATAAACTCTATTCATAGAAGTCCAAAACGGATTACGTATATATCGATCTAATTTAGTCAAATATGCACAACTTATTTTATGAAAGAAGATTCAGTTGCTCTATATAAATATACTGAAACCGATGTTATGAATAATTCTGATTGGAGATATTGGAATTTTATCTGTGGATTTTGGTCGTTGGGCATTTCAACAAACTATCGGTATTCCAATTGGTACTAACCGGTCACCATCATTGGTGGACCTGTTTTTGTACTCATATGAGACAGATTTCATCCAACAACTGCAATGAGAAGGGTGTTGAACCCACAAATGTTAAAACGCCCACAAATGTGAAAACCCACAAATGTGAAAACAAATTTTGTAAATCACCCACAAATGTAAAAAAATCAACCACAAATGTGAAAACGTTTTTTGTCAACTACCCACAAATGTGAAAATCTTCACCCACAAATGTGAAAAAAACTTCACCCACAAATGTGAAAAAAAAAATCAACCACAAATGTGAAAACGATTTTTGTCAATTGCCCACAAATGTGAAAATCTGACACAACATTAGCTTCAACATGAGGAATGTTTTTAGGTTACCGACCTTTGTTCTGAAAACCTATTACACAATTAATACTTTACCCTATTATCATCATTTTTCCATAAAAACCTTCATATCTCAGTAAATATTGATCGTAGAGCAAAAATGACATTATTTTCGAACCCATAGGGCTAATTGGCAATATACTAGGCGTGGTTTGGTATCAAATTACACCTGTGATGTCAAATTACACAAAACCGGAAGTAGAAATATTTTTCAAGGAAATGGGCTCAGGATGCCCAAGGATCAGTTATTAGGCCGTTTTGGTGTGTTTGAAGGCCAAAAATTTACACTTTCCCCTATTATCACCCACTTTTCCATAAAAACCTTCATATCTCAGTAAAGATTGATCGTAGAGCAGAAAGGACATTATTTTCGAACCCATAGGGCTAATTGGCAATATACTAGGCGTGGTTTGGTATCAGATTACACCTGTGATGTCAAATTACACCAAACCGGAAGTAGAAATATTTTTCAAGGAAATGGGCTCAGGATGCCCAAGGATCAACAAGGCCGGACGAACAATACGCCCAAGCGTTGTGGTTCCGGGGACCCCTCCCATGGTTCTCGGGCCTCACGTAACGGCAACATTACTATTATTATTCATTATATGATGTGTGATATGTGATGTGATGTTTGTCTACTAACCATGCTATGACGGTACTAACCTGGTTGCTACTTAACGAAGTCACATTCGTTACAAAAATTTAAAGATAAAATTGTTTACGGAGGACGGACGACGGATGGATGGACGACGGACGCAACGCGATGCCAATAGCCCAAAAAATCTTTCAGAAAAGTGCTTCCCTGTATTCTTAGGCATTTTAGCGCAAGTTTCGAAAAGATTCGACCGTAAATTCGAGATAAAAATAAAAATGTAAGACGTATGACGGACGACGACGGATGAAGGACGCAATGCCATGCAATGGGTTATCAGAACAAGGTTCCGTAAAAAGACATAACAATAAAAGACATTCCTCATGTGGAACCTAATTCGTCGTTTTAAAGGTTAGAACTAGTATTATTTACTATACTTACCTCCATAATACTACACGGGTAACTCCTAACAGCCTACTTAAATTAGGCTCCCCCATAGAGAAACCTCTCATATGGGGAAGAATAAAGAATGACCCCTCCCTTGCTGCCACCAGGGGCAGCACCGTAGCCACTTCCTCCATTCCCAATTCCTTGTCTCAGGGACGAGTACAAAGGAAACGGGGTAGGTTGGGTTGGCACTTTGGTAGTATTATGGAGGTAAGTATAGTAAATAATACTAGTTTTAACCTTTAAAACGACGAATTATTGTCCTATACATTACCTCCATAATACTACACGGGTAAAATTCAGAATAGACATTGGAGGTGGGATTTGAACCCGTCCCTAGAATTCTACCCGGATAGTATCATTCTTTCATTATATATATATATATATATAAAAATATATAAATATTAGTGCAACATACCTTGTGAAGAAAGCTTCAGTTCTGAATCCTCTTCACTTCCACCAGACTTGAATTTCCATTCCATGGTATCCACTCACTCACGCCGTGCGTGTAAGAGTCAAATCAATCCAAGTCCAAGGTAACAATGGTACTTAAATTAGGAGAATGTGGGAATCTTCCCTGAACAATATAACCAACTGAGTATATAAAGTTCATAATCCTTTGCACTAATATCCACAGAACTAAGGAATCCATCAGGATCAACTGAAGCGACACATAGTCCGAACAATCCTTGATGTTTTTGTGTGGTTTTCGTTGGTTTTTTTTTATATAGTTTTTCAGTTTTTGACAGCATAACGGAAAAACAAAACCTCACAGTGGAGCAAAAAGGAAACCAAAATCCTCAATTAGCTTGATGTGCGACCGAGGATGACGTGCTGGCTGGCGAAGATCGAACCCAGGTGCAACCCGTCCTCAGACGTCCAGGCTATGTCTCTGAGATAATGAGAAGTAAACGTGTTATGGCAAGACCAAGAACATGCACTCATAACCTGAGATAGTGGTGTATTACCAATATAAGCCAATGACGCAGCCATGGCCCGTACGTCATGCGCCCGTACCCGAAAAGAACAATCAGTCGGCTGATCGCCGAGATCGTAACAGAGTCGAATGCATTTCTTAATCCAAGAAGAGATAGTCGGGGAGCGAATATCGTTCTTGAAGCTTTTCAGATAAGAGACGAAAAGAAGCTTTTTGCCTTGTCGAAAACCCTTGGTCTTGTCAAGATAAAAGCGCAACGCACGTACGGGACAGAGCTTCGCGTCACTCTCCAAGTCCGTGCCAAGAGAGGCATCGAGAGCAGGGATCACAATCGCCAATGGAGGGGCCGTAGAGAGCTGGGTTTTCGAGAGAAAAGACGGGAGAACGCCCAGTCTGACCTGAGCATAGTTCTCCTTCCAGCTAATCTTAGGGCCTGTTCGATTGGTAATATTCTGGAAGAGGTAGATGCCTACCAAGAAGACGGAAGATGGTTTTGAATCGAATGTGTCCTGCCATTTTCAGCAGGGAATTAAAATTAGAAAATGATGTGATATGGCGTAAATATTCATCAAACACTACAAATTTCCAAACGGTATTGACTCCGCGCATAAAATAAACATTCTGTGATAACAGGGTACAACTGATGTCTGGTACATTCCGATATTTCGACGATAACTGAGGGAGCACCATTTCGGCCGCCATTTGCAATTCAGCCCCCCGCCATATTGCAAAACTCAGAAGATCTACTGTAAACCAGCCTCCGAGCTGGTAGAGCGGCAGAGGTCTTCCTCTTCCAGAATAACGTCTTCCGTGAGAATCGAAGGGAAAATTTTGGTAAACTGGAATAGGAAGAGGCGAATCGAAGAGGCCCTTTGACGCATCCAAAGCATGGATCTCACCTCGACGCCTGCCAGAGGCTAGGGCAAGGAGAAAAACCATTTTCCAAGTGACTAACTTGAGGGGCGCCGAAGCCAGGGGCTCGAACGGGGCTGATGCCAGACGGTTCAAGACCAACGACAAGTCCCACTCAGGAGTGGGGTTTCGCGCCACGGGACGATCTACCTCGAAGTTCTTGAGCAATAAAGTCAAGGCATGATCGGCCCCGTAGTCCACACCTTGTCACGGCAAAAGCGTCTTAGCAATAGCCGTTCTGTTGCCTGCAAGGGTAGACGGCACCCGACCTTCAGAGAATTTTAACATCAGAAATTCAGCTATTAAAGGGGCATTGGCCGTGAAAGGATCAGTCTGCCTGCGCTCACACCAAGCACTGAAGACGACCCATTTCGACTCGTAGACCGCCAAAGAAGACCTTCTATTTGGTCGTGCGAGCCGAGAGGACACTTCCTCAGAAAATCCCTTTGCGCGGAAGGATCGCTGGACAACATCCACGCGTGAAGGGCCAGCTGGCGTGTGTTCTGGTGAAACACCGGAGACCGTGGCTGCCTCAGTAGATCTCCTCGCAGAGGCAACGGCCTCGGAACATCGACAAGGAGATCTAGAAGCTCTGGGAACCACGACTTCTCGGGTTGTAGAGGCGCAATAAGCAGGATCTGACATTGTTGTGCTCGAACCTTGGCAATCACTTGCGGAATCAGAATGGCTGGGGGGTAAGCATATGCATACAGGCCCTCCCAGTCCATAGACAGAGCATCCACACCCCAAGCCAGGGGGTCTGAGATTGGCGACACAAAGGTGGGGAGCCTGTTGTTCCAATGAGTGGCAAACAGGTCCACATGAGGTCGATCCCAAAGGGTACATAACTGTCGAAAAACCGCTGGAGACAAGGTCCATTCGGTAGGCTGTACCTGACCCCGCCGAGACAGCATGTCCGCCAAGACATTGAGATGGCCGGGAATGTGACGGGCACAGAGCATAATCGATTGGGCGTTGCATCACCGTAGCAAGGCCGACACCTGACGACTGAGTGTCAAGGAACGAGTGCCTCCTTGCTTGTTGATGTAGGCCACGACCGTTGAGTTGTCCGTGGCAACCAAAACTGAGTGTCCTGCTAACTCGGATACCCAATTGGCCAGGGTCCTAGATACAGCTTCCAACTCGAGAGCATTGATGTGCCAAGACAAATAATGGTCGCTCCACAAGCCCGAAATCTCTTGCAAGTCCAAGTGGGCGCCCCAGCCCTCCGTGCTGGCATCCGTAAACAGATGCTTGGATGGCAGCGGCAGACGGAAGGGAGAACCTTGTGACAGGTTTCTGATTTGAATCCACCACTGCACGCACTCGCGAGCCGCTGGAGACAACATTACCATCGTTGAGTCGGGGTCTGTAGCTTGACACCAACCCAAACTCAGGCAATGCTGCAGTTCTCGCATATGTAAGCGACCCAAAGGTACCAGCTTCTCCGTTGCCACCAACAGGCCTAGCAGAGACTGCCAGGTGGCTGCCGACTGACACGGATGAGCCAGGAAGGAGGCTAGAATAGGGCGCAATTTGGAAATTCTGTCCTGAGGTGGGAAGACCATGCCTGACGTGGTCACAAACCTGTAGCCCAGGAACACGAAATCTCGAGATGGAACGAGCTCTGATTTCTCGAAATTGATCACTAGGCCCATTGTCTGACACGTATTGATCAACCAATCGCGGTGCTCCAACAACGTGTCCCGAGACTGACTGCGTAGGAGCCAGTCGTCGAGGTATTGATGAAGGAACAATCCCCGCTGGTGGGCCAGGCTCTGGACCTCCCTCACCACCATGGTGAATATCCAAGGAGAAGGTGACAGGCCGAATGGTAGAGCACAGAACTGCCACACACGACCCCGGAAAGCGAACCTCAGATACTTTCGCGAGGCTGAGTGTATCGGAATGTGGAAGAAGGCATCCTTCAGATCCAGCGAGATCGCCCATGCATTCTCTGGAAGCGCTAACCGAATGAACTCGGGCGTCTCCATAACGAACTTTGGAGTCTGCACGAACGGATTCAGAGGCGACAAGTCTATAACTGGGCGACAACCGCCGGAACTCTTTGGAACCACGAACACGATACTGTAGAAACCCGGAGTCCGCGGATCTGCAGGTTCTTCTGCCCCTTTCGCGATCAATTTTTTTATCTCTACATCCAAGGCTGCTCGCTTCGCCGGAGCCGACGGCAGAGTGAATGACTTGGGGATGGGGGATAATGCAGGTTGAGTTATGAACTGAATCTGGAATCCCTTGTGGAGTACCCCCCCCCCCCCCCAGATCCAAGGGCTGGCACCCATCTCTTGCCAAATGGGCCAAAAGAGATTTAAGCGCCCGCCGACTGGCGGTTCTACGTGACCAAAATGAGCGGGAGTCGCCATTGGTGACGCGTGGTACTCGGAAAGTTCCCTGGCACTGGTACTTACTGTCGTGACTGGGCCTGGACGCCCCTGCTCCGCCCTTAGACTTGCCGCGGCGGCTGGACCCGGAGTGGCGACCACCACGCTTGGTTGTAGAGGCAGGGGCTCCTGAAAAGGGCTGCTTCTTCCTCTGTTTCTTGGGCTTTGAAGAAGAAGCGGTCTGTGGCTGCGGCCGTGGCTTCCAAGCCTTCTGCTTGGCAAGCAGTTCGGAGACCAGCTGGGCATTGGCCGACTGGACGCGGTCCGACACTTGCCGTTCCTCGGCTGAAAGAGCACCGTCCTCTCCGTGGAACAGGGAGTTGGCGGCCTGGTCCGTGAGCGCCTCCTGTGCGCAGGACAGCAGCATGGGGGCGGAACGTAGTCGGGATTTCAAATCCAGGGACGGCTTGAAAGTCAGGGACTTGAGGAAGGCGTCCCGTCGCCACTGCTCCATGGTGAACGCGCCATAAGAGAGCTGGTGTAGGCGGTCCCGGATAGACAAGCCCGCGCTGGACAGAAATCCGATAGCGGTGGAGATCTGATCCTGAAGGGCAGATTGGGGGACGGGTCCAGCAGAAGCTTGCTGGGCCAGGTTCTCGAGGAGATCCCGCGCGGTGGCTAAAAGCCAGTCCTGGGTGGAGTCGATGAGAACAGCTGAACGAATCGACTGTTGAACATCTGCTACCTGGGCAGGGGTCACCGAGATCTTCGAGGGGGCCGACATATACTGAAGAGTCTTCTTGGAAGGCTCCGACGGCTTCTCCGTGAAGTCCTTGTGGGAAGGCAAGTATGAAGAGGAGAGCTTGGGTTTCTTTATCTTGTCTCCCTTGGCCTTGATGGAGGCTTGGCGACGAACCTCGAACGCCTGGCGTACGCTGCAGCTGGGAGGCAGTTGCTGGCGTGAACTTGATGGTGGTACTGGCTGGCCACAAGAAACTGGTTCCACTGACGAGGAGGTTTCCGTCGGAGGCTCTGGCGGAAACTGGGAACCGAGACACGCACGCGTGAGAACCAACTTCTCCCGGAACTGGAGATCCTGAGAGGAGCCACGTTCGTCTACCAGGGAAGGATGTATGGACGCAGAGTCCATATCCTCTTCTTCGTCCTCTTCTTCCGAGTCAGACCCCGGGTCGGGACAGCGACGCTTCCGTGAAGCCGAGGGAACGAAGCCGGAAGAGGGCAGCACCTGGAGCACCTGAGCCGGAGTGACTCCACGGGAAGATCCTGGAGTAGGGCCGATAACCTGAGCCGGAGTGGCTAAGAGCTGGTCCGGGGGTAAGAGGCCTGGTGACTGTAGGGACTGGGTCCGCTGCAGAGCCGTGGATAGTCCACAGGTGGCCTCGCTCGCACGGCCTGCGAGAGGCAAGAATCCAGGAGGAGGAGCAGTCGGGGGATGACACTGGAGGAGGCTGTGCTGCACCTGAGTCGAGAGCTGCGAGAACATCGCTTGCATTTGTGCCGACATGCGAGAGGAGATGTCTAGTTCCAACTGCCGAAAATCCGGCGCGGAGGCGCGGAGGAGGCAGGTGAAGGTAACATAACGGACTCCGCTGAAGAGCGGCCCGACACACGCACTGCCGAAGGGTGGCCCGAAGGCCCGGACTCCGCTGAAGAGCGGCCCGCGAAGATAGTCGTGAGAGGTTGGCCCGAAGGCCCGGACGTCGCTAAAGAGCAACCCGCAGTCTGGCCCGAAGGCCCTGACGTCGCTAAAGAGCGACCCGCTGTGGCAGGGTCCGTAGAGGGCATCCCGAGGGAGCTGTCTGGTGGCGAGGCTATCCGCTGGATCGGCGATGGGGAAGGCCTGCTGCGCTGGGATATCGACTGGAAGAGAGAGTGAGAATTAGACATATCATCATAACCTCCTCCCCCCCCTCCCCACTTTCACCGAAACATCGCACCCTGAGGCAGTCAGATGCGGTGGAAGATGAGGCGAGCACTCACTGCTAGCATTGAAGCCATTAGTCCGAATAGAAAACGGAGGCTGGTCGGATCCTGGGATCCGATGGGAACCCGGGTCCCGGGCCCCGACAGGGGCCGGGAGCCGAACTAGCCCTGTTTCTAACTTGACCAAACCACTAGCGTCAGTTACTAATGCCCGAGGTGGGCATAGAAGCAACGCCGTGGTATCGAGGTACATGCCTGAGCTGGTAGCGGAATGCCGAGGAAGACGCAAGCATGGTCTATCAGCATCTGATACCTTAACGAGAGTCGTGTTCCTATCGGAACCCGGGTTCCCATCAAAACCCGGGACCCGAGCGCCAACGTGTAGCTGTATAGCTGACAGTGACTCGGAACCCGGAGCCGTAATCCCACCGGGACCCGGGTCCCGACCGGGACCCGGGAGCCGAGCACCGTCATCTGAAATGAGCGTGACAGATGAGAGCACGGAAACGGACGGAGTGTTCCTGGGACCCGGGCTCCGAGCGCCCACGCAAGGCATGGACTCGGAAACACGACGCTCGGAGTGAATGGAGAGAAAACGATTAACCAGGCTAGCTGGAAAATCTAACAGACTCCGAACACTCAAAAGCTGAGGGCGCAATGCCGAAAGCAGAGAGCGGCCCACCACATCACCCACCACACCTGACGGGGCCAGAGCCGCACACACAGGTGGGGGAGAGGGAGGGACAAACATGACATTACAATCAAAATTATGACAAAATTCCTGTGAGTCTAAGAGGGACAGGGCGTCTACACTCACTGGGGATTGTAAAGCTAAATTAAGCCGAGCCGACTCAGTGTCGAAGCGACGGATGGCGGCGAGACAATGCACCCGGGCGGACCAAGAGCAGTCAACATCAGGTGGGGAGGGACGTGAACGGAGGTGAAGTAAATCCCTCAACGCCCCATACACGGTTGACCAGTCTTCTGGTGAACGAGATTCGCACTTTTCGCAAGGAAAATCGTCGATGCAGAACGAATCCACACACCGCCAACAGAAGTCGTGGACCTCCCACGCTGGTAAGAACACGTGGCACCGGCAAAACACACGCGTGGGCATGGTCAGCTCAGCTCACTCAAACAGGAAAACCTGGGCGTGGACTACCGTCAACAAGTTAAAAAGGACACCCCTAACGACTAAGAGTCCTTTCCTGCCGAGTTTCCACAGAGGTGGAACGATCCAAGCAATAAAATTAAACAGAAATATAGAGTAGGCATAAGTAGGTCTGCTTCCTTCAATAGGAGAATTGGGAATGGAGGAAGTGGCTACGGTGCTGCCCCTGGTGGCAGCAAGGGAGGGGTCATTCTTTATTCTTCCCCATATGAGAGGTTTCTCTATGGTGGAGCCTAATTTAAGTAGGTGTTAGGAGTTACCCGTGTAGTATTATGGAGGTAATGTATAGGACAATAATGCTGTGTTTGATTTTCACATTTGTGGGCAAATGACAAAAACCGTTTTCACATTTGTGGTTAAATTTTTTTTTCACATTTGTGGGTGGATTTTTTTTCACATTTGTGGGTAATGATATTTTCACATTTGTGGGTGATTTACAAAATTTGTTTTCACATTTGTGGGTTTTCACATTTGTGGGCGTTTTAACATTTGTGGGTTCAACAGAAGGGTCATGGAAACAAATTAGTAGCTTATTATGGCTTACCGTTACAAAAATGATGTATTGTCACTGAATATTCCTGATTTGGTAATTATTTGGATGATATATGTCCTAAGGAACTTGAATTTACAGATACCACAGATTTCTCTAATTTTTCCAACTATTTAGATCTAAGGTTGGAGACTGATGATAAATATTTTAAACAGTCGACTAGATTATTATGACAAACGTGTTGATTTCAATTTTTCCATAGTCAATTTCCCTTTTCTGCGCAGAAACATAAAATGGAAATCCTTGCATGAAAGCAATGAGTGTCTTTTACCGAAGTAGAACTGGATACCGACAAACAGACAAATTCATATTCCAAGACCAAATCCATGGACGCATATTACAAAATCATTGTGTGAAGTCAAATCCGAGTGATACTAAAGTATCAGAGTCAAAGGCATGTGAACATCACAGACACCCAGCCAGCTGAGTCTGACATCAGGTGCTCCGGAAGAGTGAACATTTCCTGCCCCGACTCATCTTATGATCTGTACTTTGAGTTACTGAATCAGCACAAGTTAGTTACCGAATCATCGCCGAAATTTATAAACAGTCATATCAGTGAACTACACATGGAACACGACATAATCTCACTAGATTCGGTTCAGAACCGAAAAATGAGTAAATTTTGACAAAAAAATAGCGCCAATATACGTGCAAAAGCCAATATAAGTGCAAAAAGATTTAATTATACGTTCACTTCCGAATCATGTGTCCGAAGCGTGTGTTCCCCCGGTGAGTCCCCCAGTCATTTCAGTTTGCTTCAACAATAATTTTTGATATTGGCATGTGAATGCATCCCAATCCGTCGGCATGTTTGTGACTAAGTATATGCTATATCCTTTTTGCAAAATACTCTTTAGTCCTACCAAAAGAAACCAAGTCACTGGCTTAATAGCTCACTGAAAAATATCTCTCAATATGTTCCATGGCAAATCCGGCAATGAATGGTGCGCAGGATTTTTTCAGACGACAGACAGTTATGCTTTGGAAACCAGAACCAACAAGCATCAACAGAGCAGTTGGGTTCAACCGACCGCATGCTGATCGATTTCCTGAAGAACTTGCTCATTCGGCAATCTTTCGAAATCATGGAAACAAGGGATTTTTTCGATATGTGGCTCAAGCTTTTCGTTGAATAATCAGACCGACTACAGACAGGCCCAATCTTCTCATCCTAGACAACCACGAATCCCATCGTTCGTACGGGGCAGTCGAGTAGGCCCTTCCCTTCTTACACAACGCACAAACTCCAGCCTATGGACAGGACAGTGTATGGAACACTCTCAACAGCCTTGGAATCCGCTATAAAGGTTTTCAAGAAAAAAACACACAGGACGGCGAAGTATCTTCTGGGAAATTGTCCCATTATTCAAAATTCAAGAGCTTATACCGAGGCCGCTATCGGGAAAATGCTATTGCTTGCTCCAGAGCATACATGTGTCATCGTCTCCTACAACCCCGAGGTCTTCAGTGATTTTGACTCTGCAGACGTTGTGGTAACAGAGATACTCCGTTACCATGGTTGCCATTTTAACATGAATCAGACTGTCATGAATTTATTTACTATATTTTGAAACTGGTTTAGTTTGTACACATATATCTTCGGAACTGATTTCCAGGGCATGGGTGACGAACACGTGTCCCATAATTCAGATGTTCAAGCCTCTCAATCAATGTAATGTTAATAAGGAGCCGACGAAGGATGATACTGAATATCAACTGAATTGAATGAACAGTAGTATATAAAGATATACTTACCGTACGCTGTTATGACCTGCGATTCTCATTATAATAGGAATTTCTTATCATCAGCGCCTGGCACATCTGCAGTGTCTAGTCCTTCTGCAGTGTCTGGCCCTGGTGCAACCCCTGGACTATCTGCAGCGCCTGTCCGTCTGCCAGTTTTGTCGTAACTCCTATTGATGTGAGATCACTCCCCGATGCTAGTCGTAGGCGAACCGCCAGCCGCAGGCGCTCAAAGAGAGCAGAAATTCTAACAGGCTACGAAGAATAAACGTAGAAATGTCCCCATAGAGAAGACGCGTGTGGCTGTGAAAATGTGGCTTGAGTTTGTGGATCTACCATCATGACCATCCAATGACTGGATTGAGTGCAACGATTGTCACGAATGGTCTCGTTAGACTTGCACCTCCTACAAGAAACACCCATTGCACTGTTGGAAATTCGGTATTATTGCCCTATTGTTACTCCCCTTGTTTATAACATTTTACTCTAAACTTCCATATATCTTAGGCTAATATGATGTCTCCTCATAATGATATTTCGAGATAAATTATACATTAATATCTTACCATGAAGGAAATAACATTGTGTTCATTTGTCAAGCGTTGCTAGTCTAGAGATTATCAGATCGTAAGCCAGTTATTATCAACACAGTTGCTAAATACTTGACTGAGAGTAATGTAAGATAAAATGAATGTATCACCCTATTACCACCAAAACACAAGAGATTGATGATGCCAATAAAAACCTGAAATACAACAGTTTTGGAATGAAAACAAAATCCAAACAATTCTGCTCCAAAGATTTAATCTGGCGTCACCAAGAGCAGAAGTTTGTAGAATTTATTATTTTTTTTGTACTGTACCTAACTGCCGAAGAAACGATTGAAATTCATATGGAACCCCCACAAAATGGGTATAGGTTTATGACAAGTACATAAGTACCCAATTAGGAGTTGAAAGGCTAGTTGAGTTGACGGTATCATCGGTTACACATTTAACGTCCGCCAGCAGTGATACCAGCTCAGTAGTAGAATGTATCAACCCATTACCACCATCAACACGAGATTTTGATGATGACAAAAATTAACATAAAATACAACAGTTTTGGTATAGAAACAAAGCCTGACCAAATATGTACATATGAAAATCCGGCATCTAATTAGAAAATCAGTTATCTACACTTGTGTTCATTGTTTTAGTCCAGGCAGGGGCGGGTATAAGATTTGGGGGAAGGGGGCTAAAATCCTTGAGCGATATAGCGGCGATTGCAGCGAGCCCCTGTTGGCCGGGTTGGCCAGACCAACGGTCCTTTAGCTTCACTAAGATACGCAACTCCGTATGCATATTACGTAATGACGCGATCGTGGCGCCGCCTTGTGATTGCCGAGGTAACGTTCACAGCTGTGGGATGTCAGACATGTGTACTTGACGAACTTTCGACAACGATGATCACATACAATTAAACATCTTTTCTATTTTAATTTCATGATGGGTGGGGCTGCAACATACAGATTATGCACTATCTTTTTATATCCGATATTAGCAGGGCATATTATGCTTTTTCAACGTCAATTGACCACCACACGTATATGGGCTTAGACCTAATATTTCGAGTCATTCAAAATCCGTAGCTATCCGTGGACAGAAGACAGCTTGAGTGGGTTGGGGATATACATTCCTATAGTCTTGTCTATCAAAATTTGTATAGCAATGGTAGGGCTCACCCGATTTTACCGGTATCTCGATATTACTGATCTACAGTGATCCACGTAGGCCTACTATACGGGCACTACTTATAGGCCTGTCGATCGTGAAAACACTCCACTCCCTCCCCCCCCCCCCATCCAAAAAAAGAGGCATGGGAAGTTTCATCAGCCCCCCAGCTCCACGTATGGGTTAAAGTACTAGTAAAGTGAAAATATGATGTTCTGTTATATGAAAGATCTCATTGATCTGAGCAAAATGGTCTTTACGGTATATCAATATCTCTAACCGTTCAAAAGTTACAGCCATTTGAAACTGCCATTCTGGCACTACACTACAGAAGCCACTTGAAAAGTTCTAGCAACACATTAATATGCAAATTAGATGCTAATGAGAATTCATGACGTCACGAGGGGAACAAATTTTAATTAGGATATTTCAAGCCATGATATAATGTTTCTTATTGATGGTTCTGAAGATCTGACTAGTGCATATTATTATGTACCATACATAGTCAATATCCACACAAACTGTACTGTTGCTATGGTTACCAGTCGTTCCCTATAGCCGTAGTTACCCATGGTTGCCATGGCCATTAACTGCCAAGTCAGTCTATCCACAGACTTTCTGTCGATTATTTATGAAATAAATTATTATAGATCTCAAGTTGGCACCATTTTTATTTGTGCATACCCTGTTCTAAGTGGGTTTCTGGCCCTAGCAACCATGGTTGCTATGGGCCATACCAGGTCACTGGTTACCTTGACAACATCAGAAAAAGTGGAAACACTGATTATTCATATTAAAATATGTATAGAATAAGTTTTGACGAATAATCATAACATTAAATGAATGAATAATACATATAAAAGTACCTAATTAAAACAACTTCCCCCGATGACGTCATGAATATCTCATTTGCATACTAATTAGCTAAATTGTTTTGAAAAAGCAAATTTGCCGATTTCAGTCTATAAAGTGCTATAACTTTTGAACGGATTGTGATATTTACATGCCGTAAAAACCATTTTGCTCAGATCAATGAGATCTTTCATATGAATTCACACCATATTTTCACTATACTAGTACTTTAAATCAATCACAAAATTCATTCTGAATTTATATTCTTGATCATAACGTTCCAGTAAATCTGTCCAGAAATGTCTAATAAACCTTGAATCTCTTGTTTCACCTACTAGTAATCGATTCACACCCAATTGTTTTAGATGTGGATTGTGTATTATGTGGATTTTGTGATTGTTTTAATTACATATAAATTGAAAAGATACTTATAGCATGTGGTCTGCTTGATATATTTTAGCAGTTGGAAAAGTTATAGTGGTGTTAAAAGTTCAGGCTCGGTTTTTAAAAGTTGTTTGAAAATAGAAATCAGGAGGCATATTTCAAGTTCAACCGTTTTTATTTGGTCTACTCTTCAAGTGAATTGTATATCATAAATGTTCAATACCAGTGTATAATCACTTCAAGATTGATACTGTTTGCCACGTTAATCATGTTAATTAATACAGTTGCTCACATAGAACATGTACACATATTTACTCATATAATTACATTACATGTAGATATTATGTACTGTTGATTGTATTGACCATACATTTTCATGTAATCTGTAAAACATCACATTGATAAATGATAAACCTTAACAAGAAATTGAATCAGGACAATTTTAGAATGTATACATAGCCCCAGCAACACAATATATTCAACACATACCAATGTCATATTGTGTATATCAATTTGTGTTTCAAATTATCCATGTACAATCATTATTGCCTGTTTCAGATGTTTTGATATTAATCATAACACAACAAGACGAGAACCAACAACATCCCATTAACCAAAACAAACATGTGCACACATGTACAGTTATTTCCACTGCTTGCATCACAGCAAGAGTCATACGTCTACCACTTTAATGAAAATTCACACGTGGCTGAACTTCAAGAGTTTTCTGTTCTTACGATCTTTGTCTGATGCCAGTCGCCTGTTGTTTTCTGTGATGTCAAAATGCAGGCGTATGTTGATGAACAAGTGTACGACCAGAGTGTGCATGTGGCATGCAGCACACGTGACACTGGACAACTTTGGCTCAGCTGCCAACAATGCACTCAATGTAGCTTTGACTTTTACACCGGTTATGACCTTTGCAACAACGTTGCGGTACCTTGTCTCAAGGCTTACCATTGCCTCATGCAGACCAACACTTGGAACTTTCAGGCCAACCTTGGCACCACTGTAGTTTTTCTTTAACAGGAAAGCATGATCTGGGTTGTCAGAATCAATCTCACCCTGTAATTTGCTAACACAGGTGTTACAAATTCTACCCGACAGCTTGTTTACAATATAGCCACCAATATAAGCAAGAACATTGCTCTTTTGAACAGACAGAGCCTGTACAGATGCCAGTGAGCAAAGCTGTAGTGTTGACTTGACGGGTGCGTCCAGGCTGTCTAGGTAGCTGGTCGACTGGGCTGGTACTTCCAGTAGCTGACTGGACTGTGGGGCTGGGCCAGGGTTCTCCACACGGGTGGCGTCGTACACCGTAGTTAGGAACAGGAATTCATCCACGTCCTCCTCACAGTTGACTGATCTCACAGGGGCCATCACTGCCTCAACCAGTACCTGTGGTATAAAATGTACCAACCATGTAAATATGCAAAAAATTGGATACCAACACTACTTCTCTGGTCACACAAAGACATACAAACAAAACATGTCCCAGTCTATTGTAAGAATATCACAACTGTTTAATATTTAAATCATGTTATCGAGGTACCATAATATATAGACGATATACATACATGTATTTATGTATATGACATAGAGCTAAATTTTGTGATACATCGACCAATAACCTGTGGAAATAATGCTGTACCTGGCGAAAAGCAGCTCGGAATTGGGCAGCATCTGGGTTGTCTCTCTGGGCGCCTTTAGATCGAATTATGCTGAAAAGATTCTCCACGCAGTCCTGGTTCATGCGATTGGTGAGCAGGAACTTGAGCTCGTGATCCTTGTGGAGGACTTCCCACAGCTGCAGCAGGGCACATATCGTCAGTGTGAACCCCTTCAAACAGGCAGGTCTGCGTTTTCCTGTAGTGAAAAATGACTGGTTCAAGCTCCAATACATGCATATCAAGGTATTCATGATCACCACTACATGTACAAAAATTCACAACCTGTTCATTCTGGAGTCAAATTACATTTATATCACACTAGTGCAAATAGGATTGTCCCAAAAAAGATTCACTTCTACACAAACTATGGAATGACAGTAGCAGTTTTTCCAAGTCACTATATTACTTGTACCTTTCGTCTTGATACTGTGAAGCCAAGGCAACATCTCACTCAGAAATGCCTTGTGGCCAGAATTCTCGGAGAAAGCATGGCGCATGCATGCTGGGCTAGATATGGTTTTGCTGTTAAATGCGTTGAACAGTTGGTCCATTTTCTCAATGAACCGGGCTGTGTGGGCCGCATCTTCTGTGACAGAAATGTGAGGATTCGAATGTTGTGATGACATACATATTTTCTATACATGAGAAATCTCAGCAATATATTTATATCCCTTCCATATCTCTGGTACACAAGCATACAGGAGTTGTAAATATGAGTAAAAAAGGAATACATTTCCACATATTGGTGGATTACATACCTGTGATGACATTCCAGTCAGCCATGGCACTCATGCCTGCGGCCACTGAATGGCTGAGTACCTGGGTGGCCAGCCTCACACGCATCCTGGAGAATGGGGGCAGCTTGAGGTGTTTAGGGGTCAAACGAGGGGCTAGCCTGATCGGCTTGCTGCGGTCCTTCTCATAGAAGTCTTCAATGTGACTCCACAGAATGTCGTATCCATCTATGATGTAACCATGCTTCTGCAGGTTATTGCGGACATTTTTTATCAAATGTGGTGGATCGTAGAAGGTGAAGATCTTCTGTTGTCCCAGGAAGAAGTAGGGTTTGTTTTCATCCACCTTCAGGTGTGAAAACAGGTTCTGGTTGTTGGTGCCCTGGTCACAAACGATTGCCATCACTGTAAGTCCCACCTCCTGGAGCCGACTGATGCAGTCCACAAGTAAATGCTGCATCACAGAGCCAGACATCGGACCACTGCTGAGGAAGTATCCCAGGGTTTGCTTCCATTTTTCCGTGATCCCACGCACCATGAAGGTATTGGCATGGTTTGCCAACACCTCACCACGCTCGAGACCGTCACTAAGACCATCCAACACGTCACGACCCGCGTCGTAAGTAACTCCCTCCTTGATGGCCATCTCGTCAATGGCTACGACGACAAGTTTGGATGAAGCTGGAAGGGATCTGACCTTTAGTCGCAATTCTTCCAAAGGTACTCTCCATCTCTCTGCAGTACATCCTGACGCCTACAGTTGATAACCCACTGTTTGCTTCTGTTGACAAATTAGGCATATTGTTTTTAATAATCAATCAACAAGTACATTTATCATGTTTATTATTCAGTAGAAATACAATGAATTAATGAGTCAAGAGTGGATGCATACAGCACATCTTCCCTTTTCTATAGCGCAAGCAAACTAACATCCAACTGGACCAGCCCATTTAATTGTACATTAATAACAATTCATACCTGTGCTCAGTACTGATTAGGCCTAAATAATGATTATTTCGATTTGAACCTGTCAGCAATATCTGGGAGATTATATATCCACATTCTAATAACAAAAACATTGGCTGGTTTGATTGCATTCACTTGAGTGTCATGCCAGTTCGTGTGTAAATTTCATGACGTTATGATGTCTGCTACTAGACCTAGTGTACCCCCCTCCCCCCAATTTATGCAGCCCAGGCTTACATTCGTAGGGTATGGAAATCTAAACAGGTCTAAAAAGCCGTTGACATGGCCACATGTCCATAGGTCAGATAGGCCCAGTAAAAATATGATATGGATTGAAACGTTTGTTGGTTTGATTCATGGATTTCGGAGCAGATCCTATTACCATGGGGAATTACTGTAGATCTAGTTGGGAATAAAATGATTTGCCCACTAAATTGAACAGAATATGAGTTCCGGACAGTGATCAATCAACTCATGAATTGAATCAATGTCGACTTTCGACGACTGTCACTCTCACTGTAGGCTGCTGTGTTGTGATGGCGGGCGATAATACAGGTATCGGTACACTATCAACATCTTTGCCAATTTCATTCAACTTCAAATCTTCACAAAAACATAGTATTTCAATGAATTACCTGGTATTATCCTTGGGGAATCTGTGAAAGGTCATCAGAGGGCATTTTTTCCGGCAGTTGTTGCAGTTTATCGCCGCACAGAAAACGCCACTTTTCTTGGCCGCCATGACCTTCGAAGCAGACAGCAGCTACCTAGGCAACCGCGTGGCGGCGCTGCGGTCGGCAAAATCACACATTTCCGCGGGAGTTGCGTATCTTAGAAGCTAAAGGATCGTTGGCCAGACGCTGAAGGATTATGCATCCCAAAGCGCTCTCCTTGGTCCAATTTCCATGGTCCTGAGTTTATAAATGTCTGATTCGGGGCGGATCCAGGACTCTGAAGGATGGTCCAGATGTGAAATGTTGTGAAGCGAGGTGGTGAAGGCCGAGGGTCTGGGGTCCGCTAAAGGGCTCTAAAAGCTGAAGGATATGCATACCCAGTGGTGTGTTTTAGAGGTTTCCCTCGGTTCACTTTCAGAGCTCTCCTGGGTCTAATCACCAAACATTACTTTACAGCCAGAAAAGCATGATCACTGTAGTTTAAATAAAATATGGCATGTTTTACCTGGTTTTGGACCCCACCAAAGGATTATGTGCATTTGCTCTTTTAGTACCCTCAATTCATTTATAGAAAGTCGGCCATGAAGTACTTTGACTGAAAACAAGTGGGATGGCTGTATAGAATACACTGCTTGCGACATGGGGCCCACGAAGCCAAAACTACTTGCCGGTGGAAACAAATGTGGTACATGTATAGATTTGTCTTGAAAACACGTTCTTTTGCTTCTCCCCTCTCTTTTCCCCTCTTCCATTCCTTTCTTTTTCCTTCTTTTTTTCTGGGAGGGGGATGGGGGGCAGGCCCCATCTCCCCCCCCCCCCCCCTGTGAAGGCTATAACCAAATAATTATTGTTACACCTGAATTACAAAGTACTTCGAGCAAACACAACCATAATGTACAAGCTCTGTAATTAGGTCCGAACAGAAGTGGCTAATCCCCAACAATCCACAGGAGACCAATCAACGGCATGTGGAGATGCCTGGAAGAAAATTATGGAAAATTGCAACACAAGTTATGTATATATGCGGACGCATTGCTGTAGATTTTTTAACAATACTTTATTTGACTCCCAAATGATTACTCCTCCAGAGCACCTAATCTCGCATTCAGCTGGCTGGGTGTCTGTGATGTTCACATGGCTTTGACTATGATACTGATAGTATCCCTCGGATTTGACCACTTATATTGTACTTGTAAATTTCGACCATGGATCCGGTATTGGCATTTGTCTGTTTGTGGGTATCCATTTGTGCTCTCGTATCATGCCACAATTGTTGTGGTGGAATTAAGACTTTTAATGCGACCAATAACGAGAGAACCGATTGGGGAAGAATTTCAACGTTAATTGGTTGCTGAAAAACATCCTTATCTGCGTAATAGGAGTGTTATGATTTCTTCGACAACCATAAAACGCACTGTGGTATGAAGATTGCAGAGCCAGAAGGACATAATTCATGATGTGCAAATGTGATATCAATTGTGCGACACAGTTGGTGAATACAAATATAGACATCACATGAAAATGTTAGCTGAATCCCTACTGTAGTAAAACATAACAGATATCATTGGATGAAATTTTTGCTACCTCAGCTGATGATGCTAGAGAGTCAGTGATATGTGGATGTGGTTTTCGCCAGATGTGGGCCATACCCTTTAACATACCAGAGAGCCAGGGACATTAAACATGGCTAGACACTCAGATGTTGATGTGGTTCTCGCCAGCTGTGCGCCCTACTCGTTAACCGCTTCTGATTTTCTGAGTCTGGAAGGGAACCACTGGCTCACGGATCAGGTAAGTGTTTCTTTTGCAAGCGCATAGATAATATTAAGTTGTTGAATATTTTATCACTTATCACTGATGCATGTTGACATGCATGTTGGTGATGATCATGATGATAATCATGATAATGACATCTTTCTTGTACATGTTATGTCGATGGTACCCCCCCCCCCCCCATGAATTACGTCAGGGATAATGGACGAGTACCAGTAGATTAGTAAATAATAAAATCCAAGGTGCGTAGCTGCTTACGAATCCATTCTCTGACTTGAAAGCTTGTGTTGTATTGTATTTTCACGAATCTATCGCGGATAATAATGAACTATGTATGTTCTTATGTTTGCATCAATATGTTTTTTGGGGTCCCAGGGGTATAAAATGATTATGAACCGAATGATCATTCACACGAGAGGTTGTCAAAAAATAGTCAAAACCCAGATATACATGAAAAACAATAACTGTAGATTCGTTAAATGTTGGGTGAGCAAATGTTACTTGAACGATATTCTACTATATAATAGTTTGTTAATTCATGCATTCGATCATATCTGCTACGACCATGGATTTTGACGGAGAACACATTTTCATCACGGAGAGTTCGTGTTCTCTCCCTGATCAAACGTTTGCCACGGTGTATGCAGGTGATACAACATTGGAAGAGCTATGCATGGTTGAATCCGTCAACAACTAACGATAAATATGCTCTGCATTGCATTGTACCTTCGACCCTATGTTCATTGATTTCAAAGAAACACCCCCAACACAAATGCTCATATGAAAGCTACAAGAAACAGATTCGGCAGTTGAACATCAGTTTCGCCAAACTAGGAGAGGAACAGTGCGAGCGTTGCACTGCACACGAGTTACATAAGAAGTTACAAGTGGAGCTCACCAGTGTCGTGCTGACAAGCGATGATGAACGCCTGTCGACGATGAAACCCCACAGGGACCAGAAGTATGTGAAACTTGCATGCCTGGAACAAACATCATGAATCTTATGAAGTGGCAAGGAAGCACTACGAAGAAGATGCCGATGCTGATTATTCTGGCGAACGGTCGGTTTGTAGTGTGGACTTACAAAAGGTGATCATGCTGCCAAGAATACCAGGGAACAAAACGGCCATTTTCACAAAACGCATAATTACTTTTCACAAAACTTTCGCTTCCATGGGGAAAAAAACAGTGAACAAGAGGAAGACGTCAATCGTCTGGCACGAGGGTTTGGCTGGACGCTCGGCAGAGGAAATAGGCTCAACTTATGTCATGGCCCTCCAACAAGAACGCAATGTGAAGCATGCAGTCTTGTGGGCGGACAACTGTACAGCTGAAAACAAAAACTGGACACTCATAACAGCCTTAGTCAGCCTGGTGAACAGTGGCAGCACGCTTCAGAAGATGTCACCATGAGGTACCTGGAAGCTGGCCACACCTTCATGAGTGCGGACGCCATCCAGCACGGGCTTGAGAGACAGATGCGGAATTGCTCAGATGGGAATGTTTATGACTTCCCCGACTTCAGAGATGTTTTGGGACAGGCTTTTCCCGAGAATCTGCAGGTGCTCCAGCTTCAGCGACGTAACGTGCTCGCATGGAAGGGTGGACAAAGCGTGGCCAAGTTGCAGAAAACGCAGACCATGGTCGCAGACCATGGACCATGGTCCAGATTCAACTGCGGGAAGGTTCAACTAGTTTGTTCTACAAAAGAAATCATGACGACACGCACTAAGTTCAGAGAACTGTCTTTCTGGAAGAATAATTTCCAGACCAATGCTTCCCCACCAGTACTACGGCAAACAGACAGAGGCATACCAGTGTCTAAAAAGAAGGACATCATTGCCAACTGAAGGCCGTTTTGGGAAAACATAACGGAAAAAGATGTCGACTTGCTAGATGAGTGAAATTGTGTATTCACAGATATCGGTTTTCGGTATATTGTGTCACATAATTGTCACATTCGATTTCTTTCCTGTATCCTAACATACATGCATGTAGTTTTTGTGCTTTTTTATTAAGGCATTTCGGAAGTTCTCAGACAGGGACTGACATGCAGTTCTCAGACATGCAAAAGTTTGCATGGAAGATCATAAACCACCAGGGCAGATCTCTCAAACGACCTTCCCTCAAACCACCAATCCCTCAAACGACCTTCCACCTAGAGCTCCAAAGAATATTTTCTCGACTCATCGTTGAGGCTTCCTGCATATCTCGGAAGTGGAGCGTCATAGAGCGAAACAGACTTTGTTTTCGGACTCATCACCTTATATGACAAAGAACTATTACATTATGATTACATTATGATGTTCCGAAATTATATTGGTTACATTATGATTATAATGGCTAGACGTAAGCGACGCATATCGTATCGTGTAATAATAGATTTTCATATTTTTGCGTGAATACTGCGGTGCGGTGCAGATCTGCATTTACCGTTGATTGACACAAGATTGGGTTATTGATATGTAATATGAAATATTTAATTATCTCACATATATTAATACTCGTATCCATGGTGTCATAACAAACGTTGACCAATCACATTGTACCACTGACCGACGTGACGAATATTGACCGGTATTCGTGGTCAGTCTAACGCTAGCTGCCCGCGGAGACGGACGGACAGATAGGTCGGGTAGAATCACGTGGCATTTAGTTGGAATTAATTTATCCGCTTTGCTCGTGGGGTTTTCTTTCTATGTTGAATAAAACCAAGTTAACGCATTCCTGTTCGAGCCTGTATTCCACACCCACTCTGCTACACCTTGGCCTGGAATTTCTTCGCTGAGTCGGCATTTTCGACCTAAAAACCTTGACCTAAAACGTTTTGTTGAGTCGGTACTTTCCATTTTCGCCGGTATCTCAGAAAGAGTGCATCGTAGTGTGAAATGGACGGTAATCGCAGACACGTGGCCCTAGATGAACAGGTCACATGGATATAATTGTGGATGAGCTTTGACCTTGACCTAAAATTGTTTTTCTGAGTTGATATTTTTCATTTTAGTCGATATTTCGTGCATCGTACAGTGAAACGGCTGTTATTTCCGAACTCATGGTCTTAGACAAACATGTCTTATGAGTTTAAGGATGAACATTGATCTTGTCCTAATTTTTTCAGCATGCAGTTCACAGTTATTGTAGCCTACTGTGATTAATACTAATGTATATACCACAGTCAGATAAATAATCAGTTCCCGTTATTGTCCATTCAGATATTGTAATTTTGCCGGAAGCTTTTGCGATAGTTCAGACAAAGTGACTTCTGTACATCATAAAACATATCATCGGTACTGTATATATCAAAATGACTTCAGTAAACAACACTAACTATACATATAATGCTGTTTGTACATATATGCTTAACTAAGGAATATTGTTCGAAAGATAAACAAAGTAAATGGGTTCGACACCTGCAGACAGATCTGTTGTTTAAACTAATCACAAGTACTATGCATGAGAGATAATGATCGATACTCAATAACTCAATGTTTATTTGATGTTACTTTTCTTTTCGAATATTAGTAAGTAACTGCAATGCCTAAATAAATTGTTCAATGGGCCAATGGCTAATTAACATGAAAGTTGGACTGGAATAAACCTGTACGTGGAATTCATCCGCCATCTGAATTTCCTTCACATAATTTAACACACCAATTATAATAATGGCATCGGTGTGCAGTGATGAACAGATCACCTCAATGTCTTTCCGGACTTTGAGCTGATGAAATTCGTGCTGAAATATCAGGAACGTAAAAAAATAAATATAACCAACATTCACTGGGCAGGGTGCATAAGAGTGCTCTCAAGCCAATTTTCAGTTGGCCATTCTCCTTGTCATGGCAACCAAAATCAAAAGGTGTCGTGGTCTTGCCATAATATATGTAAGTGCGAAAAATGATTCGAAACGGTTTAGTAGTACAGTTTGTGGAGCACTGTACAGTGCTCCACATTGTACAGTAGAAACATTTCTACAGTAGAGACATTGTACAGTAGAAACAACTATATTTCACACTGTCTGCCCCTGATGACGCCAGTGTGTCTTTGGACAAACTATTTGGTCGGGCTTTGTTTCTATTGCAAAATGTTGTGTTTTACGTTTGTTATCATGGTTATTGGCATCATCAAAATCTGACTGTATTGGTGGTAATAGATTGATACTTACATTCATACCACTGAGTCGGTGTCACTGCTGGCGGACGTTAAATCTGTCCCCGAGGATACCATCAACTCAGTAGCCTTCTGGCTTGTGATTAGGTACTTATGTACTTGTCATGTATCTGTTCCATGGGGTTTGTTTCGGATTTCTAAATTATTTTCATAGGTTGTTTGGCAGTTGTATACTAATTCCATCAGGTGTACAGTAGAAACAACTATATTTCACACTGTCTGCCACTGATGACGCCAGTGTGTCTTTGGATAAACTATTTGGTCGGGCTTTGTTTCTATTGCAAAATGTTGTGTTTTACGTTTGTTATTGGCATCATCAAAATCTGACTGTAATGGTGGTAATAGATTGATACTTACATTCATACCACTGAGTCGGTGTCACTGCTGGCGGACGTTAAATCTGTCCCCGAGGATACCATCAACTCAGTAGCCTTCTGGCTTGTGATTAGGTACTTATGTACTTGTCATGTATCTGTTCCATGGGGTTTGTTTCGGATTTCTAAATTATTTTCATAGGTTGTTGGGCAGTTGTATACTAATTCCATCAGGTGTACAGTAGAAACAACTATATTTCACACTGTCTGCCACTGATGACACCAGTGTGTCTTTGGATAAACTATTTGGTCGGGCTTTGTTTCTATTGCAAAATGTTGTGTTTTACGTTTGTTATTGGCATCATCAAAATCTGACTGTATTGGTGGTAATAGATTGATACTTACATTCATACCGGTGTCACTGCTGGCGGACGTTAAATCTGTCCCCGAGGATACCATCAACTCAGTAGCCTTCTGGCTTGTGATTAGGTACTTATGTACTTGTCATGTATCTGTTCCATGGGGTTTGTTTCGGATTTCTAAATTATTTTCATAGGTTGTTGGGCAGTTGTATACTAATTCCATCAGGTGTACAGTAGAAACAACTATATTTCACACTGTCTGCCACTGATGACGCCAGTGTGTCTTTGGATAAACTATTTGGTCGGGCTTTGTTTCTATTGCAAAATGTTGTGTTTTACGTTTGTTATTGGCATCATCAAAATCTGACTGTATTGGTGGTAATAGATTGATACTTACATTCATACCACTGAGTCGGTGTCACTGCTGGCGGACGTTAAATCTGTCCCCGAGGATACCATCAACTCAGTAGCCTTCTGGCTTGTGATTAGGTACTTATGTACTTGTCATGTATCTATCTGTTCCATGGGGTTTGTTTCGGATTTCTAAATTATTTTCATAGGTTGTTGGGCAGTTGTATACTAATTCCATCAGGTGTACAGTAGAAACAACTATATTTCACACTGTCTGCCCCTGATGACGCCAGTGTGTCTTTGGATAAACTATTTGGTCGGGCTTTGTTTCTATTGCAAAATGTTGTGTTTTACGTTTGTAATTGGCATCATCAAAATCTGACTGTATTGGTGGTAATAGATTAATACTTACTCATTATGTTCTATTAGTTGTAAATATGTTTTATTAGTAGTAAGATATATGAAATATGAGAATGTTGATTTACAACATTAATCTCCTCGTCCTAATAGTAAAAACACACACACACAAAGGAATTTTAATTAAAGATACTGCGTTTTGCCTTTGCATCCAGACCTTAAAATATAATTCAATACAAAGGCAAAATGCAGTAACTGCGCCAGAAGGATGAAGCTCAGACTCCAGATCAAGATTATAGTTGATATGTAAAGAACATTTTATCAGGCCACATAAATTGCTCAAACAGTGAAGACATCACATGCAGTCAGAATAATATTGCTGAAAAACACAAAAACTCATTTGACTCAATATCGTTATTTTGCAGATACTGCGGTTTGGTTTTGCACGTCAGTACTATGATTCTATTGAGGAGAAGAAACCCATAATTCAAAATGGAGGTTATACATTTTGATGATGACAATAACAAAAAATAAAAATACAACCGTTTCGGAATAAAAACAAAAGCCGATATATTCTCACCAATGGCAGACAGTATCTCGAACTGTGTTGTTTATACTGTACACGTAGTGGAAATTAGTATATAGTATAACTGCCGAACAACCGATTGAAATTCAAAAGGAACCCCACGAAATGGGTCTATGTTTATGACAAGTACATCACGACAGTGCCCAATCACGAACCCAAAGGCTATTGAGTTGACGGTATCATCGACGACACATTTAACGTTCACCAGCAGTGATACTGCCAACAACACAAGGTCTTGATGATGCAGAAATGAATTGAAAAAAAAAGCTTTGGAATCGAAACAAGGCCCAACCAAATATTTCAATACAAAAATCAGGCATCAATTAGGAAATTAGACCGTATCACATATTGACAGCAAGGGTTCAGTAATCCACATTTGTTTGTGTTGTTTGTTTTAGTCAATGTTATTACACAGTAATTGTTACACATGAAGTACAAAGTATTTCGGGCGAACACAACCGAGTCCGTTATCAAAGCTCAAAGTGTCAGGCAAGTTGATAGTTTCTGGTTCGAACGACTTGACAATTTAGTATGTCAGCACCCTGTCAACACCCTTCCAATGCACAAGCTGTGTAATTAGATCCGAACAGAAGTGCCTAATCTTCAACAAGCTGCAGGAAGCCAATCAGTGAGATTCAGATGCCTGGGGGATGGTTATGGAAGAAATTCCGACAGAAGTTATATATATATATGCAGATGCATTACTATGGACTTTTCAGGTCTTAACAATATTTAATGTATTCAAAATATTACTCTTCCGGAGCACCTGATCTTACACTCAGCTGGCTGGGTGTCTGTGGTATTCACATGGCTTCGCCCACGATAGGATTCCTCGGATGTGACCACTTATACCAAACTTATTAACCTCGACCATGTATTCGGTCTTGGAATTTGTCTGTTTGTCCATATCCATTTGGGATTTTGCATCATGCCAAAAGCTTTCACAGCGACCAATGACGAGAGAACGGATTGGGGAAGAACTTCAACCTCAGTTGATTACTGAAAAATCGTCCTTACATGCGTAATCGGGGTATTATTCTTCGACATCCATAAAACGCACTGTGGTATGAAGATTGCAGAGACAGGAAGACATAATTCATGATTTGCAAGTGGGATACTAGTCGTGTGACACAGCTGGTGAATACAAATGTAGACATCACACGAAAAAAAATAACACAAGGTCAAAAACGATAGATATGATTAGATATAAATTTTGCTCCCTCAGCTGATGAATCTAGAGATCCAGTGATACATTATGTGGATGTGGTTCTCGCCACCTGTGGGCCATACCCGTGAACTTCTTCAGATTTTCCAAGTCTGGAAGGGAACCGCTGGCTCACGGATCAGGCAATTGTTTCTTTTACAAGCACATATAAAATAACGAATCGTTGAATAAGAATTTCTGTATTTTGTCTATACACTGCTAGTATAAACCGTTACTTCCTATCGTCACCAGTGGGTGCATGGTTTTCAGGCTGTCGATGCATTATAGACACATTCTGTGTAGGAATGAGCCAGACGTCTTCCACATACAAACACGGACACAAATTATCAGGACACAAATTATCAATCCAGAAAAATATGGCTCAATTCAATTGCTTCCCAAAGTGAGAAACCTTTTGGATGTTTGAATATTAAGGTGTACAAGGAACAGTAATACATCTGCATGTTTTATTTTCTTTATATAATATTTGTGGATAGTATAATTATTTATTTATATTATTATTTATATCACATAACACTATTGGGGACTACATCGGACTACTTTAGGTCAATTATGCCTCGAACCCTTGTTACGTTTTGCCTCTGAGCCACCACAGGCTCTGTGATAGGGCCGAAGATCAGCCGCCTGGCGTGTGTACATGTTTAGGCCATCTCGTCGTTCAGTGCTGTACACATCTGTGATCTACATGACTAAGGTACGATTTTGACGTATTTCATAAATAAATGATGTGTTTTGATGACACAATTTCCCATCTAGGTAATCAATCTATCTCAATCCTCCATTTGAGTACTATGATTCGTTTGGAGAGAAGAAACCAATTGTACAGAAAATTCAACAACACCGGTGGTTATTCTTGCAAATAGGATAATGAGCTATTCATGGGTTTGGTTACATGTTTGTTTTCGTGTTCAACATTCACCACCAACATATTATCCCCATAGCTAACTTTGCAATGCTTTCAGATGGGACATAATTGGTAAATATCCATAATCATATGGGTAAATATCCGTAATCATATTCAGGTATATACAAGTAACTTTTATATTAGCAATGAAACATTTGTCATTAGTCTTTTTTAACAGATGAAGTACCATGAATGCTGTGAGTGTTGTGATTGGATACTCCTAAAATTGTCTTTTGAAGAGATTGGCTGGTAGTGAAGCCATTGAGTCTGAGAAACATCATGCAGATAATGCACCGGACAACATATCATCTATGCTATCTCTAGAGGGAAGGATCGCACCCCCGACGAATCACATGTATTAGCTCTCAGCACACAACATTTCACTCGAAGCTGTGAGCTCGTCGTCATCATCAACAGGGCAAGTCACTGTGTTAGCTATAGTGAGCTACAGCGTATAGACACAGAAATGGTGGAGCGGGTTCTCGAATCCAAACCAAAGTAGATATGAAAAACGAAATATCGTAATACCTTCGAATATTCACCCTGGGAATTTTGTGCGTGCAGCTGCAGACAACATCGACATCAGTGATGGACTGCACACAACACACGCAAACTCAGATATGCTCGAACAGCAAACTTGCCAGTGCAGCAATGTGCAACAAATGACGCAGAGTACGCATGTACCGGTACGAAGCAGACACATAACCCACAGAGAATTGACAATCGAGTGCAGTGCGGCAGTGCCGACCATCAGTCTTTTTCAGCCACGATATCAACATAACCTTTTATCAAACAACAAATAGCACTACTGTAGCATCTCGCGATATGGCATGGGTCCTTTGCGCTTGTGCCCACAGGAACTAATATGATCTCTGGCTGGACTGGATTCAATGCAAGTGTTTCTCCTCGTTCGTCTCCAGCAAGTACCATTGGTTATTGCCCACTTTTGCAAGCATCACCGACTGAAAACAGCACAGTGGACACACTAGTAGTTACTGCTGTGCAGCAGATGATTGTTCTGAAGCAAGATAAGACTGTGATCACCTCTGATGAAGCAATTTAGTGCAAGGCTAAAGAAATTCAGTGGAGAAAATATGATGAAATCCAAAATGTTATCTTACGGATGGGTCTAGGAGACTTTCATCTTGCCATGAATCACTTTTCAGAAACTGGGAAGTTTGAGGCAGCGGCCTTGAATATATTCTGATCAAAGCCGGTTTGGATGGATTCACAGCTGTAAACAGAATATTTAAGGGCAAATCTTACAAACGAGCCATAAGTTAACCTACGCAACACAGGTGGTCCTCAGCATAGATAAAATCCGAAGTCACATAGAGTAGTTCGTCTCAACACAGAGCATGAAAACATTCACTTAGTGGGAGTCGAACACAAAAATGATGGAAATTCTTCTTCGGTAACTGCGTGCTAACGAGAAGGACCATGGGATCTTGAGAATAGTAGGCGATATGTACCAACCTATATATCACCTATCAGCGCCATAACAACCAGATTCCGATGATACCAATAGCAAACATAAATATGCAATTTTTGGGGGATAGAAACAAAGCCCGACAAAAAGTTTACAACCAATGCCACACTGGCGTGATTGGTGGCGGACAGTGTGTAAAATATATTTCTTTCTACCGTAAGCTAGACGGAATTAGTACTAACTAACCATGCCAATAGGTTATAACGCCATGCCAATAGGTTATTAGAGCTTTGGGTCATTATTATCCCCAAATGTAGATGCGATGGGAATTTGGTGCGGATTTATATTCACCTCGTGTGATATTTCATTTGTTCAGAGCACTACTGCAGACATTAAAGATAGTTGAGGTCGGGAACTTTTGTTACGGACATTGATGAAAGACATGTATTGGCAGGGCAGCATTTTGATATTTCGTGCTAATAGAGCATCACTGTGATACCACATCAACCGGGAATGTCTGGTTGAAGAACGGAGTGCGCCTGCATGTACATGTAGTAGTTGGGTATGTATTCGGATAGAGGCGCTTGCGTATATGCGAGAAAATTATTTGTTGTTATACGAAATTCAGCACATCCCTGTATTGAAGTCTATTTTCACACATAGCCCCAGATTTGCTCCATTTTGTCATCATATGTGTTCATGAATATGTAACTACTACGAAATAATGTGGGTATTCGATTTGATACAACAAACATCATTTATTGGTTTATTCCGATTAACTATTGTTCATTATTAAAATACATACCAGATAAAACATACATGTAGCATAATATAATGATAAATATGCTTTATTTGTTTTTCAGATTTTATCTGAAATGAGTGCTTTATTTTAACTACTATTTTAAGCTAGTAGTTTAGCAAGGCAAACTAGTACTACGTTGACAAAGACGAAGTCAGGTACTGTTTTAGCCCCGTTGCATAAATCAGTGGTGCAAAAACAAACCGTCCCTGTCGCGTCTGCAATGTTTCCGCTTCGACATCCTGTGAAATAGGGATCCCCATACTCTGCATCTCTAAAAACGAAAGCCACCCCTTCAATAAGAAAAAGAGTAATGTGTAATTAATGGATGGGAAGGCCCTTCAATTTGAACAAAATACTTATTACAGAAGAGTTCAGTTACCTCACGGTTCACTACACACGGTGCTTTAGTCATCCAATAAGTTATAGTGGTATAATTTAGAAGCAAATGTGTTGGCGGAATGTACTGTATGCTGGGAAAGACCAATGATTGCAGTGCGATTTCAGTATGTTCCAGCCAATCGAGCGTGAAATAGGTCAAGTCAGAGGTAACTCTGAGTGGCGCACAAAACAAAACAAAAGCGGCTGCTAGTACTGTCAAATGCTTGATTTATCCATCTGATCAAGCATAGTTTGTTTTGCAACCTATTTTTCTGAGACCACAGGCATATATGTAACTGATTTGGAAAAAACAGTTTTCCTGCCAATATCACTTTAATGAATGACCACTAAAGTTTGCACAAATGGCTGCTCTCCGATATTGAAAAGGTTAGAACGTAGGTCATGTCCTTAAACCTTAAAACGCCTCAAGCGATGCAATAAAAAAATTTGGAGCCCCAATGTTATGACGTTGCACCTTTATATTGCTCACGAATGCAATATAAAATTTTAAGGATTTGAAACAAAATGACCTGACCCCTGAACAGAAGAACTAGGTCGGTCAACTCTCTATTCCATTTGACACAGTGAAGAGGATTGGTGAGTATATAGTCATACAAACCCAGACTGTGCGTGGTCTATTGTACTTGTACCACAGTGTGTCTACGTTGAATAGACGACGGTGTGGACTATTGTTGAAAATGTGAACCGTTGTACAACTGATGAAATAGAAAACGCATAACCCTTGGGGTAAGATGGTGAAAAGTTACACTTTTCAGCAAGTACATGTTTAAAATCTGTCTATTTTCATGTCTGAAAATATAGGAAGGTTATTATTGAAAGGTGTATTTTGTGAGTGCCACAAATGAACAAGAGCTCGCCAGGAAATCGATGGATAGGAACATAAATTTGAGGCATGGTAGATTTACATTTTCAACTGAAATTTAGCATACAGAACAAAAGTATGTTCAGTTTGCCTTCATATTGTCATATACTGTGTTATTTTATTGGATACATTGTGCTGTTCTGATGATCCAATTAAACAACATTCATGGCTGAGGTTCTAGTGCTTCAAACGTATAATACAAAATATTATACGTTGGTATCCTTGTTTGTATCAGGCTCTGAATATGCTGACCAGTCACTCAATACTAACCAAGGATGACGTTTTTGACCTTAATACAGAAGGTGCCATTTGCAGTGCTGGTTCCGTTGTTGTCGAATGGATCGCTGCAACCAGTACCACCAGCTCCATAACAATCGAAACACCTGATAGCCTGGCCACCATTCACGTATGCGGAAACCACGAGGCACAAGAGCAACGCGGTGCTTCGCAGGACGAGCATCCTAAATCAGCCAATCGCCCAGTGCTGATAATTATAGAATACATAATTTCATGTATGTATCACTATTCAGCATAGACCTTCACTGTATTTGACATCACGAAATCAATGTGTAGTCAAAGGATTTGTATTCGACATTAGACATTACTATTACGTTTATTGCAGTTGATGTATCACAGGTAAACTCAATTCGTCTGAAGGTCTACTCACCACTGTATTATTCGATTTTGTTTATCGGGATGACTGTCTGTCTCGTTATTGCCCATCTAAGGTTTGATGTTCATTTTATCGATATATCGCTGATATAATTAGATCGTGATGATATGGTCTGACCAATCGGATTGAGTCATTGGGAAAGTTATCCTTCCTATTTTTTATGTATTGTCTATGAAAACAAGTTTTGGACATATATAAGAGAGGTTACAATATTTCCTGAACCAGTGGGAAAGTGGGAGTGGGAAATATTATGTATAATGTATTCTTTTCAAGACACTTCCTGCATCACAGTGACCCGTCACTGTTATTAATTGTCAAGGCGATTTTCAACGTTTTCATGGTGATAGTTGGGACTTACGATCAGGGTGAGGACCACCGTGCTGGCTCAAGCATGTACTTCGTCAGCTTCGCATCGCCGATAGCCAAATGATACCACCGTGGATCTGAAGTTGCAGAATGGACGTATTTGATTATTGTAATATTACACACACATATTGTGTCTAATAAATAATACATAGTTTTATATAGGGCCTGAATAAGCCCCCAGGTGACAAGTTTCCCAAAAAGGAAGAACATTTCCCACTCCACAATTGACACCCGTCAAGAACGACGAGTAATTGTTTTTGCGAACAAAAGCAGAGCGAACAATAAATTCTCACATGGACAAGCATCACAACAGAGAGTAGAACCAGTACTCGAGGCTGAGTGAATACGAAAAAAATCAAGGATAAGTAGACACGAAACTCATTTCTTGGTTAAACAACCAAACAAAATATTGTGGGTCTTGTTGATAACAATATGAAACAATGAACTCGAATCGTATTGTAACTCGAACTCGTATTGTAATAACTCTATACTTCCCTCTCACAGAGAACAATTCTCGTAAATGGTCTTACACTACCATAATACCTCCAATACTGGTGCAGAGCTTGTCCATGCGAAAATTGAATATTACTCGCATTTGTTTGTCGATTCGTCCATTATTCTTGCCAAAATGTGTTTTAGTTGCACTTTCCACAAACGACCAAGGTGTATGTTTTCTTTGTTCAATATTTGCTACTTAACTTTGTTGTAATCTGGGATTGTGACATAAAATATGGATCATGTTATCGCTGACTTAATTCGGTAACAATAAGTCCACGCATGGACAAGCTCCTCACCAGTGGTACCATGGGGTCAAAATTACACTAACAGATATAGTACGGCTAACGCCGCACAATTACTGCAACAGCGTCTTCGTTAATCTTTCTAAACGTACCTTAGCTCCTTTTCAGAGGATTCAAAACCTCACAGCTAAGATATTTTCAAAAAGATATGACACTAGCTCTCAAACAGCTACACATTTCCCCCTACTATTGTTCGAGGTGATTACGAAAATGTTTATTTTTCTCATATGCCTTCATAGGCTAGGTCCCAAAGATTTGTCCTCAATTCTAATCCGTCTTTTCCCCAGCCCTGCCGCCATGTTCCATTCACCATAACCTTAGCCATATATTCAGTGTACTTATTAAATCGGACCTTCATTCATTCATTTGTTTGTTTGTTCCAGGTCCATATAAAAACAATAAAATACACATACGTATAAAAAAAACATATACATTTTTTTTAAATGTGTACCTTTTGTCCCAAACGTTAGTTTCCAGACTGCCGACGAAAACTCAGAACGTGCACGAGAAGAGTTCTGATTTTGTAACTGAAAATATATAGACTGCTTTTGTAATCTACAACAATGATCAGTTTTCGCAGAAATATTGTGGTCTGCAATGAATCTGCATGGTAACAATTAGACACTGGAGACGTGACGGGTGATTTACACGGGGAACGCCCACGCATATAAGCTCCATTTGAACTTATCCACTCTCACTGGGTCATGAACTATATAAGAACGGTGTGTTTCTATTCCAAAATGTTGTATTTTACGTTTGTTATTGGCACCATCAAAATCTGACTGTATTGTGGCAATAGATTGATAGTTACATTCATACCACTGAGTCGGTGTCACTGCTGGTGGACGTTAAGTCTGACCCCGAGGATACCATCAACTCAGTAGCCTTCAGGCTTATGATTAGGTACTATGTACTTGTCGTATATCTATCTATTCCATGGGGTTTGTTTCAGATTTTAAAATTATTTTCATAGGTTGTTGGGCAGTTATATACTAATTCCATCAGGTGTACAGTAGAAACAACTACATTGAACACACTGTCTGCCCCTGATGATGCCAGTGTGTCTTAACCTATAAACTATTTGGTCGGCCTTTGTTTCTATTGCAAAATGTTGTATTTTACGTTTCTTATTGGCATCATCAAAATCTGACTGTATTGGTGGTAACAGATTGACACTTACATATATATAATCAAAACGCCAACACCCTGGCCACAAACAACCCTCACTTAACCATATATTTTGTGTGTTTCGAACAACAACAAAAAACATATGACATTACAGAAGCCCCGTTTGTGCGAATAAACTGCCGTTTCAATGTCACGTGTCATAGTTGAAAAGATCACACAAAATTATTTTATGTGATTGAATCAAAGGCAAAAACCGGTGTGAACGAATTTTGAAAATCAGACAATGGAATGTTACACAGAGCGTGGACGGAACAATTCGAACGTCACTTTGACATTGTTATGTAAACAATATCCGATTCGCCATTTGTTTATATAAAATATGCAGGTCACATGCAAAGCGCAGGGCAAATTCCCAATGTTTTCGAAGAACCTAATCATGGTCTTTATATCTGTCACTGTTCTCTCAGTACCAAATATACGTAGCATTATCTGATTTTGATGACTTTAGTTATTTATGGTCACTGTTCTGCGTTCTTGGTGCCCGTTTATTGCAAACGATAGTCGTATGTTCGCGACAGTCATCTCTCACGATATTGCCCACGAAAATGACCTTGAGCAAAATGCAGAATAAGTAGCTCCCACTTCAGGCGGAAGTGAATGTCACTGAAGATCAATATCTCCATAGGTCCCAGGATGGTGATATATCAACTTCTGCACCCCAAAAGCAACATAACCGTTGGCTAGTTCTGCCACGATCTACCATAGGCCTACCATTCAAAAGACACACTTTGTACTGACCATGACATCGATTGTCCTGAATTATTGTTCTCATCGTCATGAACCAGTTCACACCATATGTACTAATGTAAGTATCGATCTATTACCACCAATACAGTTAGATTCTGATGATGCCAATAACACACGTAAAAATACAACATTTTCCCACAGAAACAAAGCCCAACCGAACAGTCCATCCAAATACACACTGGCGTCATCAGGGGCAGACAGTAATATTTTTCTTATAATATTTATTTAATGATTCCAAACAAGCGATAGCTGATATGAATGGGTCTCGACGCAAATAAGTCAGCACACACCGAATAATGGCGGCATAAATGTCCGTATGACCCACAGTATTTACAAGTGTTCGTTTTCGGATTAAGGGATTTTATGCATATCCAGAAGATCAGACATACTCTGCATTCAAAACAATAAATGAGTGAATGTTAATCGTCATTATGCAATTTGCATCCCGCCAACGACTTTGAAACAAAATACCGTCACGCTAAATACGTTATTTCGCGATGATCATCGTTTTTTTTCCTCGCACGCTGACTTGTCATCATGGAGAGACCAAGTCCGGGGGGAAATGTATACGTTTTTTTGTTGACGTAAATCTCTGTATCAGCGTAAGGGTCAGCCTTGATGAGGTGACTCTTACCGGGAAAAACCCAGACCGCACGTAAACAGTGCGACATGCATATCATACCAGCTGTTATTTCTATATTTTAGTGCTCATTAGAGTTGAACTGGATGTACTATGTGAACAGCATGTTTGAACATATATTGCGTTATAAATTGGGTCGTACCGGTAACAATAATAACACTACTCATATTTTTCACCTAACTTTAGTCAGGTATATGATACAGTGCGAGATGACATATAAGCAAATGAGTGATTTTGAAGCTCTATGTATCGCGCTTTATGTACAACAATATAGCACCAAATATTGTATCACTATGTGGCACTATATATCACGCAAAACATCTTCACCAGTGACGGGGTCAGATGCTACTTGCGACTGATATTATCAGGTATCGAGCCCACGACGTGGGGGTTTGTAAGCATGATGGATTGCGTGACCCAAGAGACGAAATTTTTCCCTTAAGCTTCCATACAATCGTCACACAACGTCTCATGCACCTAGTTTAATTGACCAGCAGCTCGTTCAGAGTGTTCATCATAGGGTTAGGTTTGGAAAGTTTGGCAATACCATGCAGTAGATCCTATATAAATACGGGTAGATGGTGGATTGATGTAATTACAGGTAGATTGTGAAACGTTAATATTAGCAGTGTGCTAGTCGTCTGTTTCACGCCGTTCTCAGAAAGACTAAGATTAGCCGGATATATTATGCGGTGTATTTAATGGATAATTTGAGGTTATAACACCAAATGTTATCGTAAAAATATAACCATGAATTCAGATCTCGGATCGACCATATTGCCGACCTAGTTTGTTCTCATTCATTTGTCACATGAATGCCCCTTCCCATGTTTACTGACTAGGCAACCAGCTGATTGTGGTCATATATATTAGAAGAAATGTCTACGGAAAGGAGCATTTACCATTACTAATCAGGGAGTAGTATTTATCACACTGTCTGCCCCTGATGACGTCAGTGTGTCTTTGGATAAACTATTTGGTCGGGCTTTGTTTTTATTCCAAAATGTTCTATTTTACGTTTGTTTTTGGTATCATCAAAATCTGACTATTGGTGGTAATAGATTGATACTTACATATATAGTGCCATTTCCTTTTTGTTACATTTCTACATTGGGTACTCATTGTCAATCAGTAAGAAGTTATATGTAATGTTCCTCATATTACATGGTCATCTCTGTGTGATTAATTTACAGGAAACAGGGCACATGCCCAATAGCGAGGACAGGGCAAATAATTATATGTAATTTGGCTGGGTCGAGAAAGAAGACAATGTTCAACCTCATCTGGCCAATTAGTGTATATAATGTCATTGTGTCTGTCAGGTAGAAATTTACACATGCGTTCATGTAGCTTGTACGGATGTTATTTCTTCTCGTATATTCATATGATTGTATATACTAGTGTATTTCTTCTATCAAATTGTGAACAACTTTTGTGGAACAGTTTCGCACATCCTGCATGTACTGCAGTGTTTTCATGTGCGTGATTTTGAAGTAGATGCACTTCCAATCTCGCACAGTCCGGTTACAATTCTGCTAGCCAATTCTGCTTGGCACCTTGTAAAGTCTTGTCGTCACTAAGTGAGGTATATAAATTGATGAGCACGATTGAATACAAACTTTGACTAAGTCATGTGTCTGTCGAGAGAGAAAACTGATGGGATATATTCATGTTTTGCTCTTCATTGAAAAATACAGGGAACAGGTTTCCTATCACACGCGGCACGAGGGTTTACTGAGAGATGATCTATCAAAGAATAAAATGAACTTGAGATGACAATTTTCAGACACGTATCCTCAAATAGTCAAGACTTGTAGTATGAAAAAATGTGGTACATTTGCAGTATGCAAAGCAGATAGCTTATATAATTTTTCATATGGTATGGAAATGCACCAACTTCATATTCCTTTTGGCATTATTGATCACTCCGCTGAAACCCACAAACGCGGACGTGGGTACAAGTAAGCCTGATGGATTGCGTTGTCATGGAAGTGAAACGATCCATTGAGCATCTCATATCCTCTACTGTCCACGCCCGCGTCTTGTATAATATTTGTCCAACTGCTTGTGGAATCACAAGCCGTGGACTTTAGGCCAAGAATGTCTTCCTTTTATGCCAGCTGACATATTTCCCCCTGCTGCAATTGGTACATTTGCATTCGTTTCAACCATTTTGGGAAAGAAGATACACAGAGTGTAGTATATCCCGAGTAATTCTGTTTCTTTGAATCGGAAATCTTTGAATTCAGCATTTTGCTGTACTCCTGGATGATAGAATAACCCGAGAATAACACATACGGTAATTTTTACTGAAGAGGATTATGCCCCCCAACTAAAAGTGTAATTTTTTTTTTATTTGTTCACTTCATCTCGATAAATCGACTTATTATCTAGATAAATCGATATATTATCTCAATACGTCAACTAATTTTGAAATAGTATTACAATAGAAACAACTACATTTTACACACTGTCTGCCTTAGATGACACCATTATTTTCTTCAGATAAAACATTTGGTCGTGCTGTTTCTATTTCAAAATGTTATATCTTAGGTTTGCTATGGACATCATCAAAATCTAGTTGTCTTGCTGGTAATAGGTTTATATTACATTGGTACACGCAGTAGAAGAATACATTATTAACAATATTGGCCATAATCCTCCGTAAGTTTTGAGGTTCTCACTGTGTCTTCGGTTACAAGAAGAGAAGATTGTATTGGCTTATAACCGCTATAACAAGAAGATTTTATGGCATCATCAAAATTTGGTTAACAGGGTTAATAGGTTGATACATTCAATCCTGCTAAGTAGGTGTTCTAAAAAAAAATAAACCTTTCAAATGAGAGATGTGTTCGCTGGAGGCATTTTCCCACATAATGCTTTTCAATGTTTTTGGGGGGGTTTCCGGTTTGCATGAGATGTGATTGCAAGTGAAGGAACAGATAAAAACAGCTGGAATACAAACTCTAGTCTCAAAAATCTCTTTGAAGAAACATAATAAGCCTGTTGCGTTCTAAATGATGCCTTTCCAATTGCCCTTCCGGAAACTAAAGTTTAAACTGTAATGGCAAAACTCCACAGTCATCCAGTGATCAACAACGCTTCATCGTGTTTTCTGCGAATGGTGATCCATAGGCTTTTCGAAATTTGGATACCTTTGGGAATGTATGGTATGATGTCCATAAGAGGGGATTTTAGTGACATAACACAATGCCAGTTCTTTGTTAGTTCTACATATACACATGGGTCGAGAGTACCTGTGGGCAATTCTAAACATGTTTTTCATGGTTATTAAACTGCACTGCGTTTCAAGTTCATACGGAAATCTTTCCCTGAAACGTGATTTCACTCTTGGCATAATCTTTGTGGTAAATGCTCCAGTCATTTTAATCATTCAGTGTTGCATTTCCTTTTATCTCTAAATGCTGACAGCACAGCTGTCCCCCCCATCAATTAGATCAAGGATCCAATACCACCGTGCTGGACCAGGACCGCCCTGGGCAAGCAGTGACAGATCAAGGAACCAGCACTACCGTGCCAGACAAGATTACCTCTCACTCATTCTGTCCGAAGATAGTGCTGAATGAACAATGAGAATGATCAAGTTATGAATTCTGTACTTTGAGTGTATATGATAAAAATCAAACCAAGAAATATTTGTATTGTATATTTATATTGTTTTAATTCTTTTCAGCATGGTGTATTCCTGACATAATATTGATGATAAATTCATAGCTCAACGACCATAATTGTCCATTCAGTTAGTTGACTATACAAGTTGATTATAGACACAGTTTGGATTGGCGGTGTTGCGAACATAATGACGATGTCCTCCCTGCAAACTGGTTAATTGGTTAGTTCTCTTTGGAGTTCAAACTTTCTGAAGTTTTAGTCCAGGGACGTACCTAATGTGGTGCCACTGATTGTTCACCGCAATATGAATCATCATTGCGCTGATATCATCTGGGTCTCTTTTGTTGGCTCTGGTACAAGTTGGGCAGATGGTGTTAGTTTTGAATTATCAGTCAGCGTTCTTCGCGTGAAATAGGCTGGTACCTATCAAAGGTATACTCGGGCTACGATTCATCTCCAGCAAATTCCGGATCATGGTCGTAATGTTTGGGATCATTAGATTCGATAGAGGTAGACTTGGTCTATACTTTCATCTGGCGAATATAGACATTCCAATGTCACAAAAATGGCAGGTACATACGCAGAGCATTTATGCCATCACTCGCTGCAGATGAAACAGGACCGCTGCCATTGGCATCCGGACATGATGCGGTGTCTTTAGGTGATGTGATTATCACTTCATGATATTGATAACTTCAACAACTACTTTTAAGTCTTACCATCATCAGCTTTAGCTCGTGGTGTCTTAGTCTTCTGCTGCATGGGTGGGCGCGCTACATGGACAAATAATGTTACACATTTATACCGTACAGTGAGAACAGTACGCACGCGGTGAACTTAATTTACCCAAGACACCACGTCAGAATCCCAAAATGCTGCGCGATAACTTTAGGTTTTACCAACATCAGGATTTGGCGTTTTTGCCTTCTTGACGGTTGTCGGCTCTGCACAGACAAAAAAGGTGCAAAGTCATTACCGTATAGAAAACAATGCACCACTGATAGTCGAATAAATATATACAAGATATCACTTCGGGATACCCATATATGTATAGTACATAACACAACTTAACAACAAGGCCAATATGTCTCGTTTATACATTTGAATGCAATATTTAGTTTACAGGGTACCTGTCTACAAAGTACACCACATTATTGATGAATTCTATACGCATACATTATACCAGGGTGCTATTGTTTGTATTAATTATGTAAGATTTACATACATCCGTATTCTACGACGTATATCTTACCCATAAGGACAACAGATATTCAAGTTATAACCAATGGAGTGAGCATTTTCCACACATAGAATGAATTCCTAATTGCATCGGGTCAAATCCGAGAAAAAATCAGACTCGGATAAAGAATTGTTATATCTATCTATGTCTCAAAACCTTGACCACTCACTTCTTGCAAATGATTTGGTTTCTCCGTGCACAAATCGGGTGGCTTTGAAGTTGAATTTTGAGAATATTTGACAAATATATTGCTTGAGCCGTATGGTTCCATCAAAGTTAAGGTGTACGCCATCGTGGCATAAATATTTGTGGCCAATACATCCGCCCAAAGTGAAATGTGTATATGTCTTCACGGATAAAACGTTATTGTTCCATGGGCGTCGTCGAAAACCATGGACAGTAGAAGGAAACCATGGACGAAAAGTAGTAAAAAACCGATTTCTGCAGGGTCAGGTGCGCCCCAGTGTTTACGGATAAAACTTTATTGTTCCCTGTAGGACATTCCAGCTTGATTAGTCTGTTTGCTTCAAGGAGTTTATCCTTATATTTATCATCAATTTTGGGGCGAGGGATGAGGGAAGAGATAATTATGACATATTTCGGGTTGATTGATAGAATCGTATTGGTTAAAGCACGGAGTTGGGACAAGATATCCGTAGGTGTGTCAGATCCAACATTATTACCACCACATATGAGAAAAATAACCTTGTAGGGCATTATGATTTCATGCTTATTCGTGATAACATTTGTTACGTTGTTCACGCGTGCGTCTCTTAAAGAATATAGATCTGTGTCTTCATGAATTGTATATTTTTGACGAGAGGAGCCAATGACAAATCTAGATCACATTTTACAAGATGATGTTTAGAGTAATTACAAAAGAAATATAATAATAGGGCTTCAATAGCTGGGTTTTCCTCTTACATCAATACTCATTTTGGGCCCGACAAGGGTGAGAAATCTTTAGGGGTGAATGAGATGATGTGATTGTAGGTAGGTAGGTAGGTATTTTATTTTTGAAAAAATAAACTATTATCTACTATTATCAGTACCAGTGATAACAACTGTTTAAAATTTGTCAGTCATGCATCCAGTATACGCCTCGAAAGTTACTGATAAATTATACCATGTAGGAGACTGAGATAGGCTATTATGCCTACAATTAAAATTCCATTAGATAATTGTTCCTGATCTTCTGTATGTGTTTCAGTTAATTCAATTATAGTTAGGCGAAGAAAACCTATGGATGGATGAAAAGGGTACACATGTGAAAATTATAACTTACAATGTGAATGGGTTAGGGGATTGCGAAAAAAGACCAGACGTTTTCTAGAATTTGGCTAAAGAAAGAGGTGATGTAATTTTTATGTTACAAGAGACACACAGTACGGTGAAAACTGAAAAAGGTTCAAGGCAGGATTGGGAAGGAGAAATAATTTTTAGTCACGGGAAATCAAATGCACGTGGTGTGGCTATTTTGTTCTAGAAAAATCTTAATATCAAGATAAACAAAAACCTTTTCAGACCAAAATGGTAGTTTTATTTTAACCGAGGCTATTTTGTATAACGAAACTATCGTATTGGGTTGTATATATGCTCCAAATACGGACGATTTTCTATTTTTTGATGATTTTATGAAATGCTATGAAGGTTTAAATTCGGACGGCACTAATAGTATTGTAGGAGGTGATTTTAATTTAGTTTTGGATATCAATATGGACAAAAAGGTGGTCTGAAAGCAACACACACTACATGTGTGAAAAAATGGATGCGAGAACAGAATATAATAGAAATATGGAGAACAATGAATTTCGATTGTAAACAATATACATGTCATTCAAATGCACATCCCCGAATATTCAGCAGGTTAGATTTCTTTTCGGTGAGTGATAACCTGATCAATAAGATGTCAGATTGTTAAATTCTTAGTAAATTTAAATCAGATCATAACATCGTGAGTTTGAAAATACCTTATCTCCTCGAGGGCCTGGAATATGGAAGCTGAAATGACGATGAATATGCAGATACTATGAGTAAACCATTGATGATACAATTGAAGAAATTAAGGCTGTTGATGCACAGTTATCATGAGAAACAAATAAGTTACGAATAAGTATACAGTATGTCAGTAGAAAAAAGAAAAGTGAGAATAATACCCGAACATACCTGATACAAGAACTGAGGAAATTGAAATATGAGGATAAACCAGAGGAGGCGACAATGAATAGAATAAAAGAAACACGAAACAAGCATCACAACAGCAGAACTTGAGGTTACGTGTGCGGCCATAGGGACAAAGGAGAGTAGAACCAGTACTCGAGGCTGAGTGAACACAAAAAAATCAAGGATAAGTAGACACGAAACACATTTCTTGGTTAAACAACCAAACAAAATATTGTGGGTCTTGTTTCCATGTGATATAAAAATTCTAATTGTGAACCTGAACGTTATGACAACCTGTCGAATATTTTGATGTCCATGGGTAAATTGATTCTCACCTGCTCTTTTGTTGAGTTGCCCATTATTCTTGCCCAAATGTGTTTTGGTTGAACTTTCCACAAAGGACTATGGTGTGTGTTTTCACTCACACAATATTTGCAAATCAACTTAAAGCCTATTGATTAGTTTGATAACAATATGAAACAATGAACTCGAATCGTATTGTAACTCGAACTCGTATTGTAATAACTCTCTACTTCCCTCTCACAGAGAACAATTCTCGTAGATGGTCTTACACTACCATAATACCTCCAATACTTGTGCAGAGCTTGTCCATGCGAAAATTGATTATTACTCGCATTTGTTTGTCGATTCGTCCATTATTCTTGCCAAAATGGGTTTTAGTTGCACTTTCCACAAATGACAAAGGTGTATGTTTTCTTCGTTCAATATTTGCTACTTAACTTTGTTGTAATCTGAGATTGTGACATGAAATATGGATAATGTCATCGCTGACTTAATTCGGTAGCAATAAGTCCACGCATGGACAAGTTCCTCACCAGTAGTACCATGGGGTCAAAATTACACTAACAGATATAGTACGGCTAGCGCCGCACAATGAATATGAACAGCTACTTCTAAATGAACGAGAAGCCGCAGTTTTCCGCAGCAAAATCACAGAACACGTGGAAAATGAAAAACCGACGAAATATTTCTTGAACTCGGAGAAAAATAAGTACACTCACCTTTGGAAAAACGGTCCTAAAATATGGCATTTTTGATAACAAAACCACATTTGATGGAATCAGGTACGAGCCCGTCACATTTTGGTTGCGGCGATGTACTGCCACTGGGATTTTGTACAAGGTGTTATAACTTTTACAATCATTCACAATCATTTATAAGTAAATAATGATGTTGTAACTGCCATGTGTCTGTTCAAACCTGTCCAAGATTTCTTTGGATAAACGGTCCGCTTTTTGTGACGTAAACACACCAGGGGAACAACGTCGTTTCACGTAAAATGCACGGGCATATCAAACCTCATGTTATGACATGCCATAGGTGAATAAATGATAGGTGCAAATGTTATTGGAACTAACAAGTGAGAGTGGCTACTTCTGTCGTCAATATCTTTGAAAAATCCATTTGAATGAAATAAAATAAAAGCAAACAAAATATACACGTGTTCTATCTGTTTTCATCACATGCCCGTAGTCAGTGCAGAATGTGTATCCATGGAAATAAAATGTTACGCTGCACGCACTATGACGTCATCGATCAGTTAACCAATCAAAAAGGAGTATCATATCATGGTATGGGAAACCCCAAAATAAATATCCTTATATGGAAATTATGAAGCACGCTCTTATCATCAGGCCGAGCAAAAAATATTCGGTTTGTTGACTTAGTTACCAGTAAATTTGTGTGTAGGCTACTAGTAATTGAGAAAAAGAAATGCTGCGCATGAAGATTAAAATTTTTGGAGGGGTTATAAAAGGATATCATGGATACGAGGTGAAAGCCGACATTGGTGAGTTTGGATGTGATGCCAGAGCCTGATAACAAATTTGATAACAAAGCCATGATTGTCAAATTGAGGGGTTCCGACAAAATCGTAGGGCATGTACCAGCGACGCCCGTGAAGCTCAGCAGAGCAATGTTCGAAATTGCCGAAGAGGTTCCCGCACATCTACTGGATATTCAATGGTAGTACAGGGCCTGTATGTAACAAGCATATAGGCCTATGTCTTACTATTTGACCTGTATGCATGAATTTGAGCTAGACCTATGGGCTTATTATGACTATTCCATGAAGATAATACCTCGATCGAACATTTTCATGTAAAACTATGTGCATTGGCTAAATCTGTGTAAGACCCCAACACAAAAATGTAGGCCTATCGTCTAATGGATGTAACGTTACATGTATTTTAAATTATGACGCACACTAATACTACTGGTTTTACCGTTATCTTGCAGTATTCCTGTTGGTAAACCACACCAATCAACTGCACCATGGCCCCACGTTCGGAGGAGTTGTTATACCGTGCGAGTATCACCTGGATATCCCAGTTTTGTACCGGCAAATATGCGAGAAGGAACTGGCTAATGCACGAAAAAGTTCGCTTCTGGATATCGTGTTTTATAAACCAGAGCCCGTTACTCCACCCAACCCAGCCAAGCGCCAAAGACATGACTCTCCGGATTGGGCATCAATGACCCCTTGAATACTGTACATTTTATTACAAGCATTGATATTTGTACATAGAATAAATATGTCACGAGTCTGGATTCATCCGCATCATTATAAAAGAAATGTATACACCACGTATCAATGATAGTGAATACCTGACTATACCAAAATAAGTAACACAAAGTATTGATATCGGTAACAAAATCTAAGCTTATAAGCCCAAGCAAGCCTGGCAGATGTAAGCACATTCCCCAGGGAACAATGCACTGCACACATGGTGACACCAAGCAAAGCACAGTTCGCACGAAACCCAGTTGGTCACAGATGAGCATGCCTGGATTGGGTCTCTCAAGTTGCACCTGCAGCACATATGATTGTCCTCCAAATCAGAAGACCCCCTCTCTCTTTTTGATTGCAATACTTGTCGTTTAGTTCTGGGTTTTCCAGCTTTGATTGCTGTGCCTGACTTGGTAGTCTTAGTACGTTTTGCTTTGGTAGTTTCGGTTGGTTTTGATGCTTTCTTCTTGAGCCTGGCCTCCTTTCGTTCCTCTGTTCTGATACGTTTGGCTTCCTTCTGTGATTCTTCATCAACCTGTTGTTGCACATTGACTGAATCTGTCAGTACTCGAGCCTCTCTAGAATTGGACTTACGCTTTTTCTTGGTCGGCTTCAAAGGTTGCAGAGGGGGACATAGTATATTCCTGAAATTCTCAGACACGACTCCCTGCCATACAAGTGGGTTGCTAAGGCCAGGTTCAGTTTGGACGGATTCATCCCGGAACAATGGCATAAGCTGCAGGCCGTCAGAGGGCAGTGATAACAGCTCCCGAGGAACAGAGACAGGCTGCGGGTCGGTAGAGGGCAGCGAAGTCTGCACCCGAGGAACAGAGACAGGCTGTGGGCCGGTAGAGGGCAGCGAAATCTGCACCCGAGGAACAGAGACAGGCTGTGGGCCGGCAGAAGGCAACGATGACAGCTCCTGAGGAACAGAGAGAGGCTGTGGGCCGGTAGAGGGCAGCGAAGTCTGCACCCGAGTAACAGAGACAGTGGGCAGTGAACTCTGCACCCGAGGAACAGAGACAGGCTGCGGGCCGGCAGAAGGCAACGATGACAGCTCCTGAGGAACTGAGACAGGCTGTGGGCCGGTAGAGGGCAGCGAAGTCTGCACCCGAGTAACAGAGACAGGCTGTGGGCCGGCAGAGAGCAGCGAAGTCTGCACCCGAGGAAAAGAGACAGGCTGCGGGCCAGTAGAGGTCTGCTCCAAAGAGGCATGAAGAGGCTGTGGAACGGCAGATGTTGAAGGTTGAATCACTGGTTCAATGGGAGTTGAAGCTATGAGCAATCATGATTAATAAAAATAAATCCATCAGTGCATATTTCCATGCCAAATAATGTTGTGAAAAAATAACAACACATGGTATTGCGTTCGCATAACTACCAGGTTCATCGTCACATTCCAAGATGAGAGAGACGATCGAATCATCCGTGTTGGCGTGGTGTACTGTGTCAGAGACTAACTGACTGCAGTCAATGGCATTCCTGTTGAGTGGGAACATACCGGTCGTTCGAAAGGCGGATGTGATAGTTGATGGTTTCACTTCGAGCAAGGCCAATTTCAATACGGCTGTTGAAGATTATGATTTCGCTATAAGATCTAATTTACAAGAGGTGCAGAATGGCAAGGAGTATTCTATCATTCACGAAATTTTGTCAGCTCTTTCACTCAGTTATTCCACCAATAAAAATGTATATTCTTAAGAGGTGCTATGATAAATGAAGCACGAAATATACACCAGAGAAGTTTGCCTTCGCAACAATGCCGTTTGGTTTGGCCAATTGTGCTCTTTTCGCTATCCGGCTGTAGTTCGATTTAACGCTATGGAACATTGCATCGCAAGGTTGGAGAATATGAGTGGTGTTGGCCGGGAGAGACACCAGCTCAATTCTCCTCTCAGCACAAAACTGCACCAGTTGAAGAGAAAGGTGGGCGCGCAGATTGTCCTGAGTTATGATGACAGGCCTAGCCTCTTCTACAACAGAGGTGAGAGTAATAAAGGAATACAGAAGAGAATAAGGTAGAAATGCCTATTTGGGTTTAAAGGCAAATGATTAGTTTGGGATGTGAAGATATGATGAGGAAAGACAATAGAACAGGTAAGATAGGAAATATAAGAAAGATAAGAAGAGATAGATCGTCTAAACAAGAAAATAGAGGTATTTCACTGTTAATACATATTTATCTCACTTATACCAGGAATTATAGCATCCAAGTGCTTGAAGTATTGCAGATACATGTCTGCGTTGATATACGCGCTGTCGGATGTCCTGTACATGGCGCCTTCAGGACCCATCTCCCTGTAGGCAGTTTTCGGGAAGCTGTTCTTGTAAATGATGAGCGGCGGCATTATCTTACCGTCTGCACGGATAGCCACCAGGGCAGTGATGTGGTCACTCGTACAGTAACACTTCTGATATGGGTGGTTGCCTTTTCTTGCAAGGACTTTGAAAGTGGATCTGTACAAGTAAATATATGAATGAATCAAATAATTTTCAGTATACGTCAGGACGCGTACATTAGCTACTTTTTATTTAGGGTCTCATGGATTGAAGCCATCGAGCTCTACCAATTATAGTGGATCTAAAAATATCTTCTGTATCATTCGTTCGGTCACCCTCAAGGTACTGTATGTAATTAGGTATAATTGGTCGTGGGAATCTGCCAATCGAAGAGCCTTTTAGTGGTGTATTACTGTAATACTAGTAATATGGAAATATTTCTTTATTTCGTGCCATGATTCTCACCAGGCGAAAAATATATATTGAAAACTTTAATATTACTTTGGTTCCTTGTTGAATCCAGTTTCGTCTAAGTTGAAAATTCTGTGCCCAGTTTCCGCGCTGATCCCAAGTTTTTCATACAGGTCACCCATCATTTCGAAGTATTTATTGACAACAGAGATTCTCCCCATTTCATACCGGCCACCATCAAGGTATGCCGCCTTTTTCAACGACAACTCGCGATGGCGCTTCATGAATCCGATCATCCAGCCCTCTGAAGGGGCCTTATCATCGTCAAAGAAGTGTGTTGAATGTGTCTGTAATAGCATGCATTTGGCTACTTTTAGTAGAATTTTCCAGATATATGTATTACATGATTACATACTGTCAAGAAACAATAGGGTAATGCCATGTTTGCTGACTTTGCTATTTGTGTTTGATGTTAACCAAACTTCGATTCGTATAAATGACAGTAATTAAACCACACTCTAAACCCTGAAATAGTAGCGTCTTTTAAGTTTAGCGCTTTAGATTGTGCTGGCATATTGGCGGTCGCTTAATTTAACATTTTTATATTTCAATCATATGTTGTGTTTAACAAATTAATATATATTAGCGTCCATTATTAGCGTTTTACACAAAAATCTTTTTAAAAAGCTAAATAAACGGACGCTAATAGTTTCTAGGTTAGGACTATAGACCTATACACACAGCCTCAGGTATACAATGTTCCGTTATTACGGTTTCCCCGATCTCCCTGATAGCAGTTGGTGATCTTCGCGATTCCAGTTATGGATCATTAACAGTTGCTGTATCTACTCAGTATAAGGTAATGATAATCATTTCTTTATTTCATATTTATACCTTGTCCATCTGGAGCGCCAAAGATTTGACATCCTGGCGTCTAATCGGGAACCCCAGATCTGCCATGTGCAATATATAGGACACTAGTTGTCGCTCTTCCGCATCTGTGAGGGCATAAGCTCCTCTGGGACCCTTCAGGTTATCTATGATAATAATACGTCGGCATTTCAACAAATATGTGCACAATACCATTCATTCTAATCATTATATCAGAACTGGTTAGTTGCATCAATTTCATAATCCTTCATAATATTGTATTGCAATAAGCTCACAATTCATGGTTGAACAAACCATTGACATGTCTCAATATTGTTGTCTTGGGGATGTTGAATTGTCTGCTGGCCCTATATGCGGACATTTGCCCACCACGGACCTCTTCGACTGCATCGTGTAATTTATTTTCCGCATACAGCTTTGTCTTGTGGTTCTGAAATTTCAGATTCTATGTGAATGTTAATATTTGTAATACCAAGTCCCTATCGTAATCATTACGCATTTGTCCTCAGATCGACATTTGCAACCGAAACCGTGAGTGTTGAGGCGGGGGTATGGACTATGGAGGGGGGGGGGGGGCAGGGGTGTAGCCCCGGAGCCGGAGTATCATCAGTATACAGAAACTTATAATACAGAACTGATACATTTATGTCAATCAATTCCAATTTGTGATTTATTTCTGTTTTGCTCTTATTTCATAATTGGGTCTATTTGGATCTACATGTAGTTCACTTCCAGATATCGATAGCAGTATTAATCACACCTCGAAAACAACACGAAAACTGGCATTCATTTATGGACCGTAAACACACGAGCACTATGCTTGGCCTAAAATTGGTCATGTGACTTCTCTACAAGATCAAGCGTGCAACCTGGGCTGGCGAAAATGCTGGTGACCCCGTGGGGGTGACCCGCAGAACTTGTTTCTGTTCAGGCTTCGAGTTCGATTTTTATTGCACAAACGGACACATAATCAATTTATTTGACACTATATTGGGTACTCTAGGCCCATAGACAATGCATACAGTATTTCGTCTATGAGATTGTGATAATAACCTTCAGTGACCCTATAATCACATATGCCACAGTTTTGATCCGAAATAAACAGATTGTTATGTGTATATCGTCACCTTACATTTCGCCCCATTCACCAATAAATATATTAACTTACTAACATTATAAATATTTTTTTTGCCTTACCATTTTCCTGCCATATCCTTCAATTCCCACGATAAAATGTCCTCAGGAATCAATGTAAACAAACGCATTTATTGCCTAAGTCATAATGTGAACGCTCGTTGCAAAACGTAATTTTTATTACATTCCCGAATTCGCGTAGTTAGAGGCGACACCTAGCGAATCCCGTGCGAACTTGCCATTGTTGACTTCCGGTTGTCAAATGAACTGCAGGGTGACAACCGACATGTGAACATACGGATAACGTCCTTATTTCCGACTTTCTGTGCGTGTAATTGATAAATAGTAGTGAAGAACTGATTAACTAGCCATGTTGCAGTCATATTATAAATCTGCCAGTGCTAGTTTAGGATGATGACTGCTTTATAGAAGACGATACACCATATATAGTCTATACACTCTTACATGCAATAATATGAATGTAGCTACGCTGTACAGATGTTTACTGTACATGTATGACCATCCACATTAGATAAAAGGATATGCCGAAATTGGGATTCAAATCAGCTGGTAACCACTGCTGTTCTGTGGGCTGCTCTCACAAAAGCAGTTCGTCTGACTGCAATTTCTTTTCCTTTCCTTCTGACCCTATATGGAAAAGAGAGTGGATTGTTGCCATAAACAGACTGCATATTGATGAGAATGGCAGAGCAATACGTGGGAAACTTTGGGAGCCCAAAAGTCATCATCGACTGTGTTCTTGTCACTTCTCAACTCCTCCCAATATCAACAAAAAAATTAGCGGTAAGTTTTATGAAATACTGTGGAAGAGGAATGTTTCGCTCGCACATAATTTTTTTTTTTCGAATTTCGCTGTTTTTGTTGTACCGCAAAATTGTATCCCCACAAAAGTATCTCAACCCCAAATCCGCGGAACTTATCCCACTGCGAAACATTCCCCTTTTGCAGTGAGTACAATAGCTAATTCCCTGAGCAGATAGGGTTTGTATAATAGACTACATGTATATGATAATGCAGGACCTCATTCAATTGTTTTAAAACCTCTGACATTTATAATAAATTCATTTAATATATGTTTCGTATATCTCCGTGTGTATAACTTACTCAATAATAAAAAGTTATAAATGTATACTAATTTGCAGGCTGGAACCATGTCAAGCCTGACATATTCATAAACCGGCAGAAGACATTGGTCCGCAAGACTTTCAAAGCCAGAAATAGGACACTGTTACCCCATCCAGGGCAAGAAAATGTCAATATGTCAAGTGTCGAGCTTAATGGGCCATGCTATCCAAAAGTAACTATCATATATAAGCTCTACCTATCAATACACACACTGTTAACTGATGTCAGAGTATGCACCAATATACCTTTTATTAGGGCATTTCGGCCCGAAATGCCCTTATGGTTTTGTCTGTTTTTTTTTTTTTTTGTTTTTTTTCTTCTTTTTTCTTTACTTTCCGCCGTTTTGGTTTCCGATCAATAACTCGGGAACGCCTGAACGGATCTTGTCCAAATTTACACCACTGGTCAGAAATATTACATGGAAGACCCCTATTGTTTTGGAGGCGGCTCCGGGGTCCGTGAGGTCCGTAAGGATGAAATCAAGGTTGATTTTGAGACTTGGTTTCCGATCAATAACTCAAAAAGTATTCATGCAATGGCAAGTATTCTCTGCATGGGAGTTCATATACCACCAAGGAAGAACCCTATTGATTTTGGGATCACTCCGTCGAACGACCTTTGACCTAGAGCTCGGAAGAATTTTTGCTGATTCATCCTTGAGGCTTTCATGCATATCTCGGAAACGGTGCGTCGTAGAGCGAAACGGAGCTCAATTTCGGCCTCCTGGCACTAGACAAACTAGTCTAGTGTGTATCTTGGGTCGAAACGACCCCTGGTGTCGATTTTTTTTTTCGCCGACTCGGCACTTCCTGTTTGGCCGTATCTCGGAAACGGTGCGTCGTAGAGCGAAACGGAGCTCAATTCCGGCCTTCTGGCACTAGACAAACTAGTCTAGTGGGTATTTTGGGTCGAGATCACCCCTGGTGTCGAATTTATTTTCTCCGACTCGGCACTTCCTGTTTGGCCGTATCTCGGAAATGGTGCGTCGTAGAGCGAAACGGAGCTCAATTTCGGCCTCCTGGCACTAGACAAACTAGTCTAGTGGGTATCTTGGGTCGAAACGACCCCTGGTGTCGATTTTTTTTTTTGCCGACTCGGCACTTCCTGTTTGGCCGTATCTCGGAAACGGTGCGTCGTAGAGCGAAACGGAGCTCAATTTCGGCCTTCTGGCACTAGACAAATTAGTCTGGTGTGTATCTTGGGTCGAGACGACCCCTGGTGTCAAATTTTTTTTCGCCGACTCGGCACTTCCTGTTTGGCCGTATCTCGGAAACGGTGCGTCGTAGAGCGAAACGGAGTTCAATTTCGGCCTGCTGGCACTAGACAAACTAGTCTAGCGGGTATCTTGGGTCGAGACGACCCCTGGTGTCAATTTTTTTTCCGCCGACTCGGCACTTCCTGTTTGGCCTTATCTCGAAAACGGTGCGTCGTAGAGCGAAACGGAGCTCAATTCCGGCCTTATGGCACTAGACAAACTAGTCTAGTGGGTATTTTCGGTCGAGACGACCCCTAGTGTCGAATTTATTTTCGCCGACTCCGCACTTCCTGTTTGGCCGTATCTCGGAAATGGTGCGTCGTAGAGCGAAACGGAGCTCAATTCCGGCCTCCTGGCACTAGACTAACTAGTCTAAAGGGTATCTTGCGTCGAGACGACTTCTGGTGTCAAATTTTTTTTGCCGACTCAGCACTTCCTGTTTGCCATATCTCAGAAACGGTCCGTCGTAGAGCGAAACGCAAAGATGCCTAAGGACGGGGTATGTCACTTAAACTTTGACCACGGACAGATTCAGAGTCATTATGGTTCTAGACGCGGTCTCTTAGGTAAATGTTAGGTAGGAATGGAACTCACACGAAATGCCCCAAGGCATCTTCAGGCCTTGACGTCTAGTTTGGACCATGGTATAAATTATTTTCAACAGTTAACCTAAATATCTAGGAATCATTATGTCAAATTGAAATGTATATACTAGTCCAGCAGTCTTTCATTCTTTCTTATCTCCAAAACTTGATAATTACAGTTAACAAAATGTTCCGAAGAGGAAGTCAGCAAGTCTGATGCTGGTTCACAGGATGTTCAGCAGAAGAAGGTCGATAAAAGTCAGAATTCAGAGAAAACAAGGGTAAGCAGCAACCCAATGTTGAATTAAAATTTGACACATTAAAATTAAACACAATATTAACATAAATTTTTGGTTATAATGCATAAACTGATACTAATTAATTTTTCAGGTTGAACATGACCATGATTATCTACACACTGCACGTAAGGGTCGCATCCCCGAGGAGCTTGACAAACTGCTGTCATCACACACAGAGTTCCAAGATATGATGGATGACCATGCTACTGCTGTAAAAGTCCAGGATGAATATCTGAAGAAGGTTACTAAGGGACAGATTTTTTCACTGGAACACATCAAGAAAGACAGCAAGCTGTTCGCTTTCTATACTGGACTCCCTTCCTATCAAGTGTTCACTGCATTATATCAGTATGTGAAGACCAAAGCTGAAGACATGCAGTATGTCTCGCAGTATGGTCATGCACATCACAGTGGCAAATTTCACTCCAAGCCTGGTAAATCTCGCGTACTGTCATTGGAAGAGGAGATGTTCGCAACACTCTCTAGTTGGGATGAGTCCCAGTGGTGCTGTTATATATATATCTGACATGTGGGGAGGCAGGGCTTCAGATAAGAAGATCACTCAGGAAAGCACAGATTTGCTAAATGCACTTGACGCAGGTAACCAAGTAATGGTGGATCGTGGGTTCACCATAGCGGATGACCTGCCACCGGGAGTCAAACTCATCATCCCACCATTCAAAGATAGGAAGACTGGCCAGCTTACAGTGCGACAACTGGATTACTCTGAGAAGATTTCTGTTGCCAGGATACACGTTGAACGGGCAATGCGTACAATCGAGGAATTCCGGCTTCTAGAAAATGAAGTCAAGATGGCTTGCATCGACAACTTTTGTAACATTTTTAAAACCTGTGGATTTCTTGTTAATTTCAAGAACCCTTTTCTGAAAGTTAGACCATGAATGACTTTGACAGGAAATACCCTTACACATGAATTGTAGCTCTACGCTTTGTAATATCTAGTTACGACTTCACATATGCTAATGGAGATGTACAATGAATATTAAGCATTTATTTGTCCATTATGTTAAAAAAATAAAAACAATGTTGATATTTAAAACTTTATTGAAATCATGACATGTTGTTGTTACATTTTGTTAGTTATTTCAGCCTTTGCAAACATCACAACAGTACGAGCAAAACCATTTTGAGTAATCTTTTCTATCATAATTCACACATTTCCAGTGGAACCATTTTTTGCACCGACATTCACATTCACATTGAATACTAGCATCATCATTGTTTGTAATGCAGTCTGTATCCAATAGGACACCCTCACACACTTGGCACTGATGCTCTCTGAGAAAAGTATTCCGTCCGTTTTTTTTTGTCTCTGTGTCTGAGAAGGGCTGGTGCCAAATTTTTTTTGAAGAAATAGATGACATTTGTTAACATGTGAGACCATCTGTCAGAATCAAACTGAACTGGGATAGTAACAAGTTGTTGTGGTGACCAAACAACAAAATCAGCATTTGCTGTGCCTGTCAGTGCCATATAACACTGTACTTGTGAGTAGTACTGATGTGCTGAATGCAAGGACAGTTCACCATCATGTTCCCGAAGAAATTTAAGTTTCTTGAATGAATTTGCTGGTAGTTTTTCCATTGATGCAGGGCACTTGATTTCAACAACACGTTTACCATGACATGAACACTTAGCAATTCTATCTAGGCTGGCTCCGATGTATCCATTTGTAGAAATGAGAAGTCCACAGTCAGTGATTTCTGGATTCTCATGTTCAACACTGAAGCGATCTTTGAAGTACAATTTCGCAGCTCTCCCTTCATTAGCAAGGCCGTAGCTTGTGTCTTTGTTGCCACGGAACTTATTCAGTCCTAAACACTGATTCACGATTCGTGTTGCATCACTTGCTCTTCCTGCCTGTACACTGTTCATCCGAGTAACACTGTCATGGATGGTTGATCCCGTTATCATACCTTTGCGATACTGGCTCCATAAAGTGTTGCAGCTCTGACCTCTTGTTGCTTCCTCTACAACCTTTTGATATTCAGGTGACATTTTGAGTGAGGCGATGAAAGCTGTAATTCCAGTGTCAGAAAGAGGATTTTCGTTCCATGAAGACAAAAATCGATTAGCTGCCTGGGTGATTGACACTGGCAATGCTGGAGAAGTCTGCACAGTTTCTTCAGATGCGGGTACCAGGACACTATCAGCAAAAGGCACTGTGTCAGGAAGTGCTGACGGTGGATCTGGGGGTTGAGAACACCCAGTACTTTTCCATCTGTATGGATGAGCAATTGTCAAGAATGGTAGATTTGGCTGACAAAGATTCAAATCATGGATAAGACGATTGTACTGGTGAGGGTCGACAGCTCTCTTCTTGGGCGCTACAGGCTGAAAATCATGGAATTTCTTTTTTGCCTTCACAGTTCTCCCAGGTACATCAGCGATGAATGCAAGTTCTCTCAACGGCACTGGCTCTACCTGGAATATATGAGTGTTTGTCGTTATGAATGCCAATTAAGCCATGCTACAAGATTCTGGTTTCCGTAGAAACAATTTTTTTTACGAATCATGGAGGTGAAATAGGACCAAGAGCTCAGTAGCAAATGTACCCAATATCAAGAGACCTGATCTGAATACAAGAATACAGTAATTTTCCTTATACTGCACAGGAAATATCTGAGATGTCATTCTACATACCGGTAACTTCAGGGTGAGGGTGGGGGGAGGGGGAGGGTATTACCTTGCATGACTTGGGGTCAGTCCAGGCACAGATTATTTCTGTACTAGATGGGTTCTCTGGTAACTCATGATACCCAAGGCTTGTAAAATCCTCAAGAGCGAACAACATTGCAGCAACATGTGTGCATGCCTCACCGCGTCCTGCTGTGCAAGTGCAGTTTGATGCTACAGGTGATTCTGTGTCCTTGTCGAAAGCAATCAGGCACTCGTACACAGTTCCAGAGGTGTCATATGATGGGTTACACTTCCCACGTATTCCACAGTGGCTGGAGTCTGGCATTGCCAGGAAGAACATCGAATGGACATGTCCAGCTCTGTACAAAGTGTAACTCCTTAATGTTTTGTATCGACGTAATGAGTTAGAATCGAAGTGTCCTGATAGAGTATGTGTCACAGTGTCATGGCTCCTCAAAAGATAATCGATAACGGATGAAAGTCCAATTGCTGGAGCTCTTCGAAGATTTTTGGTCCAACCGCTCTTCGAGTTTTTTAGGGTTATTAATATATTATGAACACCATTGTCAGCATCATCATTAAGGTCCAACAGTTCACATAGGATCGTCAACTTCTGCTGTCGTTTTCCTTTAACCGTCTTGCAATGTTGTTTGAGTAGTATATTCAGCTGCTTTGCACTCAGCCGGCCAAGATCATCCTTGCTCTGCAAAATAAAATTATGAAAAAATATTTTCTTTCAGAAAAAATATTCTGAAGATAATCTGAGCACGAATCTATTTTTTGTATCTAGAGAATCGTAACATTACAGCATTAATATTGAATTGACTACACCACTACATTACCACTGAGTATACTTTCTGAGCTTGAAAATATAAATAAATTGTGATAAATGATCCAGAATGGATTAATCCAAAATAATTCGATTACCAGTTTCAGAGGAATGTGTCTATACAAGTTTCTTGAACTGCCATACTGAAACTTTATTACTGTAAAGTTCGCTGCCGCAAATTTTCGCATTTCTGAGATCAGACCATGTTAGCTGCTGTTTATTTTCGCGGTTTGGCCATCTTGAAAATTTTTATCGGATCTGTAAATTATTACGCTAAAAAAAAATGCCGGAGAATTATTTTATTGAACTCCTGTGTGAATATACTTTCAATTTCAGTTATTTTGCATGAGCTACCACAACTCCAGCAAAGCCCTGATTGATGTGTACTGAATATACATGCATGTACCTTATTTAGTCATCCTGACAAATACTCGGAGCAATGGTTTACCTCAACACTTGCAAACAAAAATAACTCATTTCAACTTGTGACAATATAAGCCCACTGAGAGTTTCAGCCGTATTAGTGTTCACTATACAACCAGTACCACCATTACATATTGATTATGTACAACAGGTAAAACATGATTTTTATCCATGAAAGCCTCTGGCCTATGCAGGTTTTCATCAGAGATGTTTGGCGTCTAATTTCGTGATTTTATTGGATTTGTGAAATTTGCGAAAATGAAAGGTCGCGAATTATTTGTGGCTTTAAAGTAGCAAACAGGACGAAACCAAATAAACAATTAAAACAACAAGTTTTTTTTAAAAAAATGGAATCAATAGAAATGCTCATAATGCACAAATTTTGTATGATTCGCACAACTACATATATCCAACATATTATCAGGGTTGGACATCATGACTTACAATAAGCAAAACATTCATGTCTGAGAGAGGAGATATATTTATATATGTTGAATACATTGGCGCCGTCCCCACTCGCGTCTCAGGGGCACATCACAGCATATCAGCAGAACCTCGTGTACATAATCATTACATTAGCTCATCCATTATACATACGTGTTGTTTTTCCGTCCATCTTTCTATTTTTTTACTGTTGCTATGTTCTCATTGCAAGGGGGTCACAGGAAGACAGCTTCGGCTATGTGACTCCCAACACCCTTTGCCTTGTATTGTCGAAATTGTATATATTTTGTATAATGTGAGGTGTTGAATAAATTATTATTATATTATTATATTGGTGCATACTCATACAAATAATTACAATACAACACGTGAACATGAGAAAACCTTCGAACAAAACAAACATTTATTTGTGGTATTTGATCCATTTCTAAACCAGCAGTATCATGTCCTCTTTCAACCTATAATTGAACATTTGGCATTGTAAAAACACACCAGAAACAAACACAAAAGGAACACAAGTGTAACTTGAATGAGTTTATTAAAATACAAGGTAATCACTGAAAATCAGAGAAAATATGTGTATATCTAAAAATTCAGTAAGTTTATTATAATTAACAAATTGTTCATGCAGCAAATGTAGGATAAACTGTCACTTGGCCTGTCTGGGCAAATGTGGCTGTGACCAGCCCCATGCTTTAGATACATCATATATGACACGATTTGAACCAATCACAATCTATTTCTCAGATTGCCCATGAAATTGTTCATCCAACCCGCTCAGGTTAACAACACTGACCTAATTCCGCAGCGTAACAGAGATAGGACTAACACTGACCAGCTCACCCAAGCCGGATACAGCCACCACAGACACAGTGAGTATGAGCGACTGTCAGTCACAATGTGGTGGCACAGTTTATCAATCACTCTTCCCGATTACTGTCAATCACTACTCGTGGTGACACTCTCAGTCACCATGCCACTACTTCAGCATTTATGCAGCTGTGACACGAATATTTATCAACCAGTGTGTGACAGATATTTAAATCCTCGAATGACACTTCGTTTTGACGTTTCACCGGAAGTCAACAGTGGCGGAAACCCTGGAGACAATGGCAAGATCGCACGAGTACGCGAACAGGCGAATTAGGACCATTTTTCTAGTTGGGACCGCTGAAATGTAGATGAGTGTATAATAGCAAGGTTATAAAATGTTTAAAGGTAGGTAATTCAGGAATGAAGGACCCAGTGAAGATAAACGATGAGACTCAAACATTTTACGCTGATTTATATAAATAAATAAAAATATTCCTGTGGATAAAAAAACATAGGTATTTCAATGAAACCACATTGAAAGTAGATGAAAATGATATAGATTGTAAGATAACTGAAGACGAACTATATAAAATACAAAAATCTTTTTTAAAAAGCAAGACACCAGGAAATGATGGTTTACCCATACAATTTTATTTAAAGGGCCATGGACATGATATTTGATGTGGTTATTAAATTGTTCTACATGCAATAGCATTCAGATATATATATATATGCATACAGATGGAAATAGAGCCATTCTGAACACACAGATGAGATCTACAGCGGTCCAAAGACCGATATTCCACGTGGAGAGCGGCCAGCATATTTTTACGTAAAATGACGTTTCTGACGTCACGGGGGAAAAGATTCTCTGTACAGAATCTTTGACGCTGGGGAGCTGCTGCAATTTTGTATGGGGCAAAGCACTGAAGAACGGGGTTTGGCGTTATCACGAAGATGTGTTTCAGGCTGAAATGGGGGCGGGGAGGCACAAGATACAAGATTTAATCAAGATCTAATTCACACCAGTTGTACAATGTTTCGCTAGAGCTGAACATGCACACTAGGTAGGCCTACAAATGAAAGACAAAATATAAAGTAGAAATTATGTATATGATACGGTAAACTATCACACATACACCCAATACCTCTACCCCTACCCCCCCCCCCACACACACACACACCCTTCTCCCCGGGAGGTGAAAAAGCAGACAGGATAAACCGTGATGTGATCCTTCGGGAGGGGTGGGGTGTGGTAAATAGATATATTCAAATGAATGTGTCCGATATTATTTTAACACTGGTATATTTACATCATTTTTTAGATGTGCCAGCAATTAGACAATGATTGACTTGTTTGCTGGTGGAAATATACATGGAATGCTAGGCCTACTCTGTGATCAGGCATAATGGTTATACTGTAGAATGGTATGCCATACAATTACATACGCATAACCTATATATAACAAGAACTACCAACCTCCGAATAAGGATATAGGTGTGTTGTATACAACACACCTATATAGTGGGAATGATAGTGGCAATATTTTCACAAAATCACAGTTTCGACCTCTACTGAAACAAACGCTCAAATATCGATTCTTTTGCATATTAAATCGAATTCATGACAGTAAGAACTCTGATATTGTGCGTTTAGGCCAACGCACCCCCTCCTTCCCCTTCTGGTTCGACCCGCTAACCCCTCATTGTGATGTAGGGCCATGTCCGTAGTTTCTGGTGTTCGTTTCGATATACACAATACACGTGGGCTACTCATATTGTTGAAATTCTGTCACACCGTTTTTCTACAACATGTCAGTCAAGAACTGAAAGCTCAGGGATCGATCCCCGTTTAGAAGCATACTGCATGTGTACTAGAAGCATAAGAAGACGTTGGGTGTAGCCTTTTTCACACAAAAATGCTGCTCTCAAAGGATAGCACCATTTAACCCAAATTAAGCAGAACATCTAGTGTGCGCTAACGATTTAAATTTTGAACTTCTCAGACAATGCGTTTTTTTTATGCAAATTATTTTAATTCAAGATGATGTTCCAGGTTTAGATACTGTCAACTTGATTTTTAGATCATTCATTACAAGGGATTTCTTCTTAGGTGGCGGGCAGCAGAAGTATATTGGGATTTATGTCTAGATAAATATTTGCAATTTTTTTTAACAGGAAAATTGCACTGTTCAATATACTGTAACGTATTGGATATGTTTGTTTTACGGCAACAATTGATATTTTTTTCAAGAATAACCCGCGTCTACCCCCACCCCTATTCCCGTACACGCCCACTGCGCCTGGTTGTGGCGGGCTCATTGGCTTTCATCAGGATTCAAGATTTTGGGAGAGAGGGAGGGGGGAATTATTGGCAGAATATCATCGTATGCGTGATCGTATTCCGATCCAACGACAGCGATAATCTGCGTCAAAAGGTTCTCTGAAAAATGGCGCCCGCCTAAAATTCCGCGCCCTAGGCCTAGTTAGCCTGTGTGGTAATAGGCCTACGGCTCTGATAATGCTAGCTTTTTTTAGCTGAAACAATTTAATCGCCGTTTGCTTCCCAGGTGAAGTAGGCCTGTCAAAAATATTGGCATACGTTTGTCAAGTTTCATCACGATCCGTTTCAGTATATCGCTGAACTACAGACAAACGTTATTGAGCGCATGTAGGCCTGTGTAAACTGGCTATGCCATGGATCATTCGGAAAGTAGAAAAGGCCGACACCTTTCCGATGTGTAGAACCTTCGCCGACACTACGGTTACCCATGCTGCATATAATTATAAAATTACCATACCTATTGATATGATATAAATAGTATAGTAGTGATGAATGGAATCCCTCCAAAAACCCGCAATTATAAAACAACCACCTTGAACCACCACTTTACCAGCGCGGTCGTTCCCCCGTGACGACACAGATCACAAAAAACGTAAAATGCCAATCATCTCTCGCAACGGCTCTCAGGTCAATTTCTGGACAACCCGAGCCTTAATTGATACCATTTCTGTTGTCCACATACTCAGTAGATGCTTAACTTCATTATTAAAACTTTTTCGTGTCCATGGCCCTTTAACCTTTTGGGCTATTATAAAACGCCCATTTATGAATTGTTTACATGCAAGTTTTCATAAGAGAGATATGTCAATCACCCAAAAGCAAGGTGTGATCACATTGGTATCGAAGAAAGATAAACATCACTAATATTTCCAACTGGAGGCCTATTACTCTATTGAATACATATTTCAAGATAGTATCAAAATGTATAGCACAAAAGTTTTTTTTTACAGTTTACATTAGTTAATTCATACAGATAAAACTGCCTTTTTAAAGGGTGGATTTATCGGTGAAAACATAATGAAACTAATTGATATCATTGACTATGCTGATTCCGAGGAACTTGAATTTATCCTTGTGGCCATTGACTATGAAAAGGCATTTGAAGCTATTGAATCAAATTTTATTACTACAGTCCTTAAACAGTACAAATTTCCAATTGGAAAGGAAAGGAAAATAGGAAAGGGCTGTATTGGTGGTAATAGATTGATACTTACAATCATGGTTGAACACGATGTATGACACATATCAAAACATATCCAGTTGTGTTCTACATAATGGATGGGCAACAAAGTACTTCGCAGTAACTAGAGGAGTTCGGCAAGGATATCCCTTTTCACCCTATTCATTCGTAATTGCAATTGAAATATTCGCAACAGCTATTAGAAATAACTCAAATATCACATGTATCCAAATAGCCCAAAATGAATACAAAATATCTCAGTATGCAGATGATACTTGCTTCACATCACTTTACGATAAGGGGAATTTGATGAGTCTTTTCGATATGTGCAACAAAATGATAAATATTCCAGGTCTGCAGTTGAATATAGGTAAAGCAGAAGTCATGAAGTTCGGTGCAGCAGCCGATGCCAAACATATCTTATGTCCAGGGTTGAATCTGAATTGGGAGAACAATCGTGTTTCCATCCTAGGTATATAGATACCAAATGCTCTTTCGAACTGTTCGCTTTAAACTTAGAACCTAAATTTTTTTAAAAATCAAATGATAGGTACACAATTTCCACATCACGCAAAAACAATTTATGGCCGGAATGCAGTGATAAAATCACATATAATTTCTCAAGTTATATACAGCCTATCAGTGTTAGATATACCAGGTAGGCATCATATAGAAAGAATTGATAGATATTTTATTGATTATGTGTGAGACAATAATAAACATTTAGTTAGAAAAAAAATCGGTATAACGATCTAGACAATGGGGAAATCAGATTACTCAATTTTGAAAGTGAAATATATTCTCTGGAAGTTTATTGGATAAAACGACTCCCAATCATGGGGAATGATATATGGAAAACTAATTTATATGTGAAGGATTATCGGAGTACAGTTTCCAAAACTATAAAAAATAAATTAATCCAAGATATTGTATTTACCTGGTGCTGTATTAATTATCATGAACCAACTACTGCTGAAGCGATAATCAATCAGTGCATATGGTATAATAGCTTCATTAAAACAGATAAACAAGTATTTTTTCATGAAAGTTGGTACAGATATGGAGTCAAATATGTGCTGGATTGGATGAATGAAAATGGACAAATGATGACATATAACGAATTTAGAAACAAGTATAATAAGACGGTTCCATTCATAACATATCATGGTGTCATTCCCACAACTCGGAAATCACGTATCACAAGTGTAACACAAACATAAGCTACAGCTGGAGGTTAAATACACGTGTGACATATTGGTTTCCAAACAGCAAATAAGTTTTGTGAGATCATGGTCGATAAGTATAAAGATGATGTTAGCACATTTATATCTTGCATAGCATGGAATGAAGAGTTGGGCTCTGAATACTCAATGAAAAATTGGTTAAGAATAGTTTCTAGAATATACATAGATATAATATGTCCCAAACTGAGGTTTTTTCAATACAAAATATTGCATAACGTACTGCATACGAATGAATTGATGTATAAATGGAAATGTTCGGACAATAATTTTTGTACTTTCTGTCAGATAATCAGGAATCTATAGTTCACATTTTCTGTCAATGTAAGTATGTGAATGTTTAAATGGTATAAAATTTGACTGGAAAGTTTTATATTAACAATAACAATCTAATTTTGTTCCACGACGCCTCTGTCCCAAATGATATTCCAGATGTTTTCAATTTAGCACTTTGTGTTGCAAAATACCACATATATGCTTCTAGATGTAATAATAATTTACCTGATTATATTGGATTTATTCACAAATTCCGAAGAATCTATAATAAGGAAGTTACATTATCAAATAGGAAAGGGCTTACAAACAAAGATGCTACAGAATGGAGTGATATGGATATATCAAAATTGTAACAGATATACTGTGCCTTACATCATGTACATTGTTACCATGTATCGCCACCCATACTGTAGTTAACGTGACAATTACCTGTCATTGTATATTATATCATGTTGAATTCATGTGTATGAATGTATCGATAGTGTGCTAGACAAATAAAAAATCAAATATGGTCAATATCATATGATAGTATGATATTGAAAACTTCAACAAATACTTTTTAGGTCTTACCAACTTTCGCTTGTGGCCTTCTTGCCTTCTTCTGTGCGGATGGACGTGCTGGATGAAAATTATTACCTAAAAACTGTCTGAACAGTTTTTGAGAAAATGGCCACCAAAGTCAGAAATTGGCCTTTTTTCGTCGACAATGGCCGCATTTTGGGGGAAAAAATGCGAAAATCAAATAAACAAAAAAATATCCCTTTTTCAGATTATTTTCAGGTATTTTTCAAACACCCGTATGTTACAAATAATACATCGGTATGACCTCTATATTAAGCATTCTCTACAATAAAGCAGGATGGCTGCAGTATATATTGACCATTATATGAAACATAAGTATTTTTGGAGACATTGTTTTCGACAAACTGTATCTAGATCATGTTGCCAAGAGAATTTCGTCCACATATACACCTATAAAAATTGTGACATGAACCTTGACTACACTCATACCATAAATATATGTTTCTCTCACTTCGTATGCCTGATATGACTTTCTGTCCCCTGACTATGATATTGGATAACAGACCCTGTTTTGTTTGCTCGGAATACTTAATACTGGGTATTGATTCAACGTCTATTACACTCAAAGTTTGATATTATATTGTTGAACATCATGTAGTTTCTCTTTTTTCAACATATCCTGGAACATCATAAACTTTGAAATGCAGTATTTTTATTTGACATGCATGTTCTTGCACAGCTACTCATAAAAGTATCATGAATTGCAAATATGTAGACCAGTTCTATTGGAACTAAAAACGCATACACGTGTTACGATGACAGTTTATGTTAAATACGTATGAAAACCTGTTGATAATCCCCAATGCGTAATTTAGGGTACACGTTAAATAACTATTGACAGGCCCGATAGTGAAAATTGCTGTTTATTTGCATTGTTCACGGAGTTTTTTGGTCAAAATAATATCACCATGTCAATACACATGTGTGAGAAGACAGTACATATGTGTGAGAAGATAGTATGCATTGTGAGAAATGAGACGATATTTTGCTGCATGTGTGAAGAATGTCATTAATTCAAATACATATTTTGACTATGTTTAGATATATTCCCAGATTTCCTGTTCCCGGGAAACGGGAATAAGAAATGTTCATTCCCGTGTACTCGGGAAGGTAACCGGGAATGAGAACAAATCCAGCTTGTAACCTTTAAGATATCACATGTAACCTTTAGTTGCTATCAAACACATCATTGTGGTCGTTTTATGTAGAAATTACCATCTTACCAATATGGGTAAATAATTATGCGAGAATATTCATTTCATTCATCAAAATAATCATTTCATTTACCAATCAATTTCTAACATAAATATTTATTTGAGAAGCGGTTGCTCCCGTGCATAAAATATCTTCTAGTACTTTGGCGTCCTATCGGTTGTAAGATGTGAACATATTTACCTATATTGCAGCTATTATGTATGACTTACATGACTTATTTCTGTTTTCAGTCGTTTCTCTACGTAGCCGTCTAATTTATAGCAGTCTAATAGATAAATGCTCACTGATCATTTCAATACATTTCATCAATGCATTACCATTGGTTTTTAGGTTACCGGACCTTTGGTCCGATAACCTATTGCCGTGGCGTTGCGTCCGTCGTCCGTCGTCGTCGTCCGTCGTCGTCGTCCGTCTACATTTTTATCTTTAAAGTTTACGATCGAATCTTTCTGAAATTTTGCACAAAAATGCCTAAAAATATTTCGAGAGGGAGGTATTTTTTAGTTTTTTGATTTTCGCGATTATTTCAAAATGGCGGCCGTTTTCGTCGAAAAATGGCCAATTTTGGACCTTGGCTGTCGTTTTCTCAAAATCTGTTCAGTAACTTTTTTTCTTATTCATGCATAACACTCCTCATATGTACCCCTGTGACATGTATAAATTTCGTTGCCCTTGAATCGCTCGAAGTGGGCCATTTTGGGCCCAGACTCGGCCCAAATCAGACTTTCCCATGTTAAATTCTCCTATGCTTTATAATGGAACACATTAAGCCTAATATCTCACTTAATATTGAGATTAGAGACTAGGAATCAATTGTGGACATATAGGAAATTATATATGCTGAATATTGTCATGACCTTGAATTTGACCTTTGACCTCATTTTCAAGGTCACAGGACAAAATGGCTAATATCTCGCTTATTATCGACTTTACAGCTTAGGATTCAATTGTGAACATATAGGAAATGATATATGCTGAATATTCTCATGACCTTGAATTTGACCTTTGACCTCATTTTCAAGGTCACATGGCAAAATGGCTTATATCTCGCTTATTATCGACTTTACAGCTTAGGAATACATTGTGAACATATAGGAAATGATATATGCTGAATTTTCTCGTGACCTCGAATTTGACCTTGACCTCATTTTCAAGGTCACAGGACAAAATGGCCAATATCTTGCTTATTAGTGACTTTACGCCTTATGAATCAATTGTGAACATATAGGAAATGATATATGCTGAATATTCTAGTGACCTTGAATTTGACTTTGGACCTCATTTTCAAGGTCAACAGGACAAAATGGCTAATATCTTGCTTATCATCAATTCTACAGCTTAGGAATCAATTGTGAACTTATAGGAAATGATATATTCTGAATATTCTCATGACCTTGAATTTGACCTTTGACCTAAATTTCACCATCATGGTTGAACAGTTTTCGGCCCGAGTGATGTACGCTGTTCCGTAATACTACTCGTCCATTGAAAAAACCATTTAACCCGTCTCACACCTTTTTAATCCTTATTGAAAATAGAGGAACAAGTAGCAAAAGTTACTTGGGCCACTTTTTTCTGTAAGCGAGCAGCTCAATTCATGCTGTGTTATACTCTGATTGGGCCGATAAGCTTTTATCGTGGTTTTTCGTCCGTCGTCTGTCGTCCGTTATTCGTCGTCCGTCGTCCGTCCGGGTCTGTAACTTTTTTTTGGCATGATGAATTTCCCCATAAATTTGTCAGAACATACCTTAGGCCAATATCTAAAAACGTTTTTTAAATTTTTTTTGATTGAATCGTTTTTGCCGATTTGGCGGCCATTTTTGACGAAAAATTGCCAATTTTGGACTTTTTTCAAATTGTTCTCAAAAACTGTCTGATCAGTTTTGAGATTTTTGTTTCAAAACATTCCTCTCATGTACCTTTATGACGTGTATAAGTTTCGTTGCCCTTGAATCGCCGGTCTGCATGTGGCGGCCATTTTGATTTTTTGACGGGTCGGCGAAAAAAATCAAGTCACTATTCGTTTTGAGAATCAAGTCACTATTCAAGTCACTGAATAGTCAAGCCCAAATCCCAAATCAAGTCACTATTCGTTTTGAGCCATTTCCAGCAAAAAAAAAAAATTATTTTGGCCATTGAAAATTTTTTGGACTTGGAAAATTTCACCCAATTTTCCTTCATAATGGGAGCTGTGTGGAGTAAACTCATAGAAGACTTCAAAATAGAGCCTAAGTATTGGCACATTCGAATGGGAAATCATATATTGCAGTTTGAGTGATGACCTTGAATTTGACCTTCAATGACCTTGAAAGGTCAAAAACGATGAATTTTGTATTTGGTGGCCATTTTGTTAAAATATATTTAGACAGTTTTTCTCAAAATAATGTATATGATTCTCTTTATCTACCTTTGTGATGTGTTGTTTGATTTCGTATTATAGTCTATGCAGCAAATGTGTTTCCAGCAACATTTACGAACATGTTTTGACATTTAGAGTTCAAGATCAGTGTAACAATTTATATGTTGGAAAATCAATATTGTGCGTTTCTCATGATTGCCGGTAAGCTACAGCACCCTTGGTGCTATGTTTCTAACTTGTTTACACTGTTTTTTGACGATATTTTCGCGATGCTAAATGTTATCGTTCTACAATTTGGAACACTCCATCTGGGAGCCAAACGGCAACTTCCTACCAAATTTCAGACTTCTATCGCAAAATTGGCAATCTAACCCAATGTTAAATTTCAGCCCAAAACGGGATCTCGAGAATCTGATAATATTCGAGGATTTGGTCCTGCTTACATCCATCAGGATTCGAAATATTATTGTTATTTTGGACCAGAAATCACATTGTGGTGTATTCTACACAAACATGTCGATTTCGAAAGATTGCACTGCTACAAAATCGAGCAAATGCACAAAAGTGTGTGCGGACCCAGAATTTGAATGACAGGGCTAAATTTAACATTTGGGTAGATTGCCAACTTACAAAGATTGCCAAATTACAAAGAAATCTGTACTTCTTTAGAATATTGTAGTATTGTAGTATAATATAAGTATGCCAAGTTATAGAACGATAACATTTAGCATCGCAAAAATATCAGGGAAAAACAGTGTAAACGAGTTAGGAAAATCAAAGTATAGAAGCCTGGACCATGTGGACTGAGTTGTTGTTTTCATATGTCTCCACATAGGCCTATATATTTGGGGAAATCCGTAAACAAATTTGATGTGGACAAAATTCATTTGGATGGGAGACCCACAGACTGAGAGAGCTGCATCGAGCCCAGGGGTAGCTCCTCACTCAGCCCCAGTCACTGTTTAAATCCTAATTGAAACTAAAAGAAACAGCATAACCAGCTTGGGTCAGTTTCTGGATAAATATATTGGTCAAATGGAACGTTTGGTGGCTGTTGACGTATTGACAAATGTGCGAGACGATCAAATGTTATGTCTTCAGTGAAGGATCAGTAGGCCTATCGAAGAGTATATCGAAGAAAACTATTTCACGTTTTGCGTGGGATATTTTGTTTATTGGTTTATCAGCTTTGTATTCTATAAAGTGTTATCCACCACTCAAATGGTTCATTTGAGTTGATGTGTGCGAGTTGAGTAGTTTCCAAAACTGATTTGATATTCAGTGCTCATTTGCATGATTCGTAACTACACGAAGAGAAGTGACCGTTTTCCTTGCGATCACCGAAGCATGACCGTCTACAGCCGTCCGTTTTGCGGCCTCCTATTGGCTGATTTTATATTCAGTCGTCCGTCGTGGCATGGACCGTCAAACGTAAGATCGCTATTGCAACCAGATTTGGTATATTGGGGTTTCGATTTTGAATTTTAAAATATGTGTCTTTTTACAGTGTTCCTATGGTCATCAAACTTGGTATATGCCTACTGCTTGGTTATTGCATGGTTGCATCCAATGCGCCACTTGATATTCGTGATTTGATTTAGGGGACCAGTCCATATCGTCCAGAGCGGCATTGCGATGTCTGATGAAATCATCGAAAAGTATTGTTGCAGTCCACAGCGACAAAACTCTTGAATATAGAGCTCAGTATTGTATTATGAACATGAATGTAGCCTAGTAGTACATGATATAATAAATCATGCACCACATATTGCTATCAATATCCATTCGATGAAATGTTCTGTTCGTATGTCCTTGGCCCTATGTTGGTGATTAGTGACGGCGTGGACGAAGATGCGGTTTGGTAGGTCTTCTGTGTGGTCGCTCAGTCCTCAAATGGTCCTGGGTGACGATACAGTCCTAAATCAAGGATTTTCTGTTCATGATTTGCGGGCTATTATCTGGGTTGAACCTGGTCGGGAAATTGGATGAACGACTGGATCCAGTCTCAAGTCTTGCAGTGCCTGTGTGTATTTGTCACAAGTGATATTGGATGTTGGACGTCCAGATGAAACATCAGAAGTACATGTTTGCTCTGGGCCGCCAGGGCATTCAACATTGAGTTCAATTGCCCTGTCTTTAGTGTGCTGTTCCCTTGCAGTTTGAGGGGAAGTTGCATTTTATGTTACTTTTTCACTGTTTGGGTGTAGTTTTCACCATACAGTTCATCCCCACAACATATAGAAGTAAATTATCCGCCAGGAACCTATGCGGTGTTCAGAAACACTTAAATGGCTATAATATGTGTGTGAGATGGGTGTTATCATTTGAGATTGTGTGATGTGTTCGTTTCAGGTGAAATAAATATGGCGTGTTTGAAGCTGGAGGTTGACGATGTTGATGAGCAAATATTTGATCTGGATCCAGCTGTGACTGTTAAAACTGAGGAACAGAAAGATACTAAACATGTATCACTACACAATGAACTGGGTCCTGAAAGAAACTTCAACATGGATTGTGGTTATGGTGACGTTATAACGATAGCACCTCTAGGGGATGTGCTAATGAAAGAAGAATCAGTCAGACCCAATACAGAATGCAATGAGTCTATCAGTGTCGACAATCCTGAGCAAGATGCTTCTTGTCAACCAAACTCTGCTCATGACACTGACACTCAGCCCGTGGAGCCTGTCGAGACAACCGCTTGTGTACATCAGAGGTCAACAAGTACATATAACAGCAGGTGATTGAGGGAAATTAATTCCGTTTTTTTACGCTTACGGGCCCATATGAGCCAATGAGCTACTAGTATTGTCGTTTGTCTGGCAAATAACTTTTTTTCTGCCTTGATGAATTTTTCTGAAAATTTACTGAAACATCCATTGGGTTAATACCCTGAGACGATTGTTTCTTAGGTTACCGGACCTATGGTCCGATAACCTATTGTCCGGCGTCTGTCGTCGCCCGTCGTTGTCCTCCACATTTTCATCTTTTTTGTTTACGGGTGAATTTTTCTGGAATTTTGCACAAAATGCCTAAAAGTATTTCAAGAAAGAGGATTTTTTAGTTTTTGGATTTTCGCTATTATTTCAAAATGGGGTCCATTTTGGGCGAAAAATGGCCAATTTTGGACTTGGATAGCCTTTTCTTAGAATCTGTTCAGTAAGTTTTTTAGGTTACCGGACCTATGGTCCGTAACCTATTGGCATGGCGATGCGTCCGGCGTCGTCGTCGTCCGTCGTCCGTTGTCGTCCGTCAACAATTTTATCTTTAAAGTTTACGATCGAATTTTTCTGAAATTTTGCACAAAAATGCCTAAAAAATATTTCGAGAGGGAGGTTTTTTTTAGTTTTTTGATTTTCGCATTTTTTTCAAAATGGCGGCCGTTTTCGACGAAAAATGCCTGATTTTGGACTTTGGCGGCCATTTTCTCAAAATCTGTTCAGTAACTTTTTTTTATTGATGCATAACACTCCTCATATGTACCCCTGTGACATGTATAAATTTCGTTGCCCTTGAATCGCTCGAAGTGGGCCATTTTGGGCCCAAACTCGGCCCAAATGGGACTTTCCCATGTTAAATTCTCCTATGGTTTATAATGGGACACATTAAAGCCTAATATCTCACTTAATATTGAGATTAGAGACTAGGAATGAATTGTGGACATATAGGAAATGATATATGCTGAATATTCTCGTGACCTTGAAATTGACCTTTGACCTCGTTTTCAAGGTCACAGGACAAAATGACTAATATCTCGCTTATTATCGACTTTACAGCTTAGGAATCAATTGTGAACATATAGGAAATGATATATGCTGAATATTCTCGTGACCTTGACTTGACCTTTGACCTCATTTTCAAGGTCACATGACAAAATGGCTAATATCTCGCTTATTATCGACTTTACAGTTTAGGAATCAATTGTGAACATATAGGAAATGATATATGCTGAATATTTTCGTGACCTTGAATTTGACCTTTGACCTCATTTCCAAGGTCACAGGACAAAATTGCTAATATCTCATTTATTATCGACTTTACAGCTGAGGAATCAATTGTGGACATATAGGAAATGATATATGCTGAATATTCTCGTGACCTTGAATTTGACCTTTGACCTCATTTTCAAGGTCACAGGACGAAATGGCCAATATCTTGCTTATTAGCGACTTTACAGCTTAGGAATCAATTGTGAACATATAGAAAATGATATATGCTGAAAATTCTCATGACCCTGAATTTGACCTTTGATTTCATTTTCAAGGTCACATGACAAAATGGCTAATATCTTGCTTATTATCGACTTTACAGCTTAGGAATCAATTGTGAACATATAGGAAATGATATATGCTGAATATTCGCATGACCCTGAATTTGACCTTTGACCTCATTTTCAAGGTCACATGACAAAATGGCTAATATCTTGCTTATTATCGACTTTACAGCTTAGGAATCAATTGTGAACATATAGGAAATGATATATGCTGAATATTCTCATGACCTTGAATTTGACCTTTGACCTCATTTCCAAGGTCACAGGACAAAATTGCTAATATCTCGCTTATTATCGACTTTACAGCTTAGGAATCAATTGTGAACATATAGGAAATGATATATGCTGAATATTCTCGTGACCTTGAATTTGACCTTTGACCTCATTTTCAAGGTCGCAGGACAAAATGGCGAATATCTTGCTTGTTAGCGACTTTACAGCTTAGGAATCAATTGTGAACATATTGGAAAAGATATATGCTGAATATTCTAGTGACCTTGAATTTGACTTTTGACCTCATTTTCAAGGTCAACAGGACAAAATGGCTAATATCTTGCTTATTATCGACTTTACAGCTTAGAAATCAATTGTGAACATATAGGAAATGATATATGCTGAATATTCTAGTGACCTTGAATTTGACTTTTGACCTCATTTTCAAGGTCAACAGGACAAAATGGCTAATATCTTGCTTATTATCGACTTTACAGCTTAGGAATCAATTGTGAACATGTAGGAAATGATATATTCTGAATATTTTAATGATATTGAATTTGACCTTTGACCTAAATTTCAAGGTCAGTCATTTTATTTTCAAAGTCAGATTACAAAATGGCTTATATCTCGCTTATTATCAAATTTACAGCTCAGGGGTCCATAGTGAACATATAGGAAATGATGTATGCTGAATAGTTTGGTGATCTAGAATTTAACCTTTGATCCCATTTTCACGGTTAGAGATATGACGATTTCAGTGGTCACCTTGAATTTGACCTTCAACTATCTCGGCTTAACTCTGTATATTTCTCCGGTAACCTTTCTAGCCCATTGGGCTAATTTTTTCTTATTGATGCATGACACTCCTCATATATACCCCTGTGAAGTTTCGTTGCCCTTAAATCGCTCGAAGTGGGCCATTTTGGACCAAATTCAACCCAAATGGAACTTTCCAATGTTAAATTCTCCTAGATGCTTTATAATGGGACACATTATGTGTAATATCTCACTTAATATTAAGATTACAGACTAGGAACCACTTGTGGACATATAGGAAATGATATATGCTGAATATTCTCGTGATCTTGAATTTGACCTCTGAACTCAGTTCCAAGCTCAGAGCACGAAATGGCTTATATCGCTTATTATCGAATTTACAGCGTAGGAATCAATTGTGGGCATATGGGAAATGATATATGCCGAATATTCTGATGACCTTGAATTTGACGTTTGACCTCATTTTCAAGGTCACAGGATAAATAGCTAATACCTCGCTTCTTATCGACTTTACAGCTTAGGAATCAATTATGAACCTATAGGAATTGATATTAAGCAGATTATTGTCATGATCTCACTTATTATCTCACTTATTATCGATTTTACAGCTTAGGAATCAATTGGGAAAATGATATACACTGAATATTTTGATGACTTTGAAGTTGACCTTGAACTAATTTTCAAGGTCAGAGCACAAAATGGCTCATATATTGCTTATTATCAACTTTACAGCTTGGGAATCCATAGTGAACATATGGGAAATGATATATGCTGAATATTCTCCTGATTTTGAACTTGACCTTTGACCACTTTTTCAAGGTCAGATCACATAATGGCTAATATCTCATTTATTATCTACTTTACAGCTTAGGAATCGATTATGGACATACTAGAAATGATAAACATATGCTGAACATTCTCGTGACCTTGAATTGACCAATGACCTTATTTTCAAGGTCATTAGACAAAAGGCTAATATCTAAAATATATATTGTCCGGTAACCTTTTTTAGCCCTCGGGCTAATTTTTTATCTTTATAAATTTCATATGGATATGTATAGACGTGGAATCAATACCCAGTATCAAGTATTCCGAGCAAACAAAACAGGGTCCGTTATCCAATCTCATAGTCCGGGGACAGAAAGTCATATCAGGCATACGAAGTGAGAGAAAACAAAAATGACAGGGAAACTCATGAACCCCCGTAAATGGCCATCAGGAGTATGCTATTCATACTTTATAATGACAGACACAAAACAGTAGGCCTACTGGTGAGCCGTAAATGGATAGCATACATTACATGTACATACATGTACAGCATAACGGGTCAATATGCAGCCTTTTAAAATTGTACATGTAGATTCTACGCCGATCGCTGCGCCGATTACTGTCTGGAAATTACGATGCAGAGTGGGGCATATGCCGGATGCAACTCTTGGTAATCATGTTATCCATATGACCCATTATTATATGTCTCATCAGTGCGTTCCTTTCTTATCCAATGTAATTTGGCGAGTGCAATAATTATAGGTAATTGACTGGATACAGTGTTTGAGGCCCGAGGTCGTGTCTGGGCCGTAGCACGCACGAGCTTGCGAGTGCATCCGCGGCCCAGACACGACCGAGGGCCTCAAACACTATCCAGTCGATTAACTTATTATTATATGCCGCGCCATGATATGTACAGCCATCGGGAGAGCTATGATTACAAATGCTGACATTTTCCAGGCATTTCAGGCCCTGAAAGCAAAGAATTTTATGGACATTTCCATGCACTACAAAACCAAAAACGTCATTTCACCAGTGCATGAATACGTAAATTGTCCAAAGATCGTCGGTTGCTATGCGCGACGCAGGTCAATATGAAGGCGTTTTCACGAAAGGCGGCGCTCCAGCACTCGTCTTTCACACAATTCGTCCTCTGCATTCTGGGATACCGAAAATAGTTTGAACATGGATGCCTCTATGAATCGAAATAAATTTGAATGTTTGGGATATTTTGTCGAAAACTTTACAATTTTTTAAGAGATTGGATAGAATAACTCCAGTAGCGGTGTCCGTGGCAATCTTTAGTGCCTCTGAAAAATCCATGGCTGAGTCATGACTGTCGGGTCGACCCCTGGCCAGCCCTGGGTCGACCCATGCAAAACAAGAAAGCACGTGCTCGTGTTTACAAAACGCGCATTAATACGGACTATTTTGTTACCGCGCATTGACACTGTCCCCTGATTCAGGGGACCAGAGAATCGGTTATTACAAAGACGGGTGCTTCAGAGTGCCGTCTGGTGGACAAAACGATATGAAGGAGGTCAATACCGCAAAATATCGGACCAATTACTCTCTGTGTAATCCATTGTAGCATTTTCGTAGGCATATAATAAATATCCATATTGCATTGTTGATTTTACTGCACTGGCTCGAACTCATTGCTATGTCGTCGCTCATTGTGACGTCATTCATTGTCTCTTCCGTGCTAAAAACGTCATTGTAGACATATAATAAACCAAATACTACATTGAACTGGAATTTATTTCTCACTTGATCCTTCCGCGGAGCACTGGTGAACTCGTGCTCCGTGAAAGGACCCGTGCGAAATAAATCCCAGTACAATGCAGTATTTGGTTATTATTGGAGACAATCCTGTATTACTGCATTGGCAATATTTCCAGTCTATTTTATTCAACCCGCCTCTGGGCGCCTGTCTTGTTCGAGCTTCGGAAATATCTGTATTCTAATCATAAGAACTGGCTGCAGATTACGCTATTAGTTTTAGCACGCGCAGACCATCATTTCTTTGTTTCTTTCGCGTGTAATATGATCACAGATTTGTACTATCCTCTCATACATGTGTACTATACTCTCACACATGCATCATATCATAGCGAATGTTCCTCACACATGCATTGTATCATTTCGCACTAACATCATCAAATAACGTTGAATTTTAGGCGTAATGGTGACGCTATATGTGTGATTTGATTTTCAATGGTATTTCTATGTACACTGCTGCAACCAGAGCCGCAAACTTTTGCAATATATAGCAGTTTACAACCAAAACAAGCGCAACATGTGTGACTTACTACACTAAATTAATGTGTGCTAACCATTTCCGCTGATTCTTTTTTAAATGATATATAATTGTAGGCTGTTGGTTCTGTGCAAATTCGTCTTAACCACACAATAATAATATAATTGTGTTCTGGCCTGATTTACTCACACATATGTACTATCTTTTCACACATGCATCGTTTTTTAAGCATGTGTCGTGTCCGTTTTCACACATGCATATTCAGCGCTTTAACAGCTTGCGGGAGTGCTTGAATCGCCGGTCTGCGTGTGGCGGCCATTTTGAATTTTTGACGGATGAGCGAAAAAAATTATTTTGCCCCAAGTCGCACTACTATCCATTTTGGACGTTTTCTGGGCAAAAAAAAATTTCACCCCTTAAAAAAATTTTGGACTAGAAAGTTTTCAGCACTTATTTTCCTTCATAATGGGAGCTGCCAGCACTGTACTCATAGAAAGCCTGAAGATAGAGCTTAGATATTGGCACTTTCAAATAGGAAATCATATATGACGATTTGTGTGGTAACCTTGAATTTGACCTTGAAAGGTCAAAACAGTCATTTTTTTTTAAAAAAAATACCCAAATTTGCATCTACAGATCAAAGTATTGCAGATAGAGCTTATGTTCGCATTATGAGCATATAGGAAGTCGTATATGGAACAACTAATGATGACCTTGAATTTGGCATCGGATGACCTTGACTGCTAAATGTGTGACCATGGATTGTGTAACTTGGCCGCTAAGGTTTAAAGTCTTGCACCTAGAGGTTAGGATTATATTATAAGCTTATAAGAAGTCATATATATATGACACATCTATTGGAGTGACCTTTGGTCACATCGGACCTTTGGTCCGATAACCTATTGGCATGGTGTTGCGTCCGGCGTTCTGTCCGGCGGCGTCCATTAACATTTTTATCTTTTTGTTTACAGGCCAATTTTTCTGACATTCTGCACAAAAATGCTTAAAAATAATTCAAGAAGGAGGTATTTTTTAGATTTTGGATTTTCGCATTTTTTTTCAAAATGGCGGTCGTTTTCGACCAAAAATGCCTGATTTTGGATTTTCGTGGCCATTTTCACAAAATCTGTTCAGTACCTTTTTTCTTTTTGATACATGACACTCCTCATATGTACTTCTATGATGTTTATGAATTTCGTTGCGCTTGAATCGCTCGAAATGGGCCATTTTGGCCCAAATTCGGCCCAATTCTCATGCTGTGAGGTGGATGTGGCCCACCTGATATACGTTGCGTTCACTTGCACATAATGTTGCTGTTCCACGGTTTCGAGTTAAGGTTCGTTAGGGAACCCACTGGAACCTGTTTTTTTCTAAGAGTTAATAATATCTTGCAGTGCAGAACAGTCGCAGATTTCCCCAGAGCGACATTGTGAAAGCTGCCACTAGATATTAGATGCATAAATATCAGTGACCTGGAAAGAATACTCATGATTTAGTGATCCAGTAGTACTGAGTTAATGGCACACATGTAACTTGAGTGCATGAATGGCGCATCTCATACCAACGAAAGACATTTTGAACGTAATTCGTGGATGAGATTTCGCATTATACTCTATAATTATCTCAAACACACACTTTGGGAGGGGGAGTCGATATTCGACATTGTCGTCGAGTTACTTCTTTTCTCCATCCACATAGATCTATTAAATATTTCTGCAAAACGTCAGTTGTCATGTCCAGGCATTACTCAACCAACTCGTTCACAATCCCAGCGATTCAATGGAAATTGTCATCCCTAGAGCACATACAGGCCATGCGTGTCAAGAGGGTTGATTTCATCATCATTTCATCATCAACTCATTAGACAAAATCGATAGGTATATACATCAAATGTGTATGCAACAATCATCAAAATCGGATGAGAAATGGGACCTGTAGAACGCTCTACACAAATAAATATTTGGGTTGGGGTGAATCCATAGTATCTGCCGACCTACGTTTGGGGAATACAATGACACACCGACGACGAAATAGTAATTAACTCGCCACGGCGAGATAGCTAACTCGCCACGGCAAGATAGTAATTCGCCACGGCCAGATAGCTAACTCGCCACGGCGAGATAGTAACTCGCCACGGCGAGATAGTAACTCGCCACGGCGAGATAGCTAACTCGCCACGGCAAGATAGTAACTCGCCACGGCAAGATAGCTAACTCGCCACGGCGAGATACTAACTCGCCACGGCGAGAAAGTAACTCGCCACGGCGAGATAGTAACTCGCCACGGCGAGATAGCTAACTCGCCACGGCAAGATAGTAACTCGCCACGGCAAGATAGCTAACTCGCCACGGCGAGATACTAACTCGCCACGGCGGGATAGTAACTCGCCACGGCGAGATAGTAACTCGCCACGGCGAGATACTAACTCGCCACGGCGAGAAAGTAACTCGCCACGGCGAGATAGTAACTCGCCACGGCGGGATAGTAACTCGCCACGGCGAGATAAAAAAATTTTTTTGCATGGCGGTAATACGCTTCCGTACGGAGCATAAAACTTTGTAAGAAATCGTTTGATTCCAAGATGAGAGTATGGCAAGTTACATCATGACATCTTCCAGTAGCCGCGGCTCATCGCTGAACTATAAAGATACTGAGCATAGGCCTATGCAAGTAAACAGGTCATGGAACATCCAGAAAATACAAAAACTTATGCCTTCACGATGTGTACAACTTCGTGCTGGAAATGATTAAAACAGATTCCATACCCATTGATATAGGCTAGTGATGAACTGCCTCTCGCCAACACCCCGCAAACAACCACCTGCAAACGACAAAAGTCTTTGCTAGCTCGGTCGTTCCCCCGTGACGTCACAGATCACAAAGTACGTACCGGGGATCCCCGTATTTAAGCCCCTCTTTGTATAAGCCCATGGGCTAATACAAGGCCAAGGGGAGTACTACTCGGAATAAAATTTTGTCTCGCATCAGGACTTGGCCTATATTTGGGGAAAACGTACACTCACCTTTGGAAAAACGGTCCTAAAAGATGACATTTTTGATAACATAACCACATTTGATTGATTAGGTATGAGTCAATCACAATTTGGTTGCGGCGATGTACTGCCACTGGGATGTTGTACAAGGTGTAATAACTTTTACAATCATTTCGAATCATTTATAGGAAATTAAATGATGTTGTAACTGTCATGTGTCTGTTCAAAACTGTCCAAGATTTCTTTGGTAAAACGGTCCGCTTTTCATGACGTAAACTCACCAGGGGGAACAACGTCGTTTTACGTAAAATGCACGGGTATATTAAACCATCACAAAGGAGTATCACATCATGGTATAGGGAAACCCCAAAATAAATATCCTTTTATGGCAATTTACGAGGCACTCTGTCATCATCAGGCCGAGCAAAAAAAATATTCGGTTTGTTGACTTGGTTACCAGTAAATCTCTATATGTGTACTAGTATTTGAAGAAAAAAAAATGCTGCACATGAAAATTGAAATTTTTGGATGGTTGATCAAAGGGTATCATGGATACAAGGTGAAACCCGATTGGTATGTGTACATCATCACCTTACAATTCTCCCCAATCACCAAAAAATATATTTTTTGCCTTTTCATTCTCATGCAATATCCATCACTTTCCACGATAAAATGTCACCAGGAATCAATGTAAACAAAACCCATTTATCGCCTACGTCATAATTTGAACGCTCGTGGCATAACAAATTTTTAAAACTTTAGGACCATTTATCCAGTTGGGACCGCTGAAATGTAGTTGACGTTTTGTTTTTCGTAGGAAACGTTGGTAAGTGTTGGTACCTAGAATAAGCTACTGAGATGAAATTGATAAAAGACGTACGTATACACGTGACCAGCTGGATTTTATCCGGTACATGCATGCATAGGCATGTATATGTGTACATTTTCATTCGTCTTGTTGCGTTTAATATGACAGTGAATATCTATGTTATTCTATCTTTATGGAACTACAGAATAAAATGTTTGTATAAATATAGTTATTACGCATAATTGCTTTCTTGTCTAATCCATTGTAAAATCAAGCGTGCAAAATAAAAATCGTAAAATAATCATTTCCCAAACAGTATAAGCCCATGGGCCTATATATGGAGTTAAATTTCATTCGACCAGAAATACATCTCTCGTTATGTATTTCTGATTCGACCAGAAATACATAACGAGATGTATTTCTGATTCGACACAATCCATTTTCCCCAATTATAAGACCAGGATTCCCGGTAAAATACCAAATAGCTGGCACCACGGCGGTTCGGTACAATTTCTCGACAACCTAATTGATATTATTTCTGTTGTCTACGTATTCAGTAGATGCTAAACTTTCTTATTAAAGGAGGACTTCCTATCAATGTGCATTGGCTTCGACCAATGATTTTACGGTTAAAACTTCCATATAGCAAATATATCTCAATGCATTTGAATGGAGAAGACTCTAAGCTCCGTTCACATATGGAATATGTACCGTTATATGTTTGTTCAATACAAACAAATCGTACATGTACGGAGGATATAACCATAGACCTACATCTGATGTAGGTCTATGATATAACATCAAATATGTCCGATAACCTATTGGCATGGCGTTGCGTCCGGCGTCCGGCTTCCGGTGTCGGCGTCGGCGTCGGCGTTCACATTTTTATCTTTTTTGTTTACGGACCAATCTTTTCGAAATTTTGCACAAAAATGCACAAAAATAATTCAAGAAGGAGGTATTTTTTAGTTTTTTTATTTTCACAATATTTTCAAAATGGCGGCCGTTTTCGTCGAAAATCGGCCAATTTTGGACTTTGGCGGCCATTTTCTCAAAATCTGTTCAGTAACTTTTTTTCTTTCTTTGCACAAGGATGCCTTATTATGTCCTTCATAATGTGTATAAGTTTTGTTGCCCTTGTTTTGCTGGTCTGCGTGTGGCGGCCATTTTGAATTTGTCGTTTTCGTCGAAAATCGGTCAATTTTGGGCTTTGGCGGCCATTTTCTCAAAATCTGTTCAGTAACTTTTTTTATTTTTTTGCACAAGGATGCCTTATTATGTCCTCCATGATGTGTATAAGTTTCGTTGCCCTTGAATCGCCAGTCTGCGTGTGGCGGCCATTTTGAATTTGTCGTTTTCGTCAAAAATTGGCCAATTTTGGACTTTGGCGGCCATTTTCTCAAAATCTGTTCAGTAACATTTTGGGTTACCGGACCTATGGTCCGATAACCTATTGGCATTGCGTTGCGTCCGGCGTCCGGCGTCGGCGTCGGCGTTCACATTTTTATCTTTTTTGTTTATGGACCAATCTTTCCGAAATTTTGCACAAAAATGCACAAAAATAATTCAAGAAGGAGGTATTTTTTAGTTTTTTGATTTTCACAATATTTTCAAAATGGCGGCCGTTTTCGTCGAAAATCGCCCAATTTTGGACTTTGGCGGCCATTTTCTCAAAATCTGTTCAGTAACTTTTTTTTTTTTTTGCACAAGGATGCCTTATTATGTCCTTCATAATGTGTATAAGTTTCGTTGCCCTTGAATCGCTGGTCTGTGTGGCGGCCATTTTGAATTTTTCGATGGGTCGGTGAAATCGCGTTACTATCCATTTTGGGCCATTTCTAGGCCCCTTTAAAAAAATTTTCGGACTTAGAAAATTTTCGCCACTTTTTTCCTTCATAATGGGGGCTGCTGTCTGAGTTCACCCAGAACGCTTGAAGATAGAGCTTAGATAATGGCACTTCCAAATGGGAAGTCATATATTGTGATTTGTGTGTTGACCTTGAATTTGACCTTCGATGACCTTGAAAGGTCAAAATGGCCATTCCAATATGGCCTAAATCCACAAAATGGCCTCTGGAGTGAAAACGCTTGATCATAGAGCTTAGGTTTGTATTATGAGCATATAGGAAGTCATATATGGCGCAACTTTTGGTGACCTTGAATTTGACCTTTGATGAACATGAAAGGTCAAAACTGCCATTCCAAAATCACCTGAAATCCATAAATTGGCCTTTGGAGTGAAAACGCTTGATCATAGAGCTTAGGTTTGTATTATGAGCATATAGGAAGTCATATATGGCGCAACTATTGCTGACCTTGAATTCGACCTTTGATGACCTTGAAAGGTCAAAGCGGCCATTCCAAAATGGCCTGAAATCCACAAATTGGCCTCTGGAGTGAAAACGCTTGATCATAGAGCTTAGGTTTGTATTATGAGCATATAGGAAGTCATATATGGCGCAACTATTGGTGACCTTGAAATCGACCTTTGAAGACCTTGAAAGGTCAAATCGGCCATTCCAAAATGGCCTGAAATCCACAAATTGGCCTCTGGAGTGAAAACGCTTGATCATAGAGCTTAAGTTTGTATTATGAGCATATAGGAAGTCATATATGGCACAACTTTTGGTGACCTTGAACTTGACCTCAGATGACCTTGAGTGCTAAATCTCAAGGTCACATGTAAAAATTGTCCGGTAACCTATTTCAGCCCTTGGGCTAATTTTTTTTTTGTTCAGAAAAGATTTGTCAGAGTACGAAATAGATAGGACAACAAATTGCATATGAGAAAATATTCTGATGCCCCAGAATCATCTTCCATCAAATACATTTACAGCTGATTTTACATTATAAACATAAGATTCAATCATACTTTCCTGTTACATATTAACCAAGGTGCTCAATCATCATCATCTTCATCCGCATCATCATCATTCCCTCATCATTGCCACCATGGTAATCCTCAGGACCACCACTGCCATCCTCCCGTGATCTTTACTTAGTGTGATACATACGTAGACCTTTTGCATACTAGTATATTGTGATTAATCATTGAGGCTCGAGTCACAAAAATTATAGAAAGCCCACGGCAAAGTTGGAATTCTTATTGAAGATGTCACAATAACGTTAGGCCTAGTCTTTGAACAACCATTTGTCATGTCCAAGAAGTTTTGACAATTCCACATTGTAAGGGGAATAAAACTCGTCCAGCAAAGTGCGCGTTTCATGCCACATCTTTCCCCGGTAAGACAGGTTTCTTGATTCGAGATTTGACTCCTTTAGTACCAGGTTTTTCATCTCAGTAGTTATAGAATAAAGAACGTTGGCAGGAGCAGGACTCAGGTCCAGGAATTTGAACACTTCTTGGATGACAATAGTGGCATCCGAGTACAGTTCCTCGGCTTTGACGAAGAGGATCTGAGAGCGAGGGAAGACGCTGAGCCACTCCTCGGCGTACGGGTGATACATCCCCGCGTGGAGCAGGATCTTCTCCCTCAGCTGCCACAGGTACAGCTCCTTGTCGAAGAGACACGACCACACTGACCTATTCGCCAGGCAATTCTCCATTCTACCTATGGCTCCCATCGTGTGTTTGTGAAAATACTCTCCTGAAACAATGCTATCTTGGATACTTGTATCGTTGCGCTGTCTGTAATGTGAGAACAAACGACTAGTGGGATTCCGCAAAGTCACGATCAGTTTGGCTCCAGGATTGATGGCGTGCAAGGCATCGGCCATTGTACACTTGGGCTCGGTTTTATTCTGTGGCCAGGCACGATCCGCGCTTGTGAAGAGAAGTGGGTTCGCATCTAGTGTGACCATTGTGTGGTATCCATGAGCATCAGTATGTCTGTAAATCTTTCTTGATGCACTCCGATAGGACTGGAGGTACCCTTCAAACGGATGAGTTTCCTGCTGCATCCACTGTCCTTCCTTTCTGTCCGGTTCGGCAAGGTCCGGATGCTTTACCAGCTGTTCATAAAGCGATGTTGTTCCAGATTTAGCCACACCCAGAATGTAACAATGAGGGATGCATCTAATACCTTCCTCTGTTTCTGTGGTGTCGTACCAGCACGGGTTCTTGTAGTTCTTCAGATATTTTGGCCACTCGCCGAGAGTCGATTTTTTGGCCAGGATCGTATATCGAGCATTCCGCAAGATTCTGTCTTTGGCATATCCCCCACACGCGCCTACTGAAACATTTTTGTCCGTTTGAAAGATTTCCTTTCTCGCGGTATTACCCTTGCTACGAATCCCGCTCACGCCCGTTGTGTTACTTGTGTGTCGAACGTGAATCAGTATTCCTTCGTTGTCCATCATTGTCCACGAAAACATTGTTATTGAAACTGCACACATCATGAATATCCCATAAGTATTTGGTGATAAACGACAACTCAGTTTAGCTTCTTTGTTCCCCATCTTGGATCGAAATTGATTCCATTTACATGTACTTTGAGGAACACCGTGACACAATCTTCAGCAATCTATTCGGGATTGCTTTATGACACAGAAATAGCTACTCTACCTACAAACACGGACTTTACTCCCATAAATGAGAGTTTGGCTTGAATGCTTCAAACAGGGTGTGTCCAAGGCTCGAAATAAGTGGTCTGAGCAGTCGGTATCGAGTACTCCAAACACAATCATTTCTGAAGATGAAGCTTGAGTAGAGTCGTGGCCACTGTACGCATACAGCGTAATCCACTCATGTGCACTGACCGCTGCAGCGATTGAGACAGTATGAATGCCGCATGGTTTTACCGACAGAAATACACTGAGCGCGAGGTGAATTAGAATATTATAGACCGAGCGGCGAATCCGCGAGGTTACATAATATTCAAATTTACCGAAGCGCGAAGGCGAGGGCTCTGACTAATGTAAAGTCCACAACCCCGAAAAATTAATCCCCCCACACATAATCACTATAGCTCAAGATGTACGACTTGTGAAGACGTGAGCACAAATGTTTTTATATAAGAGAGATTTACGGGAAATGGCTGCATTCATTGCAAAAACAAAAGTTGAAGGAACGACATCGTATTGTTCAAGTGAAATTCACACTATATTCAAATGTTCACGATACAATATATTCATCCTCTGCTGTGAAAGCTGAATGCAACCAGCCGTTATGGTTCTAACTTGCAGGCATAACTTGGGATAATCACACACGATTTCATGGATATTTCAAAAATTGGATAGCTTACATGCCACGGATTATAACTTGCAGGGACATTTCTTATTTCTTTCGGAAAAGCACACACAATGCGATGGATATTGCGATATTGGATATTGGTTCACATGTAACTATTGTGTGTGTTGCTGTTACAAAGTAACTAACCGACTGGGATTTGACCCTTGTTTATTTAAAAATATACTTATTTAAATTATAATATATAAACATAATGAAGTTGAGGTAGTTACAATAAAATTAGTTACAATGAGAAATAAGACATAATTATTGGAAATGGGTTATGACTAAACAACTTCCATATGTGGGTAAATAACACAAATATGATGGACAAAAATCAGAACCTAAGGCTGACACGCGCTTATATACAGTAAATAAGATTTACCGTACATAATGATACATGCAAAGAAACAAAGTACACAAACTACAATAGACACAATTATACCACGAGTACAATAACACATACTGTAATATAGGAAAGTGAAGAAATACAAGATAAGAACATAATTCAAAGCTATAATCACTTTTAGAATTGACAAAATTTATTCATTCTGAGATAGCTTTATTTTGTCTATAGAATGAGAAATCGTACAAATTTGGGTCTGAAAATGTGTATTACGTGCCTAAATTGAGTTTCAAAATCAAGATTTGCATCATATTTTTCCTAAAAGCGGCCCGCCTTTTGGGCGAGTTCTATACACAGTCTGATGACGTCATTGGTATTTGTCTAGATACTGTGGCAACCGGCAATGTAGGCAGGCCGATCATTCACTATCCACTGTTTTCATGCACGATTAACGGCAATTTTCTGAATATCTGTTGTCGAACTGTGCATATTTCCTATATATTCCCGACTATCTCGAGATGTACTTTTAAGTTCGCGTGACAAACAAGAATGCTAAATTTGGCTGATTTTAAAATTGATTCCAACTTTAAACATAATGGAGAAACAACACGAGATTACATGATGACAACGAAATGATCTAGTATACAGTAATATAGTATATAATTATTCCAATTTCAACAAAATTAGCCCAAAGGCTAAGATAGGTTACCGGATAATTTTTGTTTGGATAATGGAATGTAACAGACCTTGAGATTTATCAATCAAGGTTATCAGTGTGAACATTATGACCATGAGATTTACCAATCAAGGTCATCCATGTGAACTTCTATGTCACCATTACATGTACGGGTGCGGTATTTGATTTTCTATATGTTCATAATACAAAGATACGTCTGGGTGCAAGTGTATAGGCCGCTCAGGCCAATGTACACATTCCGAGTCAGACATTTGGCACTCAAGGTCATCTGAGGTCAAGTTCAAGGTCATCATTAGTAGTGCCATATATGTCTTCCTATATGTTCATAATGCAAACATAAGCTTTATCTGCAAGCATTTCATCTATAGAGGCAAATCTGGGCATTTTTCGACACCGAAATGACTGTTTTGACCTATTAAGGTCATCCAAGGTCAAATTTAAGGTCAGCACACAAGTCGCCATATATGACTTCCCATTCGAAAGTGCCAATTTCTAAGCTCTATCTTCAGGCGTTCTAGGAGTACAGTTCCGGCAGCTCCCATTATGAAGGAAAAAACTGCAAAAAAAATTTTTAAAGGGTGAAACTTTTTTTTCCCCTGGAAATAGCCCAAAATGAATAGTAATGTCATTTGGGGTGGAAAAAATTGTTTTCGCCGACTCGTCAAAAATTCAAAATGGCCGCCACACGCAGACCGGCGATTCAAGGGCAACCAAATTTATACACATCACAGAGGTCCATAAGGGGAATATTTTGAAACAAAAATCTCAAAACTGTCTGAACAGTTTTCGAGAAAAGACAGACAAGGTGCAAATTTGGGCATTTTTCTAACCAAATATGGCTGTTTTGACCTTTCAAGGTCATCCAAAGTCAAACTCAAGGTCACCACATAAGTCGCCATATATGACTTCCCATTTCAAAGTGCCAATTTCTAAGCTCTATCTTTAAGCATTCTATGAGTACAGTTCTGGCAGCTCCCATTATGAAGGAAAAAAGTCCAAAAAAAAAAGTCCAAAAATTTTTTCAAAGGGTGAAAAAAAAAATTCCTCTGGAAATGGCCCAAAATGGATAGTAATGCGATTTGGGGTGAAAAATTTTTTTTTCGGTGACTCGTCAAAAATTCAAAATGGCCGCCACACGCAGACTGGCGATTCAAAGGCAACCAAACTTATACACATCACAGAGGTCCATAAGGGGAATCTTTTGAAACAAAAATCTCAAAACTGTCTTCACAGTTTTTGAGAAAATGGCCGTCAAAGTCCAAAATTGGGCATTTTTCGATGAAAATGGCTGCCATTTCGATGAAAATGTGAAAATCAAACATGGGCCCATGGAGCGCCGTACTCACCGAATATGGGTACATATGGGTACATTATGACGGGCTCCAGCATGCATTAATGTACCCATTATGACGTGATGCAGCCTATCATGATGTACCAATATGCAAGCTTACAGAAATACAAATTACAAAATAGGACCACGTTTCCTGTAGCATACCAGCTAAATTTCAATACCAATAATCATCCCAGGGACAAAATTCATGTTTCATACACCTGTGGCAGTTTTTTTACCGAATAAAATACAGTTTGTCCTACAAGTTTACAGAAAATACCTGGAATATACTGTGGCAAGATACATGTATGAATATCATACCTATAATTGATAAAATGAGCTGCTTGATGTTTAGACCAGAGGTTCAGTTTAGGATAATAGAAAAGTATATACTTTACAACATTTTGTCAGTACGTATGTTTTATCGCAGTTGCAACTGTTTTTCATTAATTGGTAACTATTTATATTCATCACATAATCCACCAATTTTCGGTATGTTTAGAATAATAGAAAAGTATATACGTTATAACATTCTGTCAGTAGGTATGTTTTATCGCAGTTGCAACTGTTTTTCACTAATTGGTAACTATTTTTATTCATCACATAATTCACCAATTTTCGGTATACTTCTTTTTTTGGGACATACTCTATCTCGCCAGCATATATCCAGAGTCACTCAATTCAAAGTTATATTTGAAAGACCTTTATTTGTTAAGCACACATACATTGGGATACGTGGTATAATATATACAAGTAATGCTAATTAAGCTATAAATACTTAAATATGCATCGGACAATACTCTACTGAGTTACAACACAATTATACAATTGTATACACAAATATACTGTACATTTCTGCTGAAATGTACATGTATTTTGTACATGTTGAAGTCTCAAGACATGTATTACTCTGGAAAGTGTACTAAAATTACTGCACGAATCTCATGTTAGAACAGAGGGCCACGAAATGTGGTCAAAATCCCACAGATTGTCCAAATCTGGTTGATACAAGAAGCCACACTGAGTGGAAGAACACCATCAAAAATATGATATTCTTTTATCCTTCTGATTGCCCGGTCAACGTAGAATCCCTGTTTGATTCTGCATAGAAACATGAAAAACTAGTTGATCAAAGGCAAGTGTTGCGTGTTTACATTTCGTATCAGGATAGTGTGTAAAAATGAACAGACCACAACTCTGAATTAATAATAAAACAAAAGCAATTTATTCAATTAACCTCTAAACAATGAAGCTATACAACTTTTACCTTAATTGAGCTCGGAAATATCCCAGTAAATTATATTGAACTCAATAGATACAGTACGATAATACTCTGTGTGAGACTACTAGTATTCAGTCTTCACTGGAACTCACACAAATGTATTATATTGTCAGGATGGAATATTTATCATGGTTGCTAGCAGCTCAATGTCTCCGAAAATCAGTTCAATTGATCGAAAAATCGAATGCGACAAGAAAAAATGATGATGTGTATACTCCTTGAAGGTCGGGAACAGAATGAATTCAAAATAACTGTTGTTCTATTTTTGGGATCCCAAAATTGGCTGTGGAATACTTTTAATTTTGGGAAAATATGAAAACAATGACTTCTGCTCAATATAAAATTTCTATACAAAGATTAATTTATTCACTACTCGAATAATATATAATTGGACCAATACAACTCCTGGTTCATTCATAATAAAATTATCATAACAGGTAGTCAGTCCGAACTTAGCACAATTATGGGAAACCGCACGTTGCCTGGCAATAGGCCTATACATCGGAAATACGGTATCAAAATGGCGGCTCCCACGAATGACAGCTCTCGTAGTTTTACAACTGGAAATCATCGGTTACTATTTGAAAACACATGTACAACAAAGATTTATGGTGTCAAAAGCTGAAGCAAGGATTCTTATTACTGAATATAACAATTTTGGATGATTTACAACTCTACACTATGGAATTCCAAACGAAAATACACGGCAAATGGACGATAATAGAGGAATATGTCTGACTCGGGCAGACGAAAATATTACACCGCACAGGACGTGCGTGCGGTAAATTTCTATTGAACTAGCAGCACAAAACAATGAGGCTGCTATCAAAAAACATTGGTACTGTTGATTTGCGATCGTTAATCATGTATTCTGTTCATTACCGTACTTTATAAAATTTATAACTGTAAATTCTCAACTTTGAATTTCACAATACTGCCCCCCTCTTTCTAAAATTATTTCGTCCCCGAAATACGTGTAAAAACCTGAATAAATTTTATAAATCAATATGTACATCCATTAATGTGCATTAAACACTGTAGTTAACACCAATTATGTCATAGAGTTGACTCAATAAAAACTCATTTAGAGTGCTGAACACTATACGCACTCAGTAAAATGTATCGCAGCATAAATTCAACTAAAAAAACTTCTTTAGAGTGCAGAACACTAAGCACTCAATAAAATGTACCACCCTTCAAATATGTCAACACAAGGTGTTAAGTACTGGAATAATCTTCCATCCTCAATCAAGAACATTGATGTCAAGTATTTGTTCAAACGAAAGGTCAAGTCTTATATACAAAATAATGCCGTATCCACAAGCCAGAATGTCCCCACCTAGAACTCGAATCACCCCTTTCGTCAGCTTTTTAATATATCATATCATTCTTGCCGTCCATTGTCTTCATTTATGGACCATCCTGGAAATAAGCCTTGTGGCTTTAGGGTGCTATCCATGGTGTACATTGTTCTCATGTTCATTTCATTGTATTTTACGTGTTTTTACATGTCATGCTTTTTACACCGAATAAAATCAAATCAAATCTTGAAATTCATTAGAGTGCAAAACACTTTGGCACTCAGTGAAATGTATCAAATACCATGAAAACTTATGAACACAACTGTACATCTGGTGTATCACCAACTGATACCCAAAATTGACAAAAGATGTGACTCTGCACAATTGAGCCGAATCTATATGGCATTCTATGCACATAGCAAACATGAAATTGTTCAATAAACTGTTTTTTCCTGCTGAAATTCCCATGAGTTCTGCTAAAACTGCTAAAATATCCTGTCTCTAAAATCTAATCCTAACTAAAAAGTCCCTTCCTAAGCTAAAATCTAACCCTTTCCTGAATCTAAAACCTACAACCTGTCTTCCTAACCTTATCCCCTGTATATGACCTGCTAGCCTCCCTCGCTGCCCTACTCCACATCCTCACTCCCATACCTGCCTCCTCTAACCCACTCACTTCTACATTCTCTTTCCTACTACCTTAACTACTCTTTACCTGATACTTCTCCATGCTCCTCCTCTGCCTTCCCCGATGCCTCCTCTGCCTTCCACATTCCCTCTAAACCTTCTAACCCATACACTGTCCTGACTCCCACTGCTGGCACTTCATTCCCGCTGTCCACTAAAACCCTTCTCAGCCTATCCCTGTCACGCCTCTGACCTCTCTACCTCCTTAACCCTCCTTCACAACCTACCACACTCCTCCCTAAGCCTATCCCTCTCCTCCTTCACCCTTTCTACTCCTCCTCTGCATCACTCCTAACTGCTACCTGCACTCCCACTTCCGCCACTTCCACCGTCCCACACCCTACCACCACGCTATCCTCACACTCCTGTGCCAGGCCCTCTATCTCAACTATGTCCTCCACGCCTACCCCCTCAAAATAGTCTGGGCTGAAAGTTTCTTCTCCTGTTCTAAAAATGCTTAAAAGATCAGCTTCCAGGTCACCATCTTCAATCTGTTCTTCATCTGTGATTGTATCCCCTGTGATGTCCCCGAAGTCTTTCCCTCGATGTCCCCTGAATGTCCCTCAAAGTCTTTAGAAGTATGTTCCCCAAATGCTTCCTGTCCCATCTCGTCACTCATCATTCCCAGTTGGGTCATCAGAAACCACTCTGATATTCTTCTTGCAAATATATCCTTTGTTGCAGAGATATTCTTTGCAGCATTCATGCCAAGTCACCATGTCCATAGCCTCCTGAATGGAGCGTGGCTTCTTTGTCAGGACATCATATGCCATAGCGGAGTCCCCGAGGCCGTTTACAAAGTGTTCTATGGCCATCTCATCAAACAGCTCTGCCTGGACCCCGGGGTAGGCCCGATGCATGAGACTGATGATGCGTGCTGCATACTCTTCTAGGGATTCTTTCTGCTCTTTTCTGGCCATTTGCAGGTTCGCCCGGTGTATCTGGGATAATGTGTTGTTCCCGAATCTTCCCCTCAGTGCCGTCACCAGTAAGCAAATGTCATGTCGTGTTCCGACTGGCAGCTGTGCAACATAATTCAAGGCTTCGTCACGCAGGCAGAAAATCAGCTGTTCGAGTTCAGTATGAGCATCCCACTCACTCCGTTGGCACATCAACTCAAAGGCAAGCCAGAATGCCTCCCAAGAACTCTTCCCATCATAAAGTGGTAACCGAGGTCGAGGTTCCTCTGGCCTGTGCCGTCTATGAGGGCGATCCTGATCATGGTGATATACACAGCCTGATTGTTGCAGCCCATCAAATATGCCAAGTGGTTGTCTGAGCGCAGATGGCCAATCCCGAGTGTCTCCATATGGTCCTTGCCCTCTATTCAGAGGATGCAAGTTCCCTCTAGGAGTGTTCATCCCGACATCAAGATCTGGGGAAACATCATTCAGGCCTGCTGCTGGTGGCAGTTTATCATGTTGGTCGCCCATCTGTCGAGGGTCCATTTCTACTGTGACGGCTTGGCTTGGTGAGTGCTCCCAGGTTGCATGCTGTCTGTTCATTTCACTGGCCTCGGACACGACCTTTGAGCGCAGTTCCATTATTGAGTGGTGTGTTGTTTCAACAATCGGGTCCACGAACCCTCAATGGATAATTCCACTCAGTCTGATGGAACACGATAGTGAATAATTCTATTCAACTGTGTGTTCCTGCCCAAGTTGGACGAAATTGTACTTCAGAGTCACCAGGTTAATAATACTATTCAGCTGGACAGCTCGATGAATGAATTATTCAATTCAAACCATGGAGTGATTTTTCTCATTAAGTTATTCACTTCTAACCAAATATCGGCCCTAGCCCAGACGGCTCTTAAATCGTTCTCTGACTGAATTATTCAACTCAAAACAGAGATTCACTGTGACAACAATACTCTCCGAATTGTATGATGTGCTCCTGGCTGAATTATTCAATTCAAAACAGAGCACAGCTCAAAAACTAAGTAATGACCGAATTATTGAGTGCAGTCAAAGGTGTAATTTAAAGCAGTAAATTACGGTTCCCTGAATGAATTATTCAATTCAACACAGAGAATATGAAGCTGTTATTCGATCCCTAGAAATCATGCGACTAATTCTACTCTATCCAATTAATTGTGAGTTTGCAATTTATTTTGTGCAAATCAGATGAATAGTGCCAATCAGTCTGATTAACTGGTAAATGAGTCACTTAATTATTTTGTGTGGATCAGACGAATAATTGTATTCAGTCTGACTAACCGTACAATGTATTTGGGTAACCCACCCGCTTCTGGACTATGTGAAAACCCCTCTATGGAACAGTGTAGTACTGATTCCAGAAATTCAAAAAGTGGTTTTAATTTTTTCCCGTGCACACTTAAAATGTGTGAGACATGCTACATGTACTCATCACAAGAATGATCCTGTTCCCTTCCTTACATAAGGCACGGGAATTAATGAAGTTCACTAAAAATTTCAATACTAACTAGAACTACCTATCCCAAATATCCTAATCGAAAGTCTGAATAATTCTACTCAAACTTCCCCTAACATATAAGGCTGAATTATTCAATTCAGGCCTTCCCTAAAATATGAAGTTGAATTATTGAATTCAAGCCCCAACAACCCCTGGCTGAATAATTCTATTCAACCCACCTGATTACCCCTACCCAGGATTATTCAATCCTATTCCTAAACCTAATAATCCTACACAATATTGGTTATGGTCCTCGGGATCCTATCAATAAGAAAAACTAAGTTTAAAACACACTATCCCACTTCTGACACCAATTTGTTGCGTGTTTACATTTCGTATCAGGATAGTGTGTAAAAATGAACAGACCACAACTCTGAATTAATAATAAAACAAAAGCAATTTATTCAATTAACCTCTAAACAATGAAGCTATACAACTTTTACCTTAATTGAGCTCGGAAATATCCCAGTAAATTATATTGAACTCAATAGATACAGTACGATAATACTCTGTGTGAGACTACTAGTATTCAGTCTTCACTGGAACTTACACAAATGTATTATATTGTCAGGATGGAATATTTATCATGGTTGCTAGCAGCTCAATGTCTCCGAAAATCAGTTCAATTGATCGAAAAATCGAATGCGACAAGAAAAAATGATGATGTGTATACTCCTTGAAGGTCGGGAACAGAATGAATTCAAAATAACTGTTGTTCTATTTTTGGGATCCCAAAATTGGCTGTGGAATACTTTTAATTTTGGGAAAATATGAAAACAATGACTTCTGCTCAATATAAAATTTCTATACAAAGATTAATTTATTCACTACTCGAATAATATATAATTGGACCAATACAACTCCTGGTTCATTCATAATAAAATTATTATAACAGGTAGTCAGTCCGAACTTAGCACAATTATGGGAAACCGCACGTTGCCTGGCAATAGGCCTATACATCGGAAATACGGTATCAAAATGGCGGCTCCCACGAATGACAGCTCTCGTAGTTTTACAACTGGAAATCATCAGTTACTATTTGAAAACACATGTACAACAAAGATTTATGGTGTCAAAAGCTGAAGCAAGGATTCTTATTACTGAATATAACAATTTTGGATGATTTACAACTCTACACTATGGAATTCCAAACGAAAATACACGGCAAATGGACGATAATAGAGGAATATGTCTGACTCGGGCAGACGAAAATATTACACCGCACAGGACGTGCGTGCGGTAAATTTCTATTGAACTAGCAGCACAAAACAATGAGGCTGCTATCAAAAAACATTGGTACTGTTGATTTGCGATCGTTAATCATGTATTCTGTTCATTATCGTACTTTATAAAATTTATAACTGTAAATTCTCAACTTTGAATTTCACAATACAAGGATTCCTGGAAAACACTACCGGCAGTGTTCATGCGCTGGGAATGTCTCTAGATCTGACTCCATATGATCATGTCTTGGGCAGTTGGTTACAGCGCGACAAATACTCGTTTGAGCGTTTCATAATTCTTGCATGAATCCAGTATAGAAATTTATCATATCAGGATCCGAATAAGATCTTGCCCGCCTCTTTGTTCATATCAACTCAGCAATGTTATCTCAGCTGACCTGCATCAGTCGTGACTGATAAGTTACCTATACTCTGATTTTCTAACTCATTTACACCGTTTTTTGCCGATATTTTTGCGATGTTCAATGGTATCGTATTGTAACTTGGCATACTTCACCTGGAGATCAAACGGCTTTTTTCTACAAACTTTCAGACTTCTGCTCAAAGAACTGTGAGAGTTAGCAATCTACTGCAATGATGAATTTTCCCTGAAATCCTGTCTTTACATGTCGACAAATATTGTTTTCCTTTGGCACGTGATGGGCGATTCTGTTCCGATAATTTGCATAGGGGCGAGGGTTAGGATTCGGGACCGCCCACGCAGGTAAACTGATTGGGAATTACTCGCACGTGCAGGCACCTTGACGACAATTGACAACGCGATCCCCTATTACCGGGGATCCCCGTATTTAATCCCCTCTTTGGATAAGCCCATTGGCTAATACATGGGGAGTACTACTTTTGTATAGGCCCATGGGCTTATAAACGGAATACAATTTTGTCTTGCATCAGGATTCCGACTGGACCTATGTTCGGGGAAAACGTAGTTAACGTGTTGTTTTTCGTAGGAGACGTTGGTAAGTGTTGGTACCTAGAATAAGTTACTGAAAGTAACATAAATAAAAGACGTACGTGTGTCTTACCCAGGGCTACTAGTACGTATGCACGTGACCAGCTGGATTTTATCCCGTGCATGCATGCAAAAGCATGTATATATGTACATTTTTATTCATCATGCGTGCATTAATTCAATATGACAATGAATATCTGTGATTATACACTGGAATAAATGTTTGTGTAAGTATAGCTATTACACAAAAAAAGAAGTGTTTTCCCGTCTAATTCATTGTAATTTCAAGCATGCAAAATAAAAGTCGTAAAATAATTATTCCCCAAATATAAGCCCATGGGCTTATATATGGAGTTGAATTTTATTCGACACAACACCTTTTCCCCAATTATAAGCCCAGGGCCTAAATACGGGAATCCCCGGTATTACTAATTTGAACTTGTCCATTTGGATTCTGTCATCAGTTGTCGAGAACCAAGCAATATGTCGGCGCCCATGTTTCGAGCGAATCCTCGCTTAAATAAAACTTTTGCGTTTTGAAAGAAACAGATAGCGTTCCGGAAGACAGGTTTGTGTAAATTAATTGCCATTTGTATCACAGATACAATATTCGGTTGAATAGTTCGCTCGAAGTAACTTGACTGAATTAAAGGCAAAAAACAGTGTAAACGAGTTTTAACAAGAAAATGCATCATAGCTGCCCAAAAACCAACATCGCCTGGTGAAAAAAGAAAAATTCTATGTTGGTTTAGGCACTTCCTATTTACCTGCATATATCACTATCCTCTCTACACGGATATATACGTTGCCGGAAACTTCACGAATTTGTTCAAAATTGTGGCCAATTTTTTCTTTGCTCTATATTATACACTAAATTTACTTTTGCATTCCAATACTAGTATTACCAGGAAATCCACCACAAATAGAAGTCAGCTTATTTATACCGATGACATACATGTATCTAGAAATTCAGATACTAGTAACCCTATTATGGTGTCCTAAATTCATTCAAAACATATATGTGTATATTCAAATGCAGCAAAAATCTAGACATGGTATTACACATTTATTTGCCACTTCCTAGCATTTCATGCATACATTGACATTGATCTGTGGTGCCAAAGTGATACCATGTTGGTAACCAACAACATGGAAACAGAATATTAATAGCAGTACTATGTTTACTGTAATGCCTGACTGTGACCAGGATTTTCCAATAACAATGGGTCATGATTAAAATCCCATATAGTAACATTTTGCTACTGTACAATTTTGTTATTTATTGCCATCCAGGCTGTACGAAACTTTCATCACATATATATTAATACTCTTTGAGTTTCTCGAATGCAAATAATGATGGATATTACATACGGTACACGAGACAATCCTCAAGTTTGGGACCGACCGTTTCACTATGACCAATATGCCGATGCAATGGTGATTTTTTTACGAGTACCCGCTTACGAAGCGGGTACGATCTAACGGTTAACAGGTTACGACAATCGCTACTCCTTCTACCACTAGATAGTTGTTGCGCACACTATACATGAACTTTTGACAAAATGTCATGATCAATCTATGATGATCAATAATCATATAGATGAACTTTATTTTACATCTGTATAGCATGAAACAATAAACACTAGCCACAAGGTTATTGACCGACAATGAATCATAGATGATGAGGCGACATATACAAATGCTGATGAACATTGGGCAACAAAAACAAATTATCATTATCATACCATTGTCAGTTATTTCATATATTGTACATATTACATGATAATACGCAAACATTACAACTATTTATTGGTCCTGACCATCCAGACAGCTTATGTTTATATGCCTGGAGAGTTTTTTAGCACTTTTTATATTTTGAGGTAAACATTGCCATGTTCCTTCATGACTGACACTATTCAAGCCAAAGAGCCTTTGATTCAAGCCATATCTTGTAGTTTTGCACTTTAACGTACATATTGAGACATTTCGGAGTGCGTAACTATTTTCTTTGACATTTAATAAATCATGGTCAATAGTGCCTGTAATTTGTTACTCAGGACATGACAACATTATAGATCTATTAGCCACTTGATGAAGTTTGATTTGGTTGGTCTTGGCCTCTCATCTTCCCTTCGGTGGGGTTTGTCAGTAGATGTGTTTCCTTCTATGAGATATCATTCATGTTGACATGTAGAACTGAAACCTGAAATTATCAGTTTTGTGCCATTATTACGTTGACAGTCAGAACCTGTATTTTTGGGATCTGTAGAATATCTGACAGATGATGACAGCACGGTATTTGCACACTATTCCAGTTACAGTAAATTATAGACACATATAATATACGTACTGTTATTCTTGATCCTTGCAGGTGGCTGCTCTGCACTACGCACTAGTACAGTTTCTTTCAGGCTCAGATATTTGGTTGTTGCTGTGTGCTGACTCGCCTGACTGGCTGTCTGAGTGTTTCAGCCTGTCTGTAGTGTAGCCGCAGCCTGAGCGACGCAGAGGCTCTGCCAGAGCTGTAAGCTTACTGTCTGTAGTAGAATCTATATCTGGTTTACATGCAAGTTGAAGTTGATATTGCTGTCATGCTTTGCCTTGGCTTTGGTTTGTGGCAAATGCTGAAATGACAAAATGATTCCAAGTCTGATTGTGATGTTCACAGCTAGCATAGATATATTGTATACATATATGTGTGGCGATTTTGCCCTAAGCACACGGCAGGTGATTGTAAACATAAAAGCCATTTATGTGGCCTTTCTGTACTTGGCCTTGTTTTGACATGCTCCGTTCGAGCGTGCGTTGCCACGGCGACGTATTGTAATTTACGCTCCAGTAAACTATAACAATGGATCGATTTAACCTCGCGTGCGCCCTGCAGTTTCTGGTGTATTATATATACACTGGAAGCGACTCGTTCGAGGAGATTGTCCAAGATCGAGACTAGGACGCACACGAGGCTCGCCATGAGCTTTGTGTTCCCTGGGTCTGAGTAGTGGGCTCCTAGAGCCCTGGGGACGATTTCCGTGGGGAGGCCCGGGCTGGGAGAGACGAGTTGCTGACTCGGGGGCCTTCGGCCCTGTGGATCGCCAGCTCTCTCCCTTCCCGGGACATGTGACAGAGGCTCTGGCCAGCATGTCGGACTGTACGGGGTTCCGTCCCCGAGGCAGACCGCGGCTCGCCAGGCCCCGCCAGTTAACACCGTGGTGATGAACCAGTTTCTGAACGGTGTCCGTAGGCCTGGGAGTGTCGGGTGGGCTGTTACCTGGTTACCGTTAATGATGAAGTAGTTACCGTGTCCGCCGCGACCTCCGGTGAGCGGCCCTGCCGCGAGGATCCGGAATAGCGGATGCGCGTCCGCAAGGACTCGGATGAGAGAGGACTATCCTCGAGGATCCCGAAGAGCGGACGGTAGTCAATAACTTTACATTGGTGCCGTGACCAGGATCAGTCCGACAGTGTTCCATCGCAGCCTACCGTCACAGTGTTGTCGCCTCCTTAGTCCCTGGGGATCGCCCGCTCCTCAAGGACGTCTCGAAAAATGACAAGAGCGAAAGAGAAGGCCAAAGATAAGGCCGATGAATCCAAGGGGAGGGATAAGGGTGGAAATGTCGCGGACCACACCCGGTCGCGCGACAGCCCCCGTGAGACGTCTCCGGACGACTCCGGCGGCCGGAAGGAACGCGCGGAAACCTCCGTGGACAAGACCCCGTCCGCGGAGACGACTCCGGCGTCCCTGGCTCCGTCTTCGGACGTAGAGTCGGGCCCCGCGGGGCCGCAGCAGGAGTTGCCGTCAAGGCCGGACCTTGACGTGTTAGGCGCGGTGGGTGGAGCTGGCAACGGCTCTACGCCGCGCCCGCCCGTGCCCAGAACAGATCCGTGGCAATCGGCACCCTTCCATAAGACGCCTTCGAGCGTCCGGAATCGAGCGCCGATGCATGCGGGTCCTTCTGGACGAGCGGACCAGTCATACCAGATGCCGCACCCGGCCGGGTGGGCTCCCTCGCGGGCCTCCGGCATGGGTTCTGGTCGGTCCGCACCGGGCAGTGTGGTGGATCAGCTCACCGACGCACTTGGCGAGCTGGCTCCCCTCGGGCGCTATGACCGCGCCCGGTCGCCCCATCAGGGACGATCAGACCGGCGGAACCGCTCCCCTTCTCCGCTGTCACAAGGCAACTCGGGGCCTTTGACGGAGAGGGAGAGGTGGCTGATATCCGAGGCGCTTGTACTGTTCAAGCGGAATCAGCTGCATTCGAGCGTTGACCCGTCGGTCACCCTAAGTCCGGGGATGTCTGGGCCAGTAGCCCCTCCCCAAGTCCTGCCGAGTCCGCAGGCGCCAGTGGCCCCCGCAATGGGACCCGCGCCTGCCCCGCGGCTCGGAGGCACCACGTTGGCGACCGCGTCGACCGTTCCGACGGTTGGAGCGCAAGCCGCGTGGTCGACTTACCCTGGCACGTACAGTGTGTCGGACGGGCAGTGGCAACAGGCGGCTCCGGCCCCAAGCTTTGCCGCCCCTTCTGGAGCCTACCCAGTAGGTTCGATGGGAGTCCCGCCCGCACCTAGCCAGAGTGGGTTTTCAGCGGGAATGATCCCGGCGGCAAACGTGAGCTTCCCTGCTCCTATGTCCGCGGCGTCGATGTTTGCTCCGGCAGACTCCGCCGCAGGCGCGGGAAGCGCGCGGAACTTGCCGCAGTACACGGACGACCCCGGAGCCGGGACCGCACGTCGGGCGCGTAACAAACGCGATGACGGGCCCGACCACTCTTCGTGGCGGAAACGGTTCAACGGGGATAACGCCGACTTGGAGGACTACTTGCTCCAGGTATGGCGTACCGCCGTGTACGAAGGATGGTCCCAGCCTGAGGCTGGACACGTCCTCGCGGGGAGCCTGGAAGGGAAAGCTCTCCGCGTGATGCCGTGTCTGCCGGTAGGAACAGTGACGTTCGGCGAGGTTGCTCGTCAACTTCGCCTGCTGTTCCCGCCGACGACCAATCGGCGGCAGTCTGAACGAGAGTTCAAGGCGCGTATCCGCCAGCCGACTGAGTCCGTGACAGACTATGCGTACAGCTTACGCATACTCGGCCGGAGAGCTTTTCCGGACATGGACTCCAGACGGTTTGAGACGATGCTGATCGATCAGTTCATCGATGGCCAGCCTTACCACCTAGCGTACGGGCTGGCCACCCATGAAAAGCGATCGATGGAGGAGGCGATAGACTCCGCGCTTGCGCTTGAGATGGCTGTCCGTCCTAGACAGTTGCCTCCAGCCTCGGCTCCGGCCCCGGCTGTACCCGCGCAGGTGGCGACTCCTCCTCCGGTCAAGGCATCGCAGGTAACCCCGTGGCAGGACCCGGTCGTCCGGGAACCCGCCAGGGAACCTACCCAGCAGTGGGTTAGTGCGCCGGCACCCTCTACAGGGGCGCCCGCACATGCGGCACCGGTCGCCGCGCCGCGCTCGCCTTCGGACGAGTGCGACATGGAGGAATACGACCTCGGCGCCGCGCAGATGATTGCGCACTGCGCCGGGCTCGAAGCTCCGGGAGCCGCAGAATGTTGCGCGTTCACCTCCGGACCAGCTCAGAACCGTCCCTGCTACTTCTGCGGAAAGCAGGGACACTTTTGGCTGAAGTGTCCGGAGTTGTTGGAACGCCTGCGGTCGCGCGGATACCAGGGAGCTCTCCCTGGCCCGCAACGGAGGAATTCCTTCCGGTCTGGTCCTCCGGGACAGCAGAATCGGAACCCGCGGCAGGGAAACTAGATCCGGACGTGGTGGCGACCAACACTGCGTCCGGGGATAGTTGTTCGGTGGCAAACGATGCCGCCCCACCCGCTGATGAGCAGGACGGACCCCAAGTGGATATGACTTCTCCGGAAGTAGTCCTTGGAGACCAGTCTAGCTCCTCCGCGGCTGAGGCGGATGGCGAGGACTCCGTAGATGAGCCCAGCGCGTGCGAAAGGTATCGCCCGACCTGCGCGCTGGTGAGGGACCCCTGCTGGTACCTGCCCCTGTCCTTCGGACGGGAGCCGGTCCGGTTCCTCATAGACTCAGGCTCGGAGGTGACCCTCGTGGCCGCCGGAACGTTTAGGAAGGAGCCCGCACTCCGCAACCTTGAGTTGCGAGATCCCGGACCGTACAAGCTCTACGGAGCGGGAGACAACCGCATCCGTATCCATGGCATCATCGATCTGCCTATTACCCTTGGGGACAAGGTGTATCTGACAGAGGCGATCGTGGCGGATATCGGAGCGGCCGGGATAATTGGGATGAATTTCCTACGGGTCCACCGGGTGATTGCCAACTTTAGCGCTGGCGAGTTCCGGATGGGAGAGGACACACACTTCCTCTTCCGCTCGGGCCCGATGCATTCATTCCAGATGCGGACATCGCGCACTGTAGTAGTGCCGCCGATGAGTGAGATGATCATCGAGACGAGGCCGCGGCGTCCCCGCATGCCCCTCGATGGTCGTCCGTGTATAGTGCAACCCGTGAGCAGTTTCGCCGCAGGAACTGGGCTCGTGCTGGGTGGGGCCCTGGTCATGTCCAACCCCCGCGCGATGCCCATCCTCGTGGTGAATCCTACGGATGCTCCGATTGTACTGAAGCGCGGATGCACAGCAGCTACTGCTATTCCCGCGGCTTCGAGTCGTGTCATCCCCGACGATCCGGTCTGCCGCGCTGCGTGCGCGACGGCGGCCGCCGGAGATGATCCGTTCACCCTGCCGGACCATTTGGAATCTCGGGTTCCGAAGGACCGGTTGGATGAAGAGCAGCGCCAAGCGCTCCGCAGACTGCTGCGGCAGTATGCGGATGTGTTCATGGGTCCTGATGGTGCGGTTGGCAAGACTGACGTCGCTAAGCACCGCATCGACCTCGTGGACGAGCGTCCTCTCAAGCAGCGTCTTCGTCGGGCAGCAATAGTGCACCAAGAGGTCATAGACCAGGAGGTGCAACGATGCTCGACTTGGACATCATCGAACCCAGTGACAGCCCTTGGGCCAGTCCGGTGGTTATGGTGAAGAAGAAGGACGGCTCGTGGAGGTTCTGCGTGGACTATCGGAAACTCAACGATGCCACGCGGAAGGACTCATATCCTCTCCCGCACATTGAGGATACCTTCGATGCCCTGGCCGGGTCGCACTATTTCTGTGCTCTGGATCTGGCCTCCGGGTATTGGCAGGTGGAGATGGAGGAGAGTGATCGGGCGAAGACTGCCTTCGTTACCAAGAACGGGCTCTACCAATTCAAGGTAATGCCGTTCGGGCTCTGTAACGCACCAGCGACGTTCGAGCGCCTCATGGAGATGGTACTCAAAGGGTTCCTCTGGAAGCGATGTATGGTCTACATCGACGATGTCGTCGTGTATGGCCGGTCGTTCGAGGAAACCCTCACCAACCTCCAGATGGTGCTCCATCGCATCCGCGGAGCAGGGCTTAAATTGAAGCCAAGTAAGTGCGAGCTATTCGCGCAGGAAATCCTGTACTTGGGCTTCATGGTAACGGGCACCGGAGTGAGACCAGACCCCGCAAAGGTGGCGGCCGTGCAGAAATGGCCTCCGCCATGTAACGTGGCGGACGTGAGGTCCTTCTTGGGCTTCGCGAGCTACCACCGCAGGTTTATTCGCGGCTTTGCGGAGATCGCGCGTCCCCTTACTATCCTCACGGAAAAGGGCGCCGATTTTGTTTGGTCCGCCGAGCAGGCTAACGCCTTCTCGGGACTCCGGCAGGCCTTGGTAGTGGCCCCGGTGCTGCGGCACCCTCGTCCGGACTGCGAGTTCATCTTGGACACCGACGCGAGTAACTTCGCGCTCGGCGGTGTCCTCTCGCAGATCGTGGACGGGCAAGAGCGGGTAGTAGCTTATGCGAGTGTGGCCTTGAGCCGCTCTCAAATGAACTACTGTACCACTCATCGCGAGTTGCTCGCGGTGGTTACGATGACCAAGCGCTTCCGGCACTATTTGTTGGGACGCCATTTCCGTTTGCGGACTGATCATAGTTCGCTGAGATGGCTCCTCAACTATAGTGAGGCCGATGGCTTGGTGGCGCGGTGGCTCGTCAAACTCCAAGAGTATGACATGCAGATAGAGCATCGCGCTGGTAAGTTGCACGGCAACGCGGACGGCCTGTCCCGTTGTCATAAGTGCAAGAATCCGGGTTGTGCAGGGATGGCACCATTCCAGCAAGCCGCGGATTCGTCCTCAGACTCGGAATTGGACGTTCCGGGGAGACCGCAGGCCGCCGCCCCCTCTAACAACACGGCGGCCGGAGCGTCTAGGGCTCATCTCCGCGCGCGGACCCGCCGATATCGGCGAGGGCGTCCCGCATATGAAGCGGAGGTGCGGCTCAGCTCCAGCGAGTCTTCCTCGAGTCCGGCGGTGTACTCCTCGTGGGTACCCTCGTCCTCCGGAGAGTCTGAGTATGAGCGGTCCTTGCCCCCTGTGGTGATGGCCGCTGCGGCGCAGCCGGACGCGACGGATGAGGAGCCTAATTACTTGGGTGGCTACTCTCCGGCGCAGATAGCTGCGGCGCAGAGAGCTGACAGAGCTCTGGCACCGGTAATCACAGCCCTTGAGGCCGGCCAGAAGCCCTCGAAGGATGAGCGGAAGACCTACAGGGAGGAGACCTTGTCTCTAGTATCTCAGTGGGAACGACTCTCCGTGAGGGATGGCCTCCTGTACCGGCGCTATGAGCCACCGACCCCACTGCCTCCAATATGGCAGTTGGTGCTTCCGGCGGAGCTGCGGAAAGAAGTACTCCACCAGTTGCATGACCTCCGGGTGACCGGTCACTTGGGAATCCGGAGGACCGTCCATAGGCTACAACAGCGCTTTCATTGGCCTGGTAGCGGCTTGGACGTGCAACGGTGGTGCGCAGCCTGCCCTCGGTGTCAAGCTCGCAAAGGAGTCCCGACTCCTGGCCGCCACCCCTTAACCACGGTTAAGGCGGGCGCGCCGTTTGATCGGATAGCTTTGGATATACTGGATACCCACCGGGTCACCCCGCGCGGTTTCCGGTACATCCTGGTGATATCCGACTATTTTACCAAGTATACCGACGCCTACCCACTGCGCCGCCAGACTGCGGACGAGGTAGCTCGGTTATTGGTGAATAGATGGGTGGTGTACCATGGGGTACCTAAACAGGTACATTCGGATCAGGGCACGCAATTTGAGAGCAACCTGTTCCGGAACCTAGCACAGATGCTAGGGAGTACCAAGGTGCGGACCACCCCCTACAGGCCCCAGTCTGATGGCCAGGTCGAACGCTTTAATCGATCGGTCCTCAACATGCTGGCGGCCTTTGTGAATGATCGTGCGAATGATTGGGATGACCACCTCCCGTATGTCTTAATGGCGTACAGGTCGTCGGTCCACTCTTCGACCGGAGTTACTCCGCACGCGATGTTGTACGGCCGGGAGTTAAATTTGCCCGTGGATATTATGTACCCAACTGCGGCAGAGACCGGCGCGGTACCCCAGTGCGGTCCGGAATACGTGGAGTGGATTCGCCGCGCCCTGGCGAACGCCCATGATTTCGCGCGCGCGCGCCTGGACAAGTCTGCCCTCCGGCAGAAGCGAGGCTATGACGCCCATGCTAAGGGTAGGCCAGCTTTTGCGGAAGGCGACAAGGTGCGCTACTATTATCCGCCGCTTAAGCAAGGCAATAAATTTGCTAAGCCGTGGATAGGCCCGTTTACCGTACTGAAACAGGTGACAGATGTGGACTACCGGATCCGGAGGGATTCCGATCCGGACAGGGTTCTGGTTGTCCATATCGATAATCTGAAGAAGTACGAGGGCCCGCTTGTCATGGATCCGCTAATTCAAGATGCGGAACCGGATGATGCTCCCGTATGGGATCCGTCCGGTCAGCATCCGCGGACTCCGGACGAGCGTGTGCGCCGTATGGTGGGCCTCCCGGACCTCTCTGACCCGTCAGATGATGGACTGGGTGGCTATCAGCCAGATGACGGCGATCCGCAGGTACCCCCACTCCCTCCAGTACCTGCGGATGACGGGCGGCCACGCCGGAAACCACGTGCGCCAGCCCGGTATGGGTGGGAATAACCTTCCGCCCATGCGGATGCGTCTGCGGTACCCGTCTGTCATACTATGGATGGGTTTTAGGTCGTTCCGTGAGAGTCCGCACGACTTACCTCCGCGGGTGGCTACTTTGTGGCCATCTTCGGAGTTGAGGTCCGCGGAGACTTTCATGTCGTAACGCCGCCGCTCCGCATCCGCCCTCCTGTAGTTTCTAGCGCCAGGGACGTGCGGATGGCCTGTCCGCACCTTGTGGACGGCTGTCCGGCGTAATCCGCACAACGGTTACGCTGGCCGGACGAATTTACTGATTCGGCCGGACGCCCCTGGTCCCGGGACAACCTCTTATATGGCCAGACTGAGGTTGGGATTTACGTCCGCTACGGGAGAAGCGTCTTCCCACGGATTTGGGGAACTGGCTCTGGACGCGGGGATAGTGTCCGCACGTTAGGACTGACGTCCGCGGTTCGTCCGCGTGACTCGTCCGGCGTCCGCGGCGCTTTAAGATGACGCACTTCGGTGTAGTTATCCCCCGTGAGCCATTACTATAATTACGGTTATAGTAATTAAGGTTTCTTACGGCAGGAAACCGACTATCCATTATGATAATGGAGCGGTTGTTAAGTCCGCGTGTGCGGACCAGCCGCGGCAGCGGGTGACGCTCGTTCTCGTCCGGATCGTACCTTACAATATGCGGTCCGGCCGGAATGACCGGAACCCCGGCCTCCTTCTAAGAAGGGGGTCGTATATTACATGCGCAACACTTGTGGTGGCTTCTAATTCCAATTTCATCTTCATTGGATAAGGGCAATACGCCGTACAATGGTAGACGTCCGGCCTGGACTCCGTCCGCGGGCAGCCCCGGACGTCCGCCGGCTATTGCTTTCACCATCTTTGGGCGCCTCTAGATTGGGCGCCGGTATGAAGGGTTCGCCCCCTAACCAGTGCGGTTATGGACCATGCCGGCTCCGCGTCTAAATCTATTGGCTCCGCGCTCCGGTAGTCGTTTGAGGAGGCTCTGGGCTGGACCGGGCACCGCTCCGCGGCCGGGCAGTACGTCGGGGTTGCTAGTGGGCGCTTTGCAAACGCCCATAGGGCGCCCGATTGTCTGTCCGGACGTCATGGGTATGTCCGATCGCCCTGTAAGCGTGCCAGCGGCTATGGGGAGTGATTTTGTTTATTTTCCATCTCATTTATTATTTATGGGAGGATTATAAGCCACAAGTGTGCGGCGTGTCTCTGGAGAATTCTGTTCTTGCTCATTTACTGATACAAAGTGAGTCAAGTATGTGAAATTTCCTTTCCGGTGCAATAGAGAGTAAGAAATCGGGAGATTTCTGCTTTCGCGAGAGGGGTGTAAGGAGTTGCGCTAATTTTGACAGTGACGGATTGCTGTGATATTTGAAAAGACTGGAGAATGACAATTTATTGTCGTTTTCGTCTGACATATTCGTACAAGCCACAAGTTAGTGGTTACTGTCAATTTTATGCCCAATTTCTACCTTGCTTTGGTGATTAGTTTCACGTCATTTACCGCCAGTGCGGAAGCTTTAGCTAATGACTGATCTTAATTACTGTAGTTATTTGCGAGGTCCCCCGGGATAGAAATGCGTTTCTACCCGTATACATGGTTTGATTTGGAGTCACCGGAGGGAAATGACTGCCTCCGCATGAGTTTTATGGTGTTTGTATGTTGGTACGGCAGTGTGTCAGTGTGACCGGGGACAGAGTTTTGCAGCGACACCGCGTGCATTGCTGCACGTGTAGTATAGCTGTCATTTGTTACATGTATATATATGTAAAAATGTCGTACCCGGATTATTTGTTAATCTCCAGATGTGTAGCACATGTGTTTTGTGCCATCCGCATTTCGTCCGCCGATGCGGCGCTGGATTCCGCGGGATCCGCGTGTCCGGTGTTCGAGATGCGGGTGATTTTGTCAGTTGTAAACTCCCCATGCGGGCCGTGCTGAAGATGTGCGGGCGGGCGGGCGGCTGCATGAAAGTGCAGACGTCCGTCCATCTGCGTGTCTGTACACAGGCCTGTGCGGGTTGCAGTATACAGATACTGGCAGTCGATGCGGCTTGCCGCGTTGGCTTTGATAGCTGTCTGCGACAGCTGTCCGCAGGTGTATGTGTGTCTGCTAGATGTACATATGTCATGCGGGCGTGCCGGAGTCGCTTCCGCGGCTCCGCCCTGCCTCAGACCCGTTCTGCGGATCTGAGGAGCCGGCCGGCAGGGCGGTCGGCAACATTTTAGAGGTACTATCACTTTTGATCACTCGGTGTGCCGTTTTACAAAATTTCCAAATTTAAAGTCTAACCTTAAAGATATTCCAAAGACTCGACACACCGTCCTTTTATAATGGATGGCCTTTCAAGGTCATCACACGGTTTTGGACCACCTCGGTCAAAATTTTAGCTTGTTTATGAGGATTTATTCAAAATTGCAAAGCGCGTTATAGTTTACTCCATAAGTCCGGGGGTAGTTCCCCATTCTTCCAAAAGGGACTCTTAAAGTCCTAGTGTTTGCGCCGTGACTTCCGGGCGTTGCCATCGTGCCTTCTTCCGGCCCCCGCCATGCGAAGCCTTCGTCGGGTTTCGAGCATTTTGGGCGCGGGCGGAACATGTTGGGGACCAACATTGTAAGAAGGGGGTAATGTGGCGATTTTGCCCTAAGCACACGGCAGGTGATTGTAAACATAAAAGCCATTTATGTGGCCTTTCTGTACTTGGCCTTGTTTTGACATGCTCCGTTCGAGCGTGCGTTGCCACGGCGACGTATTGTAATTTACGCTCCAGTAAACTATAACAATGGATCGATTTAACCTCGCGTGCGCCCTGCAGTTTCTGGTGTATTATATATACACTGGAAGCGACTCGTTCGAGGAGATTGTCCAAGATCGAGACTAGGACGCACACGAGGCTCGCCATGAGCTTTGTGTTCCCTGGGTCTGAGTAGTGGGCTCCTAGAGCCCTGGGGACGATTTCCGTGGGGAGGCCCGGGCTGGGAGAGACGAGTTGCTGACTCGGGGGCCTTCGGCCCTGTGGATCGCCAGCTCTCTCCCTTCCCGGGACATGTGACAGAGGCTCTGGCCAGCATGTCGGACTGTACGGGGTTCCGTCCCCGAGGCAGACCGCGGCTCGCCAGGCCCCGCCAGTTAACACCGTGGTGATGAACCAGTTTCTGAACGGTGTCCGTAGGCCTGGGAGTGTCGGGTGGGCTGTTACCTGGTTACCGTTAATGATGAAGTAGTTACCGTGTCCGCCGCGACCTCCGGTGAGCGGCCCTGCCGCGAGGATCCGGAATAGCGGATGCGCGTCCGCAAGGACTCGGATGAGAGAGGACTATCCTCGAGGATCCCGAAGAGCGGACGGTAGTCAATAACTTTACATATGTATGTACAGATCAAGCGAGCGGAGCTCGCGTCGCTTGGACTGATGTATGTACAGTTGCAAAGTCGATAAAATAAATATCTCTTCATAACTGAGATCAGCCGTTGCATCTAGATCCGCCTCAAATGTGGCAGAGAGCACGTGCGACGTTTTGCACTCATTGAACCTGAGACTGAGTGAGGCTGGGCTGGCAGCGTAATCAAAACAAAACTAGCGCCAAGTGACGCACGCGACTAGATCTACCTTGACCTTTGTTGTTGCTAGGGGCGTGGTACAATGACGCGATATGATTGGTTGCTATGCAAAAGCTATATACGCATAAAGATGACGTCATTCAATACTGTGCACAATACAGTTATAGCAATGCAAAAGCGACATTGCAATGAAATACATATTGAAAAACAAACCGAATGAGCTGTTGCGACCATACTAGATCTATCGTAACCAAAAGTAAGTGTATGAATCACACTACAAAAATTTAGGTGAATATGGGTCGTAGATTGGGGGGTAAACCCCCCAAACCCCCCTAACCTACACAACTATCCAGACGGCTTCAGCCAAAATGCAGTATTAGCTGCGCCATATTTGGGTCCTCCATGGCTCCATGGATGTGTGAATACACTACCAAACATGGCGCCTAGCCGGCTTAGACTAATTTGCACTCCGCGCGAGCGCGGCGCGCGGCGCGGCGTGCACGTATTTTATATTTTAGTGGTGTTTGGCTTATCATATAGATCTATAGCGACCGAAAAGGACCAAAGGTACGGTAACCTAAAAACTGCACCCGCCCCTGTCTGAAGATTGTCGATATCATAGGTCACAATTATCGTAGTTCAGTCCAATTACGGGTGATCGTGCTAAAATTATCGTGTTACTCAGAGAAATGTCATCACTGTTTTAACAGCATTAATTGCAGTGTTACAGCACTGTGGTAAACAATTCTAGTAGTAAACAGTTCTAGGGGTAAACAAGTTTAGCGCTCTCAAAACCTACAAAAATAGTAGGACACACTGCCCTTCTTTGACAAATAGGGAGGACGAGAAAGGCCTGATGGATAAATATGACATCACGATTAACCAATGACAAAAAACAAAGGAATAAAAATAAAAGCACTAACATCTACATTCTGAATTAAGTCCATATTGAGCAAATCCATATTGAGTGTTTGTTTGGTAATTTTGGATTTAGTGCAGACTATTTAGCTTGCTTCTAAACTTCGAATATATTGTCCTATAAATTTGTCGTCGGTGTTTAATGCAATAACAAGAACTCCATCAGCGCGGGCGGATCGAAGCCATTTCTTTACAATGCACGTAGGCTAAATTAAATATTAGGCCTACTTCCCTCCCTTCTGGAACAAACTAGCGCGCCGCGCCATATTTAGCGCGGCGCGCGGCGCGGCGCGGCGCGCTGGCGCGGAGTGCAAATTAGTCCAAGCCCGCCTAGCCGCTTCGCGGCTAGCGATGTTGGTAAAAATCAGAGTTTACACAATATTTCAGTCAATGAAATGCATGGTGTTGTTAATAACTTGTTATTGCACTCTAGATCCAAATTTCTTCCTTTCAATCATCAAATCATATTATATTCTGATATTAACAATAACATAGTACAGTATCCAGTATCGCTTTGTAACCGGAAAACAGCAGCCACCGTATCTCGCCTACTTATTCGGCACGCTTCAAATACTTGGAACATGTTCGTTCGGTAGATGCGTTGCTATGCAACATCGTAAACATGCACACGATCTGAGAAACCCGCGCATGCTATTGGCTGACTTCGTAATTTGCATAATTAATGTACATACAAAGTTCTGATGTGTCATGGTAAACCCACAAATGCTATTGGCTAACTGCGTAATTCGCATAATTTATGTACATACAAAGTATTGATGTGCCATCCAGCACTCGGTAAATCAATACGGTGGTGAATCAATCTTGACAGGTTGACCACATTTATTTGAATAATATGTCTAAGATTTGGCCGCAAATTTGTGGTTGCCCGTCAGGCGACTGCTTGTATTTTCTCACTTGCCCTCACCCGACTCGACAATTAAATTTGCAGCTACGTCAACATGGATGCACGAAGAAATTCCAAAGTTGGCATATCGATAGAGGGAGCAGAAAGGGCCAGAACGTGCCCCAAATGGAAAAAAATCTGTCCCCATACAACAGACGTGCCACGTTTGTGACATACATACATCCAAACATACACACACGATCGATCCCATAAAAAATGACAATTGAGTTGGTGTTCTGTGCTGGATTGCGAAGTCTTTTTATTTTTAACTGTTATTTTAATTTGCCCAGAAATGCCATGTGTTATGCTATATCTGATGATATCAGATGCAGGTATTCCTCATAATTTGGAATCATGTAGGGGATAAAATTATGGCTTCTTCTTTTCTTGGGGGGAGGGGGGGGGGGGGGGGGGGGTAACGTTGTGTAAGATACATTCAGCTGTCGTGGTGCTGATGATGTGCTCAAGCTCTAATGTCGTCTTCCGCAGTTTGCTGCATTTTCTTGTTTCAAAACTGGGTAGGGAGGAATTTTTAGGTTACCGAACCTATGGTCCGATAACCTATTGGCATGGCGTTGCGTCCGTCGTCCGTCGTCCGTCGTCGTCGTCGTCGTCGTCGTCCGTCGTCGTCGTCGTCGTCGTCGTCCACATTTTTATCTTTTTGGTTTACGGGCAAATTTTTCTGAAATTTTGCACAAAAATACTTAAAAATAATTCAAGATGGAGGTATTTTTTAGTTTTTTGATTTTCACATTTTTTTCAAAATGGCGGTCGTTTTCGACGAAAAATGCCTGATTTTGGGCTTTGGCGGCCATTTTCTCAAAATCTGTAACTTTTTTTTTATTTTTGATACATAAGACTCCTCATATGTACTCCTATGATGTCCATAAATTTCGTTGCGCTTGAATCGCTCGAAGTGGACCATTTTGGCCCAAACTCGGCCGAAATGGGACTTTCCCATGTTAAATTCCCCTATGCTCTATAATGGGACACATTATGCCTAGTATCTCACTCTCAGATTAGAGACTAGGAATCAATTGTGGATATATAGGAAATGATATATGCTGAATATTCTCGTGACCTTGACTTTGAACTCTGACCTCGGTTTCAAGGTCAGAGCACAAAATGGCTGATATCTCGCTTATTATCGACTTTACAGCTTAGGAATCAATTGTGGACATATAGGAAATGATATATGCCGAATATCCTAATGACCTTAAATTTGACCTTTGACCTCATTTTCAAGGTCAGAGCACAAAATGGCTTATATCTCACTTATTATTGATTTTACAGCCTAGGGATCAATTGTGGACATATAGGAAATGATATATGCTGAATATTCTCGTGACCTTGAATTTGACCTCTGACCCCAGTTTCAAGGTCAGAGCACAAAATGGCTTATATCTCGCTTATTATCGACTTTACAGCTTAGGAATCAATTGTGGACATATAGGAAATGATATATGTCCAATATTGGACACCACCTCTGTGGCCGAGTGGATTGGACTGGTGGCTCTTGAAGCAACGAAGCTCAGAGGCTGTAGGTGACGCGGGTTCGATACCCGTCAACGGCACAAAGTAGGTGGAGTTTTTATCCTGGCACTGCAAAGGTTTCTTCATTCGAATGTGCTTTCCAAATTCAAAATTGTCACTCGACGGGGGATGGGGAAGACAGGCAGAATTGCCTATCATCATGGACCATCGTTAAATAAATCTGATTATTATTATTATTATTATATATTCTGATGACTTTGAGTTTGACCTTTGACCTGATTTTCAAGGTCACAGGACAAAATGCCTAATATCTTGCTTCTTATCGACTTTACAGGTTAGGAATCAATTATGAACATATAGGAAATGATATATACAGATTATTGTCATGACCTTGGAGTTGATCTTTGACCTCATTTTCAAAGTCACAAGACAAAATCGCTAATATCTCACTTATTATCGATTTTACAGCTTGGAGATCAATTGTGGACATATAGGAAATGATATATGCTGAATATTCTCGTGACCTTGAATTTGGCCTCTGACCTCACTTTCAAGGTCAAGAGCAAAAATTGGCTAATATTTCGCTTATTATCGACCTTACAGCTTAGGAATCAGCTATGGACATTTAGAAAATTATATGCGCCGAATATTCTGATGACTTTGAATTTGACCTTTGACCTCATTTTCTAGGTCATGAACAAATGGCTAATATTTGACTTTACAGCTTAGGAATTAATTGTGAACATACAGGAAATGATATATGCATATTATTCTCGTGATCTTGGATTTGACCTAAATTTCAAGGTCAAGGGACAAAATGACTAATACCTCACTAATTATCGACTTTGCAGCTTAGGAATCAATTGTGAACATATAGAAAATGATATATGTTGAATATTTGCTTTGACGTTGAATTAGACCTTTGACCTCATTTTCAAGGTCAAAAGACAAAATGGCTAATATCTTGCTTCTCTATTGACTTAATAGCTTGGGAACCAATTGTGGACATATGGAAAATGATATACGCTGAATATTCTGGTGATCTTGAATTTGACCTTATCTTCAAGGTTAGAGCACAAAATGGCTAATGTCTAAAATATATATTGTCCGGTAACCTTTATTAGCCCTTGGGCTATATTTTTCCCGTGGCGCGGAATCGTTCCACATCACTGCTTCTTTTGTGCAATAGGGTTCATTGAACCATATCTTCTTGGCTTTGTCCCATTTTTACGATGAGATAATCCAACTGACTTTGTGTCATTGCGTCATCGGCACACACAACAGTTGTCATACAGAACGTTCAAACGATATTGTTTTATCTCAGTACATTGCAGTTCTTCTCTTATTTCTTCTCCATAATTCTTTCAATAGTAAGTTAGAAATAAGTGTAGTTATTGAAACTTTTTTCACACATAACTATGTTCGTGTTTCGTCCCTCCGTATACCTTTACCGGTCAAGTTTGAAATACTACTCCTTGCCGAAATGTTACCGTCACTGTTGTTGTCATTCCTGGTTTCCTCAATCAAGTCCATGAGAAACTGCTTCCTTCTCTCCTCTCGGACTTTTGCTGGAGCCAGTAGCTTGAGAAAGCCTCGCTTAAAAGTCAGTGACGTTCTATGGTAGACCAGGGGGTTGATGAACGAGTTACAATACACAATCGTTTTCGTAGTCTTGACGTAGATGGTTTCGGCCACAATGGCAACGAAACTACACGATTCAAGGGTGTTCACATAGGTTGCTATGATCGCCGGCACCCATGTCACATACAACAGCCCTAGCACCATGCCGACTGTTCTCAAGGGATTGTGGGAGTTTCCCGGGTTAACTCTGACACTCTGCATCCGATTCGGCGGATTTTCGGCCCAAACGTGAGTAGGTTCATTGAGTGTACAGGGAGAAGGAAAAATTATTTACATGTATTATATAATGATCATTGGTGTTATGATGATATCCAATGTGTGAGTACATTTCTTTTTTTTACGTACTCACCTTAGGTTTACCGTCATTATCCATCATATTTCGCTGTTTACGGGCGTAAAATAAAAGGACTACATGCAACACAGGCAGTAAGCACAGCGGCGCCACAATGACGGGAATAAATATCAGTAAAATAAGCTTGTTGGATACGTGAAACACCGATGATTGAACTGCAATGTCCCCACGAAAGATTCACAATAAGATTCCATCGACAATAGCCAAGACCAGCCAGCCAGCTGGTATGATGCAACGAAGGCGCTTCGTTGTCAGGATGCCGTCTTGGACGAGTGGGTACTTCACCGAGCATAGACGGTCCAGGACGACAAGCAGGATACTCCATATCTGCGTGGAGAAGGAGACCATGGTAAAACTCATCGAAAGAAGTTGACACACCTGCGATGTGGGCAGCAACGTCGACGCCACTGTTAATAAGATGGCGGGTCCAGTCAGTAAGTCAGAAAGCGATAGACTTAGCAGGATGGAGTTCTCGCGCGTCCTTACGAAAGTGAACTTTGCAAAAGCTGCCAGAACTAGAGAGTTGGTGGCTATGACTCTCACAGCCAGCATGCAGTCTAACAATGTGAAAATATACTTGATAACTTCTATAGTCATTGGTAAACGGGTGTCTGAGCAGTTCATCTTGTTATCCAAGTCATCACCACCTGTGAAATTCTTCATTCTGTCCCATCGGGACCAAGTCACGAATTGATGACACGCGTGTCAGATATGTAGGGAAATTGTCAGTTATATCCCCTATTTGTGTTTGTAAGGTGTTGTAGGCCCAGGTGCTGTATCATATACAATGTACATGTGATATGTCCGCATGTTATTGCTACGTTTTCATGCTACGTGAATTGGGCCAGACCAGAAGACCTATATACCGATAATATTCCCGGTCATGACCTATGAGAATATTGCATAAGACGTTATGGAAGAAGTTATCGTTACCTGTTCATATGATACGTAGATGACACGTTAATTTATTGGGGATACGCCTTCCCACATTTAAATGTGTGTGGAACCATGATATAAGGCGGGTGTTAATATGTCAATATATGATGTCGGGAAATTAGGTGATATTGACGTTCTGTTAGCGGCAGAGCCGAGACACGATGCGTATTCTACGAATTTCATTACAGGTATTAAAACCGCAGCTCTTTTCTCACCATCATATAAGCTAGATAACTCAGCATCGTATTTTTGCCAATGTGCACTATTTTTTACCAACTTTCGCCTTGATCATAGAAACAATGATCACCGATTTTTGATATTTCAATTCACGCTTCAATTCTAGATTATTAAACATAATGTATGCAACATAGTTCTGACATAATTTGGACAGTTTGAGAGGTCATCGTCAATAATTCATTTTGAAATTGGGAAATTGCCATACCGGTTGCTTCACTTATGTTCAGGATACATTTTCCTTAACCTTTCTGTATGCTTGTAGGGCCAATAGTTGATTCGGTGTGGGTTCGATGTGTTACATATGGTCAAGAAGTTGAATGCATGTTGAAACTACACAAATGAATCATTCGAATCTGTGTTGTTCAAAATATTGTTGTTCGTGTTATTACACAGTTAATTCATGAAGATATCACACCTCTCCATGCAACTTTCATCGTCTTTTCTGTTTGCAGATTATTGCGTGTTGCATCATGTAAGCACAAACACCAACCACAGAAATAATTGCGATCCCTGAAAGTCTTTGCAATAACTAACACTAACACAAACCGACATGAGCGAAAGGCGGCCTGTTTCTGCATTTATTACACTTGCAACATTTGTAACACTTTCTCAAGGTCGGCCACTCTTCTTTCTAACTTTACATGGTAGACAGTGCGAATACAGGCTTTGTTAACTAAATTATGGACCTCCAATGATTAAAAAACAGTCAATGCTATATATAGGATGTTCCAGAAAAAAGGGATGCAAAGGTATTGCTACAACAGCCACATCTGCTTTTTATTCAGCTAGTATGAAGGAGAAATCATATTGCGTCACAATAATAACAATTTTTATCAATATTGCAATGATTTGTTGAGTATTACCAATGTATAAACGACAGGACTGTAAAATAAACAATGACATGCCGTGTATAAATATCTCAATTTAGCCCGCAAATTTGTTGGGGTGAAAAGATGCATTTATTGGGGTGAAACTGATCGTTGGTTACTTAGTATTCTATTATGAATTTAATATTGATGAATAATAATAATAATATGATCTGGTACGGCCCTATTGATCATTTAAGCATGGTCAGAGCTCCTTTATGCCCTCGCTTCGCTCGGGCATAAATAAACGCTGACCGTGCTTAAATGATCATTACGCCCTTACCAGATCACATTATATTATTGGTATATGAATGGTATAAATAAGGGCGAATGAAACAATAGCAATTGATGTTAACAACTTTTAATGTGAAATACGTTCAACATATCCATCGTTCATCTGCAAACAGAGTTCGATCAAATTTCTGGATTGAAGAGCAAATTGTTATGTATTGAACACTAAGACGCTGAATATTATATCAAAATATGTAAAGCAATGAATGTATTTTATTTTATTTGTGTGTATATAGATATGTAAACCATTATATGTAATATTATGATAGTGTCTAAAATTGTGGTGTTAATGCATGCATTTTGGTGTATATCTTCCCGACCCTTTTTCTGGAACACCCTGATGTAACGACGGCCGCAACTTGAGAATCCCTTATCGACAAATGCTTTCGTACATCACAATTCTCTGCAGATTTGTCAGCAGATTACCAGATGATTTTTAGACTAGAACGAAAGCATAAACCTAAATCCAACTCAATCATCAATGGCGTTCTCAGCGGTAGATCCACTTATTCTTCAGCTCCGTGTATTTGCCTCGGTGTTCATATTACAGCTGTTACTATATTGTCCGAGTCGGAGAATGTATTGCGACGTGCCAATGCATTACACTGTATACCAGTTTTCAGTATGTATTCTGTATAATGAAGATACCAAACCTCACAACTTTCTGGTTTCATTTAGGTTTTAGTTTACATCAAACGCAGCTCCAAAGTAAGATCATTCAAGCCTTCCAAACCACAGTTGTGAATAGAGAAGAAAATGTGGACTGCTTTCATTGTCTACACGAATCTAGTAATGTATCATGTATTGCTAGCTGCATGATGATCTATACCATATTTCGACCCAGATATGATGTGCTGCTTTGCTTCCTGTATTAAAGGATTAAAACTGTGCGAGACGGATTGAATATCATGCTTTCAGCGGACGAGTAGTTTGGTCCCGTGTTTAATGAGGGGTAACACATCCTATCTGGGGGCCCATATACCTTGCACGACATGTACTGTTCTTGTCAGGAACATGTTTAGATATAAAGACCAGGAATCTTGCATCGCAATCGCGAAAATAAACAATATAGGATAACCTTGGCGTGTGGAAAATGTGATGCCAAAATTGGGAACTTAATGAGCTTTGATTGGACAATTTCTTTTGCATTGTTTATTTACAATAACTATTACTCACTTGTCGGAAAATAACTGCTAAGCACGTCTCCTGATATTCAAATGACAAATATTTAAACTGCGCTTACATGCGTAGAAAACGGATGCGGTTCCACTGATGTTCCAAAAGGGCTTTTACGCGTAGCAATAAGAGGCAGCAATCAACCAAATGTAACTTGGAATAAATAATTGTAGTTTGATATAATTAATGTTTAAAATTCTGTTGTGTGTAAAATTCTGTTGAGTTTTGCATGTGGACAGCAGTTTGCACAGATTGCGATGACAATAATTCCGAATGTGATTACTGAAAGTCATCCTAGGTCAAGTTCAATGTATTCGCGATATCCAGGATATATTATGATTCCCGAAAGGCTCATAAAACAAGCCTGTAGTTTTTCTTCACAATCAGTCTACACGTCTTGCGCTGGACAATGTTTCGAAAACATTACATCCAACGGACGCATATCGTCCGGCTGTTCACGTAGCTACCCATACTTGTCGGTAGATCTGTAAAGTTTACCTTGTAAATTTAGCTCAGGGTATCGATACCAGATTGCAAGACGTGCCGCAATGATTTCCTGGTCCAGAGTATTCACGTATAACTTCAGAGATTCTTGCAGATCCCCGCTGTCTAATGTATAGTCCCCATGGCGAAAAGCTGTGAGAAATGCTCGAGCAAACTGGTATGGGAAGTTACTTGGTCTACGTTATCGGTCAGTTGGATTCGCCTCATGGTTTGTCAATATTTGTCTAAGTTCTGATTCATTGAAGGGACTCGTCAAGTTTCATCCTCAGTAGACGTTTCCAACCATATCAAATATGCTTGTAATTCTGTTCCATGATACATGGAAGTTCAGAGGTTGGAGTGGGTGACCGTCGTGACTCGAAACACGCTGGACTTTGGAGCTGTGTGGGTGCCGACTGGTGTTGACCTTTACAGCAAAAAAGTACCTTCCATATCAACAATCACAGAATCCTCAATAAACTCCAATGCGTCTCCCAATCCAATGTTCGCAGCACTTGCCATAGGACCAAACACGATCTTTTCGTCTGAGCATCGGTTCCAAGAAATGGATTACGGAGTCTATGTGTTGGTTGGTTGAGTCTCAACGATGACAATATGGACGAAAGGGAACATATTCCACAATATGATATCCAGAAACTGTGTCGATCATGTGGGTCACGATGCAAAATCTGAATGCAGGCAAATAGCTAAGCACCAGGTTACTTACATGTCGAACTTGCTCATTGCTTCGTCACTGTAACATGTGTAAGGCACATTTCAATGTCGATTTATTTTGTTTACAGCATTGTTATTTACAATCGTATTCTTGACTTATCACTAATTGTGTTTACTGATTCTTTTATTTTATCGATGGAAACAATTTTCTGGAACACTGTAATAATAATTGTAGTTGATATGAAAAAATTGTACAGTACAATGTATGTTTTTTTAGTCTAGTACAATGTATGTTTTCTGCGATAGCACAATTAACCGCAAGAAGTACAAGTACCGCGGTAAACACGTGAATAATAATAATAATAATAATTATTATTATTATTATTTAACGACGGTCCATGATGAGAGGCAATTCTGCATGTGTTTCCCCATCCCCCGTCGGATGACAATTTAGAATTTGGAAAGTACATTCGAAAGGAGAAACCTTTGCATTGCCAGGATGAAAACTCACCTACGTTGTGTCGGTGACGGGTATCAAAGTCGCGTCACCTACGGCCTCTGAGCTTCGTTGCTTCAAGAGCCACCGGTCTCATCCAATCGGCCACAGAGGCGGTTTATGCAGATTTATGCAGATTTTCGGGTAGGGTTGAATGTAAACCTTAACTATATAATTATTATTATTATTTAACGACGGTCCATGATGAGAGGCAATTCTGCATGTGTTTCCCCATCCCCCGTCGGATGACAATTTAGAATTTGGAAAGTACATTCGAAAGGAGAAACCTTTGCATTGCCAGGATGAAAACTCACCTACGTTGTGTCGGTGACGGGTATCAAAGTCGCGTCACCTACGGCCTCTGAGCTTCGTTGCTTCAAGAGCCACCGGTCTCATCCAATCGGCCACAGAGGCGGTTTATGCAGATTTATGCAGATTTTCGGGTAGGGTTGAATGTAAACCTTAACTATATAGATAATATAGGACGGTATCAGAAATGCAGAACGTTTATTTCTGCCAGTGTGCATAATATACACAGCTACAGTCTGGTCTAATACCCATACAGACATTTCGATTATCTTGTTGTTTGCATGGAATCACTCGTTCATTTCCAAGAACTCCATTTTTTCATATTCATACAAAAGAACAAAACTTTTGGCAGGGTGATTTATTCTTACATACAAATTGTATCAAAACTATATTTATTTAGCGTAACAATATCAAAAGGCAAAATAGAACTAAATACAAACATCATTTAAGTTTCTGTTCAGTATTCAATGTATCACAAGATCATCTTTTTTCCAGCGTGTGAACGAACATATTTTCATCCGTTTTTTTCAAAGCTTAATGCCAAAACCATCAGGTCGCGAGACTGCAGGAGCATCGCAAATGAATGCGATCTGCAAAGGAGCGCATCCATATTGACAGGTCACGCTATAGCTATGTGTCAAAAATATTTCTGAATCTTTTCAGCGGCTCAATGCTAACACAAACCAAAATCGCAACTGATACTAACACAAACCACAATCGCAACTAATCACAACTCGACCACACTTCGTTCGAAATTGGGATTTGAATAATTGATATTCACGGTTTATCGGTCTTTTAACGCACTATATGTCACGACAGCCGTATTTTTCTCTTATCAGCATTCTCTGTCCATTTGTCATGTCTGTAAAAAGATTACCAAATTATTCTCAGAATGGAATGACAGCTTAAACTTCGATCTAATTTAAACATCAACCTGAGTTCATTGAGTTACCTTTTGTATTTGCCTCAATGTTTATTGCGACTTCTGTGCTCGAATCTAGAATCCAAGGGAAGAAAATGGAAGACAACTTTCAGACCAGTTTCCCATTCTGTATTCTGAAAAGACGAAGTGAAACGAACCACACTGTTGTCTGGTTTCAATTAAGCTTCAGTTTACAAGAGCGGCTCAAAAAGAAAATCGCCCAAGCTCCCTAAGCACTGTAGTTTATAGGGAAGACAATGTGGAATAAAGAGTACATTCTAAAATTTTTGTCTGGACGGAGGGGCAATAAAGCACGTTAATTGGTCTGGTCTGGCTGGATAATCGTTGATACCATATTCCCAGCAGGGCAGTTACTTTACTCGAAATTTGAAGTTTAAAGTGTCAGTGATGTAGCATAGCGAGTGCAGTTTCATCCACAAGGTACGCAGTGGGATCCACAAAGGGACACAATGGCTTGTAAAATAAGTGATATCTAAACTTGGAAATGTTGGGCTTTCCAAAAGACTATTGATTGCCTATTCGGGACAGTTTGGCTTGGCACATTGTGGTAATAATTATAATAACATTTTATTGGTAATAATTATGAAGTACTATTCACAATAGCCAAATACCTATCAAGAGTGTTTCAAGGTTTCAACCTAAACTGTGCTTCACGGATGGAGAATGAGAGCAGTTACATCAATGTTTCAACGGGACTTTCCGTATACAGTACGATTCAACAAGAGGATGCAGTCAACCTTATCATGGATATAGGTCAAACAGATCATTACGTCGCGACATATTGATGTGCGATGTCGATGTACGATACCGTTCATGTATATCATAAATGCACGTTTGTTGCAAATACTGATTTTTTAAACCCATTTTTCCAAAAATTGGAAATTTACCATATCTCTGGTCCTAATTGACGTAGAAAAATAAAGCTGGTGTCGTTTTATATGTTTTCAGGGATGAGTAGTTCAATGAAGCCAGTGTCTCTGATACATGCAAGCACTTGACTGTTACAGGAATATTATACAAAATAGTATCATGATATTACATTTGTGACTGAAACCTTTCGCAGTCCTCTGGTCTTCCATTTGTAATACTGCTGGTGACGATCAAGCTCCTTCACTCGGACTGCAATGGCAACCTAATACGCCTTGGGACATCTTCTTGAGATATTGTGTTCAGCCACTGCTTCAACTTGAGCTTAAACAGCACTTCAGCAGGTATCTGTGGACAATAGATAATGATGCGAGACTCTTTATATGCATGGTCACTGCTTGTACATGATCCATCTTATTAAACTGGCCTTTTTTCCAGCTAGTGTCCCCCAGCGTGTTCGAAATGTATTGTTAAACGTTTCATAGACTTGTTGCATGGTGTAGTCCCTTTTTCATGCGCACAGCTCAATTATCACCCTCGGAACTTGTTCGTGGTGTTCCATAGTGGAATCTTCAAGTGCCTTGGTGACAGTAAAAGCAAAAGCATTTCTTGTGGGTACGGCCTGTACATAATGTATTTGGTGTCCTGATCTGCCAGGACGAGGTTACACTAATAGCCTCCCTTGGTTGACTCGACACTCAGAACATCTATGCATACCATTTCCATAGGTTTTGATGTCTTGATATGAACCAGTCGTACTCGGTTGCGAAGCTTCGTTGTCCGACAAACACTGGTGATTGTAATTGAAGAGTGAAACATGCTCCTTGTAAGGGTTGCCTATTGTCAATTCCTTTCTGAGTTGTTCGACAGATACTCGCACTTGGCCAGTTTGCATTGTTTTGTTCGGGGTTTGGACACCGATAACAGCGGAGCCTGTGTCACTGTCCTCCTGTAACACCCAACTGGTAGCTGCCCGATCTTTTCATCATCTTACCTCAGGGTATCCATACCGGATTGCAAGACAATATGAAGACAATACACAAGAACTTCCTGATCCGGATTATTCGCGTTCCTGATCCGGATTATTCACGTATAACTTCAGAGATTTTGCAGATCCTCATCTGTCTTTTGCATTGTCCCCATGGATGATCGCGATGAGGAATGCTTGGGCACAACAGGTATAAAAGGATGCCAGGTCATACTACTGCATGGAGTAATTGTATATAAAACAACATATGTTAATATCGAGAAAGAAACAACGATCCCACGCGGGGAATGTTCCTTGGCGCAGGAGAGTCTCGGCTACTATATATGCAAGCGTCATCTGCTTGTAATAACTTATGGTGTACATGTATGATTCTGTGACTTCATATGTGATACTGAACTTAAGTTTCATATTAAATATTTTCATATCAAGTGTGAATCGAGTTCTATATTCCACACAACGAAGTTGCATGTCACTGAACTCAACTCGATATCACACTGCTTCACTTACTTGCGAATCATCCTTTTATACTACACGAACCTGAAGAGCATTGAATGCAAGCAGTATTGCAACATGATATCTATTATAATGTTTCCAAGGGGGTCACATATATGATAAAGCACGAGGCGCTGGTATATAATTACCGACGCGCCAAGCGTGGACAGCATTATTATTCCCCTTACGCCAAGCGCGGACAACATCATTATTCCCCTTACCCAAGCTTTATCCCATTTAATGCATTTTGTATGCAGCAGATCATCATTACGATTAATAATGACTGCACAAAAAACATATCGGGTTATTTTTGAAAATAGGGCCTCTATACAAACAAAGGAAAATATCATAGTGGGTTTAGCTTGGAGCGACCTGTAGAAATGACACGAAGCGGTCTACGAAAATTGGAAATTCACTGTATCTTTGACCCTACTTGACGTAGAAAAATAAATCTGATGTCGTTTATATGTTTTACGGGACAAGGAATTCCATGAAACCAGTGCCCATCTGATACATGCAAGCACTGGGCTGTTACAGGAGTATTATACAAAATAGTATCTTTATATCACTTTGTGACCGATACCGCTCGCTTTCAATTTTATGACCCAGGTTTTTTTCTGATAATGAGTTACAGCAATATAATCCATGCAACAGCTCCTCAACTTTTCCATTTTTAGGTTACTTAGCCTATGATCCGATAACCTATTGGCATGGTGTTGGGTCCGTCATCCGGCGTCGTCGTCCGTCCACATTTTTTACCTTCAAAGTTTACGGTCCTGTCTTTCTGAAATTTTGCACAAAAATACCTAAAAATATTGTAATAGTGAGTATTTATTATAATTTTTTTTATTTTTTTAGCATTTTTTTTAAAAAATGGCAGCTATTTTCGACAAAAAACGGCCAATTTCTGACTTTGGCGGCCATTTTAACTGTTCAGACAGTTTTGGATTTTTGTTTCGAAAGATTCTCCTCATATACCTCTGTGATGTGTATAAGCTTCGCTGCCCTTGAATCGACGGTCTGCGTGTGGCGGCCATTTTCATTTCCTCGACGGGTCCCAAATGGGACTTTCCCATGTTAAATTCACCTATGCTTTATAATGGGACATATTAAATATCTCACTTAATATTGAGATTAGAGACCAGGAATCAATTGTGGACACACAGGAAATGATATATGCTGAATTTTGTCATGACCTTGAATTTCACCTTTGACCCCATTTTCAAGGTCAGAATACAGAATGGCTAATTTCTTGCTTATTATCGACTTTACAGCGTAGGAATCAATTGTGTACATGTAGGGAATGATATAGACTGAATAGAATATTCTGATGACTCTGAACTTGATGGCTAGCACAAATTGGCTAGTATTTATCATCGACTATACAGCTTAGATATCAATTGTGCCCATAGAGGAAATGATATATACTGAATATTCTGATGACCTAGAGTTTGACCCTTGATCTCATTTCCAAGGTCAAAGCACAAAATAGCTAATATCTCACTTATTATCAACTTTACAGCTTGGGAATAAATTGTTGCCGTACAGGAAATGATACATGCTGAATATTTCGATGAACTTGACCTTTGACCTAATTTTCAAAGTCACAGGACGAAATGGCTGATATGTGGTTTATTATCGACTTTACAGCTTAGGAATCTATCATGCACATATAGGAAATGATATATACTGATTATTGTCAGGACCTTAAACTTGATCTTATTTTCAAGGTCATAGGACAAAATGGCTGATATCTTGCTTATTATCGACTTTACAGCTTGGAAATCAATTGTACACATATATAGGAAATGATATATGCTGAACATTCTCATAACCCAGAACTTGATTCCATTTACACAAAATGACTAATACCTCTTTAAAGCTTAGGACTCAATTGTGAACATATAGGAAATTGTGTATACTGAATATTGGGTATATGGTTCATGGTAACGCCCATGAAACTTCGAATGATGAGAGATATGCCTGGCATAATCCATAGCACCAGTGCATTGGTGGCATTGGAACTCAACCCGACTGTACCATCATGGATATATCTATCCATCCTGACATGACATGTAGATCTAATGTCACCATACGTCACAATGTCATGCACTGTCATCATACATCACAATGTCACAAGACGTCATGGCATATATTACCTGCCACGAACCGAACCATGTCCAGCCTGACATGCATGGCACCAGAACCCCAGAGAGGGCTATTTTCTATGCCACAAATGTCATCATATGTCACAATGCCACGAGACGTCCACGACTGTGCCATAATGGCATATTAGCTGCCACCATCCGCACAGCATGTCCAGCCTGACACGATGACACCAGGACCCCAGAGAGAGCTATTTTCTATGCCACCAATATCATCATATGTCACAGTGCCACGAGACGTCCACGACTGTGCCATCATGGCATATTACCTGCCACCATCCACGACTGTGCCATCATGGCATATTAACTGCCACGATCCGCACAGTATATGTCCAGCCTGACATGCATGGCACCAGAACCCCAGGGAGGGCTATTTTCAATGCCACCAATGTCATCATATGTCACAGTGCCACGAGACGTTCACGACTGTGGCATCATGGCATATTACCTGCCACCATCCGCACAGCATGTCCAGCCTGGCATGCATGGCACCAGACCCCCAGGGAGGGCTATTTTCAATGCCACCAATGTCATCATATGTCACAGTGCCACGAGACGTCCACGACTGTGCCATCATGGCATATTACCTGCCACGATCCGCACAGCATGTCCAGCCTGGCATGCATGGCACCAGACCCCCAGGGAGGGCTATTTTTCAATGCCACCAATGTCATCATATGTCACAGTGCCACGAGACGTCCACGACTGTGGCATCATGGCATATTAGCTGCCACCATCCGCACAGTATGTCCAGCCTGACATGCATGGCACCAGAACCCCAGAGAGGGCTATTTTCAATGCCACCAATGTCATCATATGTCACAGTGCCACGAGATTTCCACGACTGTGCCATCATGGCATAATACCTGCCACCATCCACACAGCATGTCCAGCCTGACATGCATGGCACCAGAACCCCAGGGAGGGCTATTTTCAATGCCACCAATGTCATCATATGTCACAGTGCCACGAGACGTCAACGACTGTGCCATTATGGCATATTACCTGCCATGATACGCACAGCATGTCCAGCCTGACATGGATGGCACCAGAACCCCAGGGAGGGCTATTTTCAATGCCACCAATGTCATCATATGTCACAGTGCCACGAGACGTCCACGACTGTGCCATCATGGCATTTTACCTGTCACGATCCGCACAGCATGTCCAGCCTGGCATGCATGGCACCAGACCCCCAGGGAGGGCTATTTTCAATGCCACCAATGTCATCATATGTCACAGTGCCACGAGACGTCCACGACTGTGGCATCATGGCATATCACCTGCCACCATCCGCATAGTATTTCCAGCCTGACATGCATGGCACCAGAACCCCAGGGAGGGCTATTTTCAATGCCACCAATGTCATCATATGTCACAATGTCACGAGACCCCACGACTGTGCCATCATGGCACATTATCTGCCACCATCCACACAGCATGTCCAGCCTGACATGCATGGCACCAGACCCCCAGGGAGGGCTATTTTCAATGCCACCAATGTCATCATATGTCACAATGTCACGAGACGCCCACGACGGTGGCATCATGGCATATTACCTGCCACCATCCGCACAGCATGTCCAGCCTGACATGGATGGCACCAGAACCCCAGGGAGGGCTATTTTCAATTCCACCAATGTCATCATATGTCACAGTGCCACGAGACGTCCACGACTGTGCCATCATGGCATATTACCTGCCACGATCCGCACAGCATGTCCAGCCTGACATGGATGGCACCAGAACCCCAGGGAGGGCTATTTTCAATGCCACCAATGTCATCATATGTCACAGTGCCATGAGACGTCCACGACTGTGGCATCATGGCATATTACCTGCCACCATCCGCATAGTATTTCCAGCCTGACATGCATGGCACCAGAACCCCAGAGAGTGCTATTTTCAATGCCACCAATGTCATCATATGTCACAGTGCCACGAGACTTCCACGGCTGTGCCATCATGGCATATTACCTGCCACCATCCACGACTGTGCCATCATGGCATATTACCTGCCACGATCCGCACAGTATGTCCAGCCTTACATGCATGGCACCAGAACCCCAGAGAGAGCTATTTTCAATGCCACCAATGTCATCATATGTCACAATGTCACGAGACGCCCACGACCGTGCCATCATGGCATATTACCTGCCACCATCCGCACAGCATGTCCAGCCTGACATGCATGGCACCAGAACCCCAGAGAGGGCTATTTTCAATGCCACCAATGTCATCATATGTCACAGTGCCACGAGATTTCCACGACTGTGCCATCATGGCATATTACCTGCCACCATCCGCACAGGATGTCCAGCCTGACATGCATGGCACCAGAACCCCAGGAGGGCTATTTTCAATGCCACCAATGTCATCATATATCACAGTGCCACGAGACGTCAACGACTGTGCCATTATGGCATATTACGTGCCATGATACGCACAGCATATCCAGCCTGACATGCATGGCACCAGAACCCCAGAGAGACCTATTTTCAATGCCACCAATGTCATCATATGTCACAATGTCACGAGACCCCACGACTGTGCCATCATGGCATATTATCTGCCACCATCCGCACAGCATGTCCAGCCTGACATGCATGGCACTAGACCCCCAGGGAGGGCTATTTTCAATGCCACCAATGTCATCATATGTCACAATGTCACGAGACGCCCACGACTGTGGCATCATGGCATATTATCTGGCACCATCCGCACAGCATGTCCAGCCTGACATGGATGGCACCAGAACCCCAAAGAGGGCTATTTTCAATGCCACCAATGTCACCATATGTCACAGTGCCACGAGACTTCCACGACTGTGCCATCATGGCATATTACCTGCCACGATCCGTACAGTATGTCCATCCTGACATGCATGGCACCAGAACCCCAGAGAGGGCTATTTTCAATGCCACCAATGTCATCATATGTCACAGTGCCACGAGACGTCCACGACTGTGCCATCATGGCATATTACCTGCCATGATACGCACAGCATGTCCAGCCTGACATGGATGGCACCATAGCCCTAGGGAGGGCTATTTTTCAATGCCACCAATGTCATCATATGTCACAGGGTCACGAGATTGTGACGATGCTTAAGTCGTCGTTTTGGGTGCAGTGACTGCAGTCATTCAGACAAACCTAAACCAGGGAGGTCGGATGATTTTTACCTTTTTTATTTTTGTAATTGTGACATGTTTACCTGAAAGTACCAGTCCTGAGATACACAGAGGTTGTTTCAAATAATTTTTGTCATCCAAATTGACAAAGTTACAGATATTTCAAAGTTTGATTTTTGTTCCCTTTTCTCAATTCTGACCATTTTGTAAATTGTAGGGACATTCGCCGAAAATCAAAATGGTGGCGCCCATTCAGACAGTGGAACAAGAATTTTCGTTCAGAAAACGGGGACTGCAATCACCCTAGCAGTGGGAAAACATTTGTTCAAAACACAACATAATGTACATATAGTTCTTTTCTCGCCTACACTTATTATTTTTTCTGGCATATCCATTGTCTTCCTTGATATTTTGACCCATTTAAGGACTGGCTTATATGCATGCTGCAGAATAGGAAACTGAAACATTCGACGTGCCTACCTAAACTTGTCAGCGTGACAACCTTTTTGACAATCGATAGTCACTGAAATATTTTGTGTGCACCAGAACAGAACTCTGGAGTATCATTGCATACCGGTACTCTGCCATCATGCCATGAACAGCCAGTGTATGTCCAGCACCGTGAATGGCACCAGGAACCCTTAAAGGGTTGTTTGCAACGTCACCATACAGTGTGACCTATTGTCAAAAGACGTTCATGGCTCTGCCAGCAGGCATACCCTGCTGAAAAGTCCCACCATGGTATGTGCATAATGACATACATTGGCCATAAATAGGTACATGTACACATTCTGAATACAGACAATAATAATAATATGGATGTCCTGTCAGAAATATAACCCGAAGAAGCTGTATTAAATAACGAAGTAAATATATCAAGTTTATTTATTTCACACAACAAAATTGTTGGTCATGTTTCTGGTCAACTGCATATACAATATACAATGAATATAATAATATTGATATGAATGCTCACATTGCTAGAAAAATGGAACAATATATCTATCCATATTAATAACTACATGTATAAGGCACATGTATTTGTACATTGCTACACCTCAGCTGCTCCTCACCCCACACCAGCACGTACACACAAACTATCCCATGAAACCTTACCTGTCATAGTTTTTGAAAGCTATTAACCAATTGAAACTAATTACTACATTGTAGTTGAAAATATAAAGAATAGAAAATTTCTTCGTTGATATCGATGTTAAACCTCAGCTGCACCTCACCCCACACCAGCACGTACACACAAACTATCGCATGAAACCTTACCTGTCATAGTTTTTGAAAGCTATTAACCAATTGAAACTAATTACTACATTGTAGTTGAAAATGTAGAGAATAGAAAATTTCTTCGTTGATATCAATGTTGAACCTCAGCTGCACCTCACCCCACACCAGCACGTACTCACAAACTATCTCATGAAACCTTACCTGTCATAGTTGTTGAAAGCTATTAACCAATTGAAACTAATTGCTACTTTGTAGTTCAAAATATAGAGAATAGAAAATTTATTCGTTGATATCGATGTTAAACCTCAGCTGCACCTCACCCCACACCAGCACGTACACACAAACTATCCCATGAAACCTTACCTGTCATAGTTTTTGAAAGCTATTAACCAATTGAAACTAATTACTACATTGTAGTTGAAAATATAGAGAATAGAAAATGAGTTGTCATTTGGTATCGATGTTCTGAAACGAGAGAAGAAATAAAACTGCAAATTTCTTCTCGAGTTTCAGAACATCGATATCAAATGACAAACTCATTTTCTATTTTATTTATCATATTTATCATATCTCCATGTGAAGCACAATCACAAAATATAGGATGTATGATACAAACTAAAGTTGACGAAACAACATTTTGTTGTTTCCCCTGCCACACGCGAGACGAAAATACGTCTGGCGTGCAGCAGGGAAGACAGCAAAATGTCGTTTTGTAAGCTTTATTTTGCATCATAAATCCTATATTTTGCGATTGTGCTTCATAGGGAGTTTCATGTGATAAAGAGAAAAAACAATTCGTTGTCATTTGATATCGATGTTTTACAACCCGGGAAGAAATTTGCAGTTTAGCTCGCCAAAGGCTTGCTTTGGCGAGCTTGCTTTGGCCAAAGGCTTGCAAATTTCTTCTCTTGTTTCAGAACAGCATATTACATGTTTTCGGCAATGTGAAAATGTAAATACTGGTAGTTGTCTATAAATATTGAAGGCTATAATGACGATAATCGGAGATACCCCAAATCAGCAACAGCTATAGGTATGTACAACATGGCCTACTACAAACTACTACAAGCTATCACTGCTCAATTCGTGATTAACATTCACACATTGCTAAAAACATGTATTATGTCTGCTCGAGTACGGTGGTTTATGCACGTTAACGAACAGGTGTTTGCATATGAAATTAATTTTTGAGGATCCTCTTCCTCTTGACAGGACCCGCAGACAATATGCCTGCGTCCTTTATCCTTTTCAGGCAAGTGTTCAGTCGCTTATTGGCTGTTGGACTTTGGCGTATGTCTTTCACTATGGCGGTTTTGTCGATAACCGTTTTGTCGATTGCCGGGTTGGGGTTGTCGATGGCCGGGTTGTCGATCGCCGGGTTGGGGTTGTCGATCGCCAGGTTGGGGTTGTCAATCGCCGGGTTGGGGTTGTCGATCACAGAGTTAGGGTTGTCGATCGCCAGGTTGGGGTTGTCAATCGCCGGGTTGGGGTTGTCGATCGCCGGATTGGGGTTGTCGATCGCCGGGTTGGGGTTGTCGATGGCCGGGTTGGGGTTGTCGATGGCCAGGTTGGGGTTGTCGATCGCCGAGTTGGGGTTGTCGATGGCCGGGTTGGGGTTGTCGATCGCCGGGTTGTCGATCACCGGGTTGTCGATTGCCGGGTTGGGGTTGTCGATGGCCGGATTGGTGTTGTCGATCGCCGGGTTGTCGATGGCCGGGTTGGTGTTGTCGATGGCCGGGTTGTCGATGACCGGGTTGGGGTTGTCGATGGCCGGGTTGGGGTTGTCGATCGCCGGGTTATCTTGCTGTAATCTCGTCCGTATCTCTTCTTTGATCACTCTCACTCTTGCAAGAGCTGCAAAGACATCAATATTATAGATTAGTGCTATTTCTCCCAAAGTGGATACTAGGTTATGAACTTATGAATGAACACATATAAACATAGCTATACAGCTCTATATATATATTTCTCATTACATAAGAAAGTTAGCTCAACATGCTCGATAGAGCTGGAAACTTCAACCGATATGTAGTGAAAATCCATATAACATTTGATAATTCATTCCAAGTAGTACTCTGGTGCTTTACCGTATTGATGCGCATATAATGGTTAAAAATTGAGTATGAAAAATATTGTGGGTCTCGCATGAATTTATAGGCGCATGCGCCTATGCTCGAGTATAGGCGCATATTCACATATAGGCGCATGCACTTATATGCGCATCAATACGGTAACTTAACATATAAAGTAAATTATTAGAAGGTGTAATTAAATAACTTACCATCTGTAAATACAGTCAAGTCTGCAGCATTGAGCCTGCGGATTGGGACGCAGACACATCTCTTTTGGCGCCTCTTCCCTGAAATGTCCTTCTTGGCCGACCGCACCAAGATATCATCAGATGATGCCATGTCTGGTTTTTTGATGTAGTCGCTTGCTGTCAGCTGGTAATGCTCACATAACCATGCCTCTGCTTGGGAAACGTCGGATGTTGCGTCTTCTGTCAACATGGTGAGGACCGTTTCCACAGCGATCACCAAGTGGTCGCATTTCTTCCCAAGTACCATCATCAAACCGCTCTTTATACACTGTTGAACCTTCAGTATGAAACACAACCAGATATGTGTATGGTTTGGGTGTATGTGGGTGCAAACCAATTTGACAAATATATGTACATTCAGAGTATCTCAATAATATAAATATGAGCCTAAGGCCATTAAAAATTAATAAAATGTTTCTCGTCTTCAAAACCAGGGCGAGAGGTACTTTTCATATTTTATTTTTCATTTTGCCAAAATGACCGTCCTCTGCCTTTTGTGCCATAGGGAAGGGAGGCACTTCTTAATTTTTATTGGTGTGTCGGAACAATTTGTTCAAGACCAAATAAATATATGGATCAGTTACACTAGTATTATGAAACATAATTATGTGATCTATAAGTGACTAAAGACTTATGTTTCATTAATTTAATGGACAAGACATAGAATAAATTTCAGGAATTAGCAAGCTACATTTGAACAACAAAATTAATAAAATTTCATCATCTGAGTCAATAGAACAATGGTGTGGAAGTGGAAATAGTTCGTTAGTTGGCCAAAATTAGGGGCGGGAGGCAATTTTTATTTGAAAATGTGAAATAAACTTTCAGATGCGGCCGTTTTCAGCATGTGCGGGAGTGGTCGAGAAACGGTTTATTAATTGTTTATGGCCTAAAGGCAAGGACTATTTCTTCTTTTTCTTTTAACCCTCTCATTACCGGCTTCCTAAATGTCATGTTTTCATGCACTTTATAGTCTCAAGGTTACCATAGCAACCATTGCTTAGCAACCACAGATTGGTTGCAAACTATGGGTATTGTGATGGAGGACACTTATGGGCATTTATTAACCAAAATATGCACAAATAAAATTTGTAGAAAAATTTACATAAAAAGAATAATAGTGCTATTATTTCCCGAATTTTCGGGACTTAGTAATGAGAGGGTTCTAAGCTAGCCAATAATAATTTAACCTTGTTAAGATAGTTTAGCACTTTGTCTTTGATAAGTGAAGGTCGAGGTTATTAAAAATTCGACAGAATGACAGAATTTGACAGAATGACCAAAACCAGAATACAATTTGATAAGTGAAGGTCGAGGTTATTAAAAATTCGACAGAATGACAGAATTTGACAGAATGACCAAAACCAGAATACAACAATTTGGAATGACCTAGACCAGAATATAATGTTATTCCCTACAGGCATACATGTATGACTGAGCAGGTGTTACATGGAACATGTGTTACATGGAACACGTTCATACAGAGCCATGTAAATATTTGTTCAAAGGGCTTTCAAAATTCTATACCGAAAGTTGACCAAAATGGCGGTAAAAAATATCGAAATATGAGTAGGATGGAATATTTATTAAAAAATCATGCCAACAGTAGCCTGCAGCTAGCAGTCCCGTTCGAAAATTCCATCCGAACGTTGACCAAAATGTTGCTAAAATTAAAAAAATGTCGAAATTTGAGTCTGACAGATCGAATAGCACTAAAATATCCCTATATACATCCAATGGGGATACTTCTTCAGACTTCCGTCTGGGAGATACAACAATGATCTTTACCTTGTTTGGGGTCCAGGTGGGCAGACATTTAAGGAAGGTTGTCCACCATTCTCCGTTGGTCTGAACGTCCTTGGTTCGACTCTCAGCTCCCCCTTTCGTCCCCGTCTTCACCTCCGTTATCTTTTTGTGGCCCAAAACCAGGGGGCGGATGACGTCTTTGAAGTACATCTTTACTACACCGATGTCTTCTCTTCTGCCAACCTGATGCAGCATCTGCAATATGAACACACTAACATTATTATACAAACATAAAAACTGCATGTATACTGATAATAATTCACCTTAAACATAAAACATTTTTAGAATCTATCTAGACTTCATGGAATGCATGAGGATGTTGTTTATTCCATCAAAGTTCAAATAATTTATGTTCCCAGGCAAATTGATAAATCCATGTCAGAACACAATTACAGTATAGTTTTCACCTGGAATGTGTAGAACACACTGATGGAGTATGCCTGGTGATGTCTTCCAGTTATTCCCAGTGTTGTTAACCAAGCACCGATGTCATCGTATAGGGCTTTGGCTTGGTCATCTTTTCCTTTGACCGCGGACTGGAAGGCCGTACCCGCCCGGATGACCAGAGGAAAACCACGGCTGGCGTGGATCATCGCTTCCTCTAACTCAGCTTGAAGGATGTCTGCCTCCGTATGGTCATGTCTGGGGACTGGCTTGTCGAAGGATACCAATACCATCCTGGATCCTGGATCGATTCTACGAATGGGAGAAACTATATTTTAAAAACCAATCAGTTTTGCAATGGGCTTTTTAACCCTTTTCATACCCACACTGGCCACAGGTCAACAAATCTAGTGCTTCATAAAAAAATATCAGTTCAATTATGACCTTCGGCATCTTAAAACTATTGGAGAGGGTTATTTATAACCAAGTGGACTCATATCTACAGTCCAACAAACTCCTATATGAGTTTCAGTCAGGTTTTCGATCATCTTTCTCTACAGACACTTGTCTAATCCACCTTTCAGATCACATAAAAGCTGAAAGTGACCGTTGCAACTACACAGGCATGGTTGTTTTAGACCTTCAGAAGGCCTTTGACACGGTCGAGCATAACATATTACTGAGCAAGTTACAGGCTCTTGGTTTTGATGCTCAATCAGTGGATTGGTTTGGATCTTACTTAGCGAACCGCAAGCAGGTCGTAAGTATTGAATAATGTGTGAGGACCACAATGGAAATAAGTTTTATGCTTTTTTGTGTTATCCTCTTTGCTTTTTATATATGTTTACTTTTGTATTATTGTACACTATTTGCTATAATTTTTACCCAATCAGGTCTTCATTTTTTAAAATAGCAGGCGAGCTTAGAATAGCTCACCTGAAATTGCCCAGGCGAGTGATTTTTTTGTGCTACCAAGATAGTATCATTAATTTTCAATAAGCAAACAAAATATGTTGATAAATACAAAGAATATTGTTTACTGATCATAATAAAAGGTTTGTTTGTGTTGGATGGCAAAAATAATTCTTGATGCACCACCGAAATTGAGACCCCAGGTGAGCAGTTTTGCTTTTGAGGTGAGTGAAAAAAAGCTCACCTGAAGTTCATTTTAGGCGAGCTGAGGAGAGCGAGAGTGATAGCTCGCCTCAAAAATGAAGGCCTGCCCAATAAATCAATACCTATACCAACCATGTTGTATATATACTAGTACCTATTACTTTTATTATCTGGTGATAAACATTCAAATCTCATTGTCGTTGTGTCACACTACTATTAGAAGACTTAATTAAGACTGAGGATGGGTAAAGGAACGGAATTACACATATATGTAATTGAGATCGAACAACTCTTACTTGTGTAGGTCTGAGATCACAGTGTTGTTCACAAGAATAGCTGATGTTTGCCCCTTCAAAGATACCGTTTCTGAGTCTTTTGTTACTCGGTCTTTCTGAAATACGAGACACCAAAATGATACATGTAACAAATGCAATGAAGTGCAGTATAAGGTTTATTTTCATGTCCATTTGTATATATTGTTAGTCTAAAAGGACCAATGGCCTCATTTTTCATTAAATTTGATTGTATAAAACTACTTTAGGCATCACAATTATACTGTATAGCATTCATTTCTTTTACATTATCACATTCTGATGTGATACTGCTTTAGATATACATTTATTTGCGAACATTATAATATATATTTTTAACACTTTTATATGGGAACATACAGGTACATGTATTTCACAATTTTGCAATACAATTATTACAACAACATACATTGGCAAAAGCTTGCATAATGTACTTGATCGTCTCATTCCTATGCATGCAGTCGTCCCAAATGAACGGGATACTTCGACCGCAGGCGGTTTGCAACGCACTGAAGGTGGTGTAATCTGGCAAAATAGATGAATAATAGTAAATTATAGGTAATTAAATAGTAAAAATAGTAAATTAAAGGTATCACGTTCTGATTAAATAAATGCTGGACAATACATAACTTGAGAATAGTTCAGAATGTTAATTATTCTTAGATTCAGGATCGATGACTTTCGTTTTTAAACTAAAATATCTGCATGAAAGTGCATGCACACGTGTGCTGATTTTACAATGTTTTGGGTATAGACAACTCCGACTCCGACAAAAGCACATACAGAACCAATTGCGATACACTTCCACTCAACACTCGCTAATATGAAATCAAGTATAATTATATATTCAATTGTTGATCCACTACCTGCGATGTTGGTGTCACCACATATTGACAATGCTGCCTGGCTGGAAGTTGTCTTGCCGCTGTCTGGAACCCCAACGACGGCAACAATCGGGCACATCTTGGTCGCCTTGATGTTTGTTGGATAGTTTGCTGCCATGACCACTCCACCAATGAGCATACAAAAAGCGGGATAATTGGAGGTCAACAGAGCTTTAGCCGTCACCAGCAGGTCAACGATAACCTGTACCAGAGATAAGATATGACACCGCAGGTGATGCTCTGGAATCTCAAATTGTGTCATGGGGCATGGAGCGCATTGATATACCGGGTGACGGTAATTGCTTCTTCACAGCGGTGTCCTGGCATTTACGAAGAATGATGGCAAGTACACAAGCAGAAGATTCTAGTGCCACAGCAATGACAAGAACTCATTTAATACACCTCGGCATTGATGGGACCATGCCACTGAATGAAATGGCTCTCCTCCTGCGTCGATTGCTCGTTGATGAATGGATAACAAACTTTGATAGGTACCAGCCATTTATGCACGGTGAAACCCATATCACAGAGATAGTTTCCCAATTCATCCATTCTGGTGTTCATGATACAGAGCTAGGCGATGCAATGCCCCTGGCCATGGCCAATGTCTTGAGGTTGCCTTGAGGTTGCCATTAATATCCCTGACAAGTTTACAAACGGTGCCTGTCGTGAACGTATTGCCACACGATATGTCGGTTCCAGAACACTCAGAGTGTGTTGTTACCCTCGCGTACAACCACGTTGGTAGTGGTCATTATGATGTATTAATTCCCAATCAAGGATCAAGTTTGAACAACACAGAAACAGAACTTCAGACTGTACCAGGAGATACTGGCAGTTCACATGTGTCTATGTCTGATCCCAATGAATCAGCACATAAATGTAGGTGTGGTGAATATAAAAACACAAATTTGGTAAGCTGTATAGACATATGTCGTTCATCGTCATTACATGCAAAGCCAAGGGTGTCTCGATGTCCATGTTTGAAATCTAAACGAAGCTGTACAGCATTATGCAAATGTGTGTCTTGTTCAAACCCATATGGAATAAGGGAGAAAGCAAAGGCACATACATGTGCGAATATGGTGCATTCACGGAAGAAACGAAAAAAGAATTCGTACAGCTCGTTGAGAATGGACCTGTCGAACTTGGCCAATTACTTCCTGAACAGTCAAGAAAGAGCTGAAGTTGATTCAAACAGAGCCAATTCGTTTTCTCTGTTAGTACTACATGCACTGATAGGTCAATTTTATCCTGAAATAACTGATATCAGAAAGCTGGCACACACAGTTATGGTTGCATTTAACACAATTATTGAATATTAATTGTTGAATATTTCGAGGAGATACACATGACTTTGCCACTGGTACAGTTAACATTTGATAAGGTACTGACAATTGTGAAGAAAAGACTTAATTGATTACTGTAAAACGTACCCATCGACTTCACGTCGTCCCTCTGTCATTTTCTATCATGCAAGTATGTGTGGTATGTGATCCAATGAGCTAGTGGGTGTTGGTGTTTTTACAATATTCTGATTCTAATTAAATATTTTCTTTGGATAGCGTGAACCTTCTTTGTGGCTTATTTCCGCGATCAGGTAGATCTATTGTTTCTTATATATTTTATAGATCTATGTACATATCATTGATGCACAATTCATATGACTCAAGGAAGCACATGCAACCTTCATTTCATTATAACATGTTAAATATTGTATATGTGTCTCATAACATGTATGTGTATAAATTTTTTTGTTCATAGTCAACCATAAGCTGTTATATATACACATGTATTCGCATACATTGTGCATGAATTTCGAACTTAATCAAACAAAATATATTGGTATTGAACTGTTTATCATGTACATTTATATATATAAGGATGGATATAGTGTGCGGCTCGTGGCAGGTAATATGCCACAGTGTCACGGTCGTGGAAGTCTCGTGACATTGTGACATATGATGACATTGGTGGCATTGAAAATAGCCCTCTCTGGGGTTCTGGTGCCATGCATGTCAGGCTGGACATACTGTGTGGATAGTGGCAGGTAATATTCCATGATGGCACAGTCGTGGGCGTTTCGTGACATTGTGACATATGATGACATTGGTGGCATTGAAAATAGCCCTCTCTGGGGTTCTGGTGCCATGCATGTCAGACTGGACATATTGTGCGGATCGTGGCAGGTAATATGCCATGATGCCATAGTCGTGGACGTCTCGTGGCACTGTGACATATGATGACATTGGTGGCATTGAAAATAGCCCTCCCTGGGGGTCTGGTGCCATGCCTGCCAGGCTGGACATGCTGTGCGGATGGTGGCAGGTAATATGCCATGATGCCACAGTCGTGAACGTCTCGTGGCACTGTGACATATGATGACATTGGTGGCATTGAAAATAACCCTCTCTGGGGTTCTGGTGCCATGCATGTCAGACTCGACATGCTGTGCAGGTCGTGGCAGGTAATATGCCATTATGGCACAGTCGTGGTGTCTCGTGGCATTGTGATGACATTGGTGGCATTGAAAATAGCCCTCTCTGGGGTTCTGGTGCCATGCATGTCAAGCTGGACATGCTGTGCGGATCGTGGCAGGTAATATGCCATTATGGCACAGTCGTGGTGTCTCGTGGCACTGTGACATATGATGACATTGGTGGCATTGAAAATAGCCCACCCTGGGGGTCTGGTGCCATGCATGTCTGGCTGGACATGCTGTGCGGATCGTGGCAGGTAATATGCCATGATGCCACAGTCGTGGAAATCTCGTGGCACTGTGACATATGATGACATTGGTGGCATTGAAAATAGCCCTCTCTGGGGTTCTGGTGCCATGTATGTCAGGCTGGACATACTGTGCGGATCGTGGCAGGTAATATGCCATTATGGCACAGTCGTGCGTGTCTTGTGACATTTTGACATATGATGACATTGGTGGCTTTGAAAATAGCCCTCTCTGGGGTTCTGGTGTCATCATGTCAGGCTGGACATGTTGTGCGGATGGTGGCAGGTAATATGCCATGATGGCACAGTCGTGGACGTCTCGTGGCATTGTGACATATGATGACATTGGTGGCATAGAAAATAGCCCTCTCTGGGGTTCTGGTGCCATGCATGTCAGGCTGGACATGCTGTGCGGATGGTGGCAGGTAATATGCCATGATGCCACAGTCGTGGACGTCTCGTGGCATTGTGACATATGATGGCATTGGTGGCATAGAAAATAGCCCTCTCTGGGGTTCTGGTGCCATGCATGTCAAGCTGGACATTCTGTGCGGATGGTGGCAGGTAATATGCCATGATGGCACAGTCGTGGACGTCTCGTGGCACTGTGACATATGATGACATTGGTGGCATAGAAAATAGCTCTCTCTGGGGTCCTTGTGTCATCATGTCAGGCTGGACATGCTGTGCGGATGGTGGCAGCTAATATGCCATAATGGCACAGTCGTGGACGTCTCGTGGCATTGTGACATATGATGACATTGGTGGCATAGAAAATAGCCCTCTTTGGGGTTCTGGTGTCATCATGTCAGGCTGGACATGCTGTGCGGATGGTGGCAGGTAATAGTGATAGTGATAGTTTATTCACAATTCACATTATAATACATATCAATAATTAGACATCAGATATATAGGTAGACATCGAAAATCATTAGGTCAAATGGCCTTACAGATAGGGATTAGATTACGAATTAGTATGTGAATCGTGGGACCAGTGTAGTAATATATTACTGTCTTCCCACTGGCCCCTGATGTAAAAGGAAAATATGCCTTGATAAACCTTGCAGTTTGCGTGTGCGCCCGGCGGGATGACGATGGGAGGAGGCCATTGTCAAAATAATTGCATGTTCGTAAAAATACTATAAGGTACAGATCGGCCGGACGGACAGGTCGCCGAAACGAGTTCTTGTAGTGAATATTTCCACTCATGAGTGAGTTGTATTAGGGAATTTGACACTGATATGTAGTTGCTCATATACAATGTGTAGAAAAGGATTTAAAAAAAAGAATATTTCTGTATATCCACATTGAAACATGGAGGAAAACCAATATCCCGTGCATTATTCAAAAACTGACCAGAGCTGTGAGTTGATAAGCAGCAATAGCTTTCATCATTGACTGAGCGGTATCAAGAGGATAGATACTCTATATGCCCAGCAGTGGAGTTTGTATGCTCAGCGCCGCGAGCAATCGGGACACCCGGATCTTGAACACGTAACCTGTGCCAGATATGTGTTTATCATTATTGATTTCAATGTTTTCTTCACGGCGAAATGGACTGCCCATTTGTTCCATATAACGGGGAAGTGAAAGACTGGAAGATTGCGTGAAAATTGCCTATTTGTTAATGGTATATACATCAATTCGCATTGTCTCGTAGTATAAGTGTTCTGAATATTTCGGTTAAGGTAGAACATTGTAGAAAATGACTCCGGGAGATGGCCCGATATTTGATCAAACACGAATAATACAATCTGATATTCATATAAATCAGATACTTTTAGAATACAATTACGTTTGAACAGTGGATCGGTGTGACTGTTGTATTTTGATTTGGTTATGATCCTGATTGCCCGTTTTTGAAGTATCTCTGTACGTGAGAAATATGATCTGGGCGCATTGCCCCATGCAAGTAGGCCGTACGACAGGTGTGAATGCACTAATGAGAAATAAAGTGTTTGGAGACAATTTCGTGGAAGGACATGTTTTGCTTGATTGATTGCAAACAATGCGAGCGATATGTTTTTATTAATATTCAATATATGTTGTTGCCAAGATAAAAATTCGTCTATATAAATACCCAGGAATTTAGCCGATTTTTCCTCGCAGTCGTTTCCTATACGGTTCAATACAGTATTACCGATTGATATTGCATGTTCACTCATGTTCCCCTTCATTTGCTTTGGACGAATTACGATATATTTGGTTTTATTGGCATTGAGTGAGAGTTTATTAGAGCAGAACCATTGGTATAGGCCATTTAATTCAACGCTTATTGTTGAGTGCAGGGTAAATAGGTCTCGGTGGGAGGAAAACAGTGTCGTGTCATCGGCAAAGGACAAAATGTTTGCATTAGATGATTTGCCTATGTCATTCACATAAATAAGATACAAGATAGGCCCTAGGATAGACCCCTGGGGGACACCACAGCGTATGTCGGCGAGATCAGAATTTGCATCATTGTAATTGACATATTGAGTTCGATTTGTTAAATAACTGCGAAACCAGTCATTAGCCACCCCGCGAATTCCATATATGTATAATTTTTTCATCAGTATTTCATGATCAATGACGTCAAATGCTTTTGACAGGTCACAGAAAACAGCTAGTGTATATTCAGGATTGTCAAGTTGTGTTGCTTTGGCACAGTGATTTAGTAGGTGTATAATAGGGTGGATTGTAGAGTGCCTAGGTCGGAAGCCGAATTGGTATTTATACAAGATGTTATTGCGTTCCAGGAAACTGAGAAGTTTTTTGCACATTATTTTTTCTAGTAGTTTTGAGAAAGCTGGTAATAAACTAATCGGTCTGTAGTTTTTCAATAAGTTTTTGTCTGATGCCTTATGTATAGGAATAACTTTTGCAATTTTCATTTTTGTAGGGACAACCCCGGTCACCAATGATCGATTTATTATGTGCGTAATGGGTCCTATTATTGTTGAGATTGAAAATTTTAATATTTTTGTGGATACATTGTCATGCCCCGCGCTAGTTTTTGGCTTCATATTCCGTGCTGTATTTTCGACATCTATGGTGTCCACAGGGGTGATAAACATAGTGTTTTGATGGGGAGTTGGCATATATTGCATGAAATTTACATTTGTTTTAGGGACATTGTTAGAGGTTTCGATACCTATGTTGACATAAAAAGCATTAAATACATTGGCGATAGATTTTTTATCTGTTACGCATTGATCATTGATGGTCATGTAATTAGGAAGACCAGATTTACTATTAGTTTTATTGATGGCTGTTCGCAGTATTGACCAAGTTCTTTTTATATCGTACTTATTTCCTTCAAGTATATTTTCGAAGTATATGGACTTCATTATTCGTCGTATTTTGTTGTATAACGTGTTGTATACCTTATAATTCTCTATATTCGCTTGGGTAGGTTTTTTAATTTTCTTTACGTAAAGTTTAGTTTTGTGTTTAGATGACACTATTAGACCACTCGTTATCCATGGATCCCTTTTGTAAATTTCGATTTAGTGCTGACAGTCCTGAGTGGGAATGAGTTATCAAATTATTCTGTGAATTTATTCATGAAATAACGGTAGGATATGTTGGGGCACGGTTCATCTAGTGAATCTTGGAAGTCGGTATCAGCAAGAGATTGTTTGAACTTGTTTAGGTTAGATTCTGAGAATATTCTGATTTGTTTTGTGATCGTTGACGTGTTTGTGACCTTTAGAGGTTCGAGATAAAAGATTCCGAAGTGGTCAGCGACGACCCCACGAGTGTGCCATCATGGCACAGTCGTGCGTGTCTTGTGACATTTTGACATATGATGACATTGGTGGCTTTGAAAATAGCCCTCTCTGGGGTTCTGGTGTCATCATGTCAGGCTGGACATGCTGTGCGGATGGTGGCAGGTAATATGCCATGATGGCACAGTCGTGGACGTCTCGTGGCATTGTGACATATGATGACATTGGTGGCATAGAAAATAGCCCTCTCTGGGGTTCTGGTGCCATGCATGTCAGGCTGGACATGCTGTGCGGATGGTGGCAGGTAATATGCCATGATGCCACAGTCGTGGACGTCTCGTGGCATTGTGACATATGATGACATTGGTGGCATAGAAAATAGCCCTCTCTGGGGTTCTGGTGCCATGCATGTCAGGCTGGACATTCTGTGCGGATGGTGGCAGGTAATATGCCATGATGGCACAGTCGTGGACGTCTCGTGGCACTGTGACATATGATGACATTGGTGGCATAGAAAATAGCTCTCTCTGGGGTCCTTGTGTCATCATGTCAGGCTGGACATGCTGTGCGGATGGTGGCAGCTAATATGCCATAATGGCACAGTCGTGGACGTCTCGTTGCATTGTGACATATGATGACATTGGTGGCATAGAAAATAGCCCTCTTTGGGGTTCTGGTGTCATCATGTCAGGCTGGACATGCTGTGCGGATGGTGGCAGGTAATAGTGATAGTGATAGTTTATTCACAATTCACATTATAATACATATCAATAATTAGACATCAGATATATAGGTAGACATCGAAAATCATTAGGTCAGATGGCCTTACAGATAGGGATTAGATTACGAATTAGTATGTGAATCGTGGGACCAGTGTAGTAATATATTACTGTCTTCCCACTGGCCCCTGATGTAAAAGGAAAATATGCTTTGATAAACCTTGCAGTTTGCGTGTGCGCCCGGCGGGATGACGATGGGAGGAGGCCATTCATTGTCAAAATAATTGCATGTTCGTAAAAATACTATAAGGTACAGATCGGCCGGACGGACAGGTCGCCGAAACGAGTTCTTGTAGTGAATATTTCCACTCATGAGTGAGTTGTATTAGGGAATTTGACACTGATATGTAGTTGCTCATATACAATGTGTAGAAAAGGATTTTTAAAAAAAGAATATTTCTGTATATCCACATTGAAACATGGAGGAAAACCAATATCCCGTGCATTATTCAAAAACTGACCAGAGCTGTGAGTTGATAAGCAGCAATAGCTTTCATCATTGACTGAGCGGTATCAAGAGGATAGATACTCTATATGCCCAGCAGTGGAGTTTGTATGCTCAGCGCCGCGAGCAATCGGGACACCCGGATCTGGAACACGTAACCTGTGCCAGATATGTGTTTATCATTATTGATTTCAGTGTTTTCTTCACGGCCGATTTACGTTCTATAGATCTACTACTTAAATGGACTGCCCATTTGTTCCATATAACGGGGAAGTGAAAGACTGGAAGATAGCGTGAAAATTGCCTATTTGTTAATGGTATATACATCAATTCGGATTGTCTCGTAGTAGAAGTGTTCTGAATATTTCGGTTAAGGTTGAACATTGTAGAAAATGACTCCGGGAGATGGCCCGATATTTGATCAAACACGAATAATACAATCTGATATTCATATAAATCAGATACTTTTAGAATACAATTACGTTTGAACAGTGGATCGGTGTGACTGTTGTATTTTGATTTGGTTATGATCCTGATTGCCCGTTTTTGAAGTATCTCTGTACGTGAGAAATATGATCTGGGCGCATTGCCCCATGCAAGTAGGCCGTACGACAGGTGTGAATGCACTAATGAGAAATAAAGTGTTTGGAGACAATTTCGTGGAAGGACATGTTTTGCTTGATTGATTGCAAACAATGCGCGCGATATGTTTTTATTAATATTCAATATATGTTGTTGCCAAGATAAAAATTCGTCGATATAAATACCCAGGAATTTAGCCGATTTTTCCTCGCAGTCGTTTCCTATACGGTTCAATACAGTATTACCGATTGATATTGCATGTTCACTCATGTTCCCCTTCATTTGCTTTGGACGAATTACGATATATTTGGTTTTATTGGCATTGAGTGAGAGTTTATTAGAGCAGAACCATTGGTATAGGCCATTTAATTCAACGCTTATTGTTGAGTGCAGGGTAAATAGGTCTCGGTGGGAGGAAAACAGTGTCGTGTCATCGGCAAAGGACAAAATGTTCGCATTAGATGGTTTGCCTATGTCATTCACATAAATAAGATACAAGATAGGCCCTAGGATAGACCCCTGGGGGACACCACAGCGTATGTCGGCGAGATCAGAACTTGCATCATTGTAATTGACATATTGAGTTCGATTTGTTAAATAACTGCGAAACCAGTCAATAGCCACCCCGCGAATTCCATATATGTATAATTTTTTCATCAGTATTTCATGATCAATGACGTCAAATGCTTTTGACAGGTCACAGAAAACAGCTAGTGTATATTCAGGATTGTCAAGTTGTGTTGCTTTGGCACAGTGATTTAGTAGGTGTATAATAGGGTGGATTGTAGAGTGCCTAGGTCGGAAGCCGAATTGGTATTTATACAAGATGTTATTGCGTTCCAGGAAACTGAGAAGTTTTTTGCACATTATTTTTTCTAGTAGTTTTGAGAAAGCTGGTAATAAACTAATCGGTCTGTAGTTTTTCAATAAGTTTTTGTCTGATGCCTTATGTATAGGAATAACTTTTGCAATTTTCATTTCTGTAGGGACAACCCCGGTCACCAATGATCGATTTATTATGTGCGTAATGGGTCCTATTATTGTTGAGATTGAAAATTTTAATATTTTTGTGGATACATTGTCATGCCCCGCGCTAGTTTTTGGCTTCATATTCCGTGCTGTATTTTCGACATCTATGGTGTCCACAGGGGTGATAAACATAGTGTTTTGATGGGGAGTTGGCATATATTGCATGAAATTTACATTTGTTTTAGGGACATTGTTAGAGGTTTCGATACCTATGTTGACATAAAAAGCATTAAATGCATTGGCGATAGATTTTTTATCTGTTACGCATTGATCATTGATGGTCATGTAATTAAGAAGACCAGATTTACTATTAGTTTTATTGATGGCTGTTCGCAGTATTGACCAAGTTCTTTTTATATCGTACTTATTTCCTTCAAGTATATTTTCGAAGTATATGGACTTCATTATTCGTCGTATTTTGTTGTATAACGTGTTGTATACCTTATAATTCTCTATATTCGCTTGGGTAGGTTTTTTAATTTTCTTTACGTAAAGTTTAGTTTTGAGTTTAGATGACACTATTAGACCACTCGTTATCCATGGATCTCTTTTCGTAAATTTCGATTTAGTGCTGACAGTCCTGAGTGGGAATGAGTTATCAAATGATTCTGTGAATTTATTCATGAAATAACGGTAGGATATGTTGGGGCACGGTTCATCTAGTGAATCTTGGAAGTCGGTATCAGCAAGAGATTGTTTGAACTTGTTTAGGTTAGATTCTGAGAATATTCTGATTTGTTTTGTGATCGTTGACGTGTTTGTGACTTTTAGAGGTTCTAAATAAAAGATTCCGAAGTGGTCAGCGACGACCCCACGACTGTGCCATCATGGCACAGTCGTGCGTGTCTTGTGACATTTCGACATATGATGACATTGGTGGCTTTGAAAATAGCCCTCTCTGGGGTTCTGGTGTCATCATGTCAGGCTGGACATGCTGTGCGGATGGTGGCAGGTAATATACCATGATGGCACAGTCGTGGACGTCTCGTGGCATTGTGACATATGATGACATTGGTGGCATAGAAAATAGCCCTCTCTGGGGTTCTGGTGCCATGCATGTCAGGCTGGACATTCTGTGCGGATGGTGGCAGGTAATATGCCATGATGGCACAGTCGTGAACGTCTCGTGGCACTGTGACATATGATGACATTGGTGGCATAGAAAATAGCCCTCTTTGGGGTCCTGGTGTCATCATGTCAGGCTGGACATGCTGTGCGGATGGTGGCAGCTAATATGCCATGATGGCACAGTCGTGGACGTCTCGTGGCATTGTGACATATGATGACATTGGTGGCATAGAAAATAGCCCTCTCTGGGGTTCTGGTGCCATGCATGTCAGGCTGGACATACTGTGCGGATCGTGGCAGGTAATATGCCATTATGGCACAGTCGTGGTGTCTCGTGGCACTGTGATGACATTGGTGGCATTGAAAATAGCCCTCTCTGGGGTTCTGGTGCCATGCATGTCAGGCTGGACATGCTGTGCGGATCGTGGCAGGTAATATGCCATGATGCCACAGTCGTGGACGTCTCGTGGCATTGTGACATATGATGACATTGGTGGCATAGAAAATAGCCCTCTCTGGGGTTCTGGTGTCATCATGTCAGGCTGGACATGCTGTGCGGATGGTGGCAGGTAATATACCATGATGGCACAGTCGTGGACGTCTCGTGGCATTGTGACATATGATGACATTGGTGGCATAGAAAATAGCCCTCTCTGGGGTTCTGGTGCCATGCATGTCAGGCTGGACATTCTGTGCGGATGGTGGCAGGTAATATGCCATAATGGCACAGTCGTGGACGTCTCGTGGCATTGTGACATATGATGACATTGGTGGCATAGAAAATAGCCCTCTTTGGGGTCCTGGTGTCATCATGTCAGGCTGGACATGCTGTGCGGATGGTGGCAGATAATATGCCATGATGGCACAGTCGTGGGGTCTCGTGACATTGTGACATATGATGACATTGGTGGCATTGAAAATAGCCCTCTCTGGGGCTCTGGTGTCATCCTGTCAGGCTGGACATGCCATGCGGATGGTGGCAGGTAATATACCATGATGCCACAGTCGTGGACGTCTCGTGGCATTGTGACATATGATGACATTGGTGGCATAGAAAATAGCCCTCTCTGGGGTTCTGGTGTCATGTCAGGCTGGACATGCTGTTCGGATGGTGACAGCTAATATGCCATGATGGCACAGTCGTGGACGTCTCGTGACATTGTGACATATGATGGCATTGAAAATAGCCCTCTCTGGCTTTCTGGTGCCATGCATGTCACTATTGTCACATTGGGTAGACTGTGCGGACCATGGACCATGGACGTGGTCTCGTGGCATTACGACATATGCCATGAACATCACTAATAAAACCCATGAAAATACCCTTGTTTGATGCCTATCTCTTATCATGGTAAAAGTTTCATGGGCGTTACCATGGAACATATACCGAATATTGTCATGACCTTTATATTGACCTATGACCTCATTTTCAAGATCACGGGACAAAATGGCTAATATCTCGTTTATGACTGACTTTACAACTTCACAATCAATTGTGGACATACAGGAATTGATATATGTTGAATATTCTGATGACCTTTAATTTGACCTTTGACGTCATTTTCAAGATCACAGGCAAAAAATGCTAATACCTCTCTCATTATTGAATTTACAGCTTAGCAATCAATTGTGGACATGTAGGAAGTGATAAATGCTGAAATTTTCTTGATTTTGAATTTGAGCAGTGACCTCATTCTCACAGTCTAGGGGGAAGTGGATAATATATAAAATATAAAACATACATTATCCGGTAACCTTTCTTAGATCTTGGGCCACCTGGCGAGTATATGGCGAACGTTATGACACATGCCCATATTTGGAGGTGCCTATGCCGTCATAACTAGTGGGATAACCTGGGATCGAGAACTAGGTCAAACTTGACCTAAACGAGGGTGTTGACTACTCAAGCCCTCGGATTACAATGGCAACTTCATCTTTGGACATCTTCATGGGATCTTGGTGGTAATGTAGGTATCAATCTGTTACCACAAATACAGTAGATTTAGCCACTCTTTCAACTTACTAGAAATTCTGGATAACAACCGGAAACAAGATAATGGGGTGAGACTTTGAGACTAATTGTTTGGTGCAATTATATACATGGCCGCTGCTTGTACATGATCCAACCTATTAGACTAGCTAAATTCCAGTCACTCTCCCCAGCATGTTGAAATGTATTGTCAAACCTTTCATAGACTCTATTTCCACCCAGGTTGCAAGGTGTAGTCCTTTTTGATACCCAAAAGAGAACACAGTTCAATTATCACCCACAAAACTTGATCGTTGTGTTCAACAGTACAATGCACAAATGCCTTGGTGACAGTATAGAAGCAAGTTCATTTCTGGTGGGTACGGCCCATACATTTTGGTTTATCGATCGGTCAGGACGAGGATATACTAATAGCCTCCCTGGGATGAGTCGAGACTCAGAATATCTTATGCATGTGATCTCCATAGGTTGTGATGTCTAGATTGGAACCAGTCGTGCTAGGTTGCGAAGCCTCGTTCTCCAACAAACAGTGTGGTGATTCTGATCGAATACCGCTACATGCTTTTGGTATTGCTCGTTGTAAGGGTTGCCTATTGTAAAAATATCAATGGGGTACTTTGAAAATGGCAATATCTTTATACGTATGGCAAGGTGGGTCTATAGACAGAAAGATGCAAACGATTTGTACCTTTCGATAATGTACCCCATTCTTTTCTGAGTGGTTCGACAGCCATGCGCACGCGGCCACTTGTTTTGGTCTGCAAGCGACTCGCTTGATACAGTGAGTAGGCATAAAGATTTTCTATACCAAGATAGCCCAATCAGGCCAAAGCGAAGCGAACAATCCCCCTGGCGGTCAGACTGAGGAGTTACTACATTTGCGTTATTATGAATGAATATCTCTGACCAAAACGTCATTTTATGAATGAAAACCGCCGTCACTATTGGAAATACCAACTTTCAGTCTCACCGCCAGGATCGACACTGTTCAAATATTCGCTTCCGTTTTAGCCTGAGTGGACTATCTTGGTATATAAAATCTTTGGTACTAGCATGAATGCTCCGTCCCATTCATTCTGTGTAGATAGCAGCCCTTGGGAACAAACTTGTTTTGGGCCTGTACACCGAAAGTCGGGCACATGTGTCTGTCCTTCTCTAACATCCAACTGATGAATATTGTCCGGTTGTTCATCTAGCTGCCCAATCTATTCAGTAGATCGGTAAAGTTTTCCTTTTTATCTTGGCTCAGGGTATCCATACCAGATTGCAAGACATACACGACAGCTTCCTTGTCCGCAATTTTCACGTATAACTTCTGAAATTCTTGCTAATCCCCATCTGTCTTCTGCATTGTCCCCATGGATGAGAGCAATGCGAAATGTCTTGGCAAAATAGGTCTGAATAGTTACCGAGCACTACAATTGCATTGAGTAATTTTATTTAAAAAATGTTTAACATTTTTTTATGTGGGGTATTTTGTTGGTTTTCCTTTACATTAATGTCGAGAAAAAGCCAACAAATTATCCCACACGGGAAACTGAATGTGCCCATACTCGGCATTGTCCCAAAATGTTTGCCTTCACGGCGCAGGGGAGTCTCGGCCACTATATAAACAGAGTCGTTCATGTGGTGAGACGCATTGCACGTCACCTGCTTGTAAAAACGTACGGCGTGCGCGTGTTTCTGGCATTTACTAGTATTACATCTTTATGTGTGATACTGAACTCATCTTCAGAATCTTCTGCAATGTATATTCTTTCAAATGAAAAATTTTCACATTAGGTGTGAATTGAGTCCTATATTCGCATTCAACGAAGTTGCATGTCACTGAAATCTACCCGATAACATACTACTTCGCTTACGTGCGAATCAATTTATATCACAGGAAATTGAAGAGCATTGAATGCAAACAGTATCATGGTATCTAAATTAATTATCCAAGGGATGTTGGGCCTATGTAGCGCACTGTACTATACTAATACTAGTGTTATTCTGGTTATCAGCGGTAATAGGTTGATACATACTTACCCACTGAATCAATGCTATATTTATTCCGTCTCGTCTGACACATTTTTAATCTTCATCGAATTTTAGAAGAAATAGTAAAATGTGATACACGGACCGGGTGGCATATAAGATAAAAGATATTATTATATGCCTACGAAAATGCTACAATAGATTACACAGAGTGCAATCGGTCCGATATATTGAGGTATTGAACGCCTTCATATCAACCTGCGTCGCGCATAGCAACCGAAGGTCTTTTGAAGTTTACGTATTCATGCGCTGGTGAAATGACGTTTTTTGGTTTTGTAGTACATGAAAATGTCCATAAAATTATTTGCTTTCAGGGTATAAAATGTCAGCATTTGTAATCATATCTCTCCCGAGGGGTATGCACATCATGATGCGGCATATAATAATAAGTTAATCGACTGGATACAGTGTTTGAGGCCCTCGGTCGTGTCTGTGCCGCGGATGCACTCGCAAGCTCGTGCGTGCAACGGCCCAGACACGACCGAGGGCCTCAAACACTGTATCCAATCAATTACCTATAATAACTCACTTCTCTAATTATCCACCAATATCCCTATTACCTTTAAAGGAGGACTTCCTATCAAATTCAAACTCAATTCGGTAACATATGAGTTCACGCACACGGAGTATTCATTCAGATGATTCAAAATCGAAGAGATCATATTTTTAAAACTACTATCGAATGTAAAATCGAAAAAAAACTAAAGTAGCGGGCCCCGCCCTCCAACTGGGGAGAATGAATGAGTCAAAACGATGACGTCATTGTTTTGATGATGCCTCGGGCAACGAATCACTTCCAGCATCTTTGGTTCCAGTGAAATGAGCCGCCTGTCGAGGCTTCTATCGAAACAATGACGTCACAGAAATTTACGTCATGTATGACGTTTCTGTCAGCCATGCACTGCCGAGTGGAAAAAACTTGCAGATTTTCGGTGTTTTTGATGTTATATCCTCAGTACGATTTGTTTGTACTGAACAAATATATACATATTCCATATGTGAACGAAGCTTAAAGTCTTCTCCGTTCAAATGCATTGAGATATATTTGCTATATCATAGACATCGAACCCATGGACCGCCAACTCTGAAGTTTCGTACATTTACCACTGTATGAGAACTTGCGTGCAGCGAGACTTTGCGAGAGGAGGGGTTGTTTACTTCCGGTTTGGTCACTGGACGTCAAAATTTGACAGAATTCTGCCCGATTCAAGTGTTCGCACAGTTTTTATATTGTGCCATGAGTGATCTGGAATTTGTATGGGTGAGTTCAATGGGAATGAATTGTACTGTTTCGAATGATCACAACCACATTATGCGATATCTACCTGTTGTGATGTTACCATGTTGTCCTCACGACCCCATATGATAGTTCAATACGCCCACGATGCTACATCTGATGGCCTCACCTAGGCCTATTTCGTGCTAGTCAATACGTACGTAGATGTAGTATAGTATAGTATGTATTTTCTAGACGTACGATAATAGATAGCCAATTTTTTTTCTGTTCTGAAGATAGGAAGTGTTGACTTCGATGAAAAATATTGTTTAATGCCAAATGGAAACAGTTAACAATTGATCTGATCTGACAATTCAAAACGGAGTAAATCTATTTCGATGATGTTTAAAAATCTATTTTTTTTTTTCAAAATTAACTTGCATGTACAGCAAGCCTGACACCCTAGTGTATTACCACCAATCCCCCCCGTCCTGATAGGTGTACTACATTCGGCCCAAGTATCATACGCTGCGCCTTAATACTACTCGTCCACTGAAAGCATACCATTTAATCCGTCTAGCACCTTTTTAATCCTTATTGAATATAGAGGAAAGCGCAGGATATGATACTTGGGCCCTACAGGCATTTAATAACTCTCATCTAACCAATCCTAGCCATGGGGTGCAGGTGATAAAGCCGCCAAAGTGATCAGGCCGCCATTGCGAATGATCAATCTGTAGGTTAAGAGGTGAATGGCCAGTGTCAAGACATTAGGGCATGGTAATATTCGGCCTGATAGCCTGGAGATCTTATCGTGTGTTAACTCATACTCATATGTGATATTGTCCACCAGCGAGCCCTCAATCTCAATATTCACGTCTCAACCAAACACCAGAACAGAATGCAAGAATAGCACTGCATAGTAATGCTATCGTGTATACATGTATCTATCGAGATTGTATTGTTGGTTTTTACTCATTTAGGAATTGGATTTCGATGAGTTGGATCATGAGGAGGAAGTGGAGAACCAAGTGTTTAAGAGTGCATCTATCACAAAGACCATAACTGTGAGTGTATATATTTATTCAAAAAGTTATGAAACATTCTCGAATAATACATCTCTTGAATGTTTTAAGATTAGTTTACTAAACTTGTTCTCTTGCAGACAGCTGAATGTGAAGAACATGTGAGGGAACTCCTCGATCAAATATGTACACAGGACTTCTGTTTTAGTGATGCTGCTAAGGACATGGCCAGTTGCTCAAGCAAAGGTGATTCACTTCATATTTTTCAGCAAAACAACATGAAATCAGTATGTTCTTGAATAAAGTTCATTCAGTCAATATCATGAATAGTGTTTTAACATTATTTCTAATTCCTGACATTTTCCTACATTCACACAAATTCCATCATGCCCATAGATTCATACACATTAGGAATACAATCAATACATGCATATACATTTTAATACAATTTTTGTGACAAATAGAATGCAGTCAGTCACCTTTATTCAGTAATTTTACATCTTAGTGTATGTGGCTATCTCTTTTACCACTAATGCAAACATCAATATGATCGGCAAGGCTCGTTATAAACAACATTTCGAGTACATGTACGCAATGTGTGACAATACCCATAACCAACTAGACGTCAAGGCCCAAAGATGCCTTGGAGGCATTTATGTTTTAAGGCTAATTTATAATATTTATAACATGTTTGCCCCAGGCTCTACGAAACCCCATTTCCAAAATATCGATAAAACCGAAAAATACCGACTAAGGTCAAACTAGATCATCCCTAATATCCATTAGGCAAGTTTGTCTAGTACAATGAGTCCGAAAATAAAGTCCGTTTTGCTCTACGATGCACTGTTTCCGAGATATCGACGAAAAAGGAAAAAAATGCCGACTCAGTGAAAAAATTCAAGGTTCAGGTCAAAGGTCATCCCTAATACCCCCTAGGCATGTTTGTCTAATACAACGAGTCCGAAAATAAAGTCCGTTTCTCTCTACGACGTCCCATTTTCGAGATATGCAGTAAGCCTCAAGGATGGAGCAGCAAAAAATTATTTGACATCTAGGTCAAAGGTTGTTTTACGGATTGATCCCAAAATCAATAGGGTTCTTCCCTGGTGGAATATGCAACCATTGCCTGAATGTTTTCTGAGTTATCGTCCAGAAACCCAGTCTCAAAATCAGCCTTGATTTCATCCTCATGGACCTCGGACCCGGCTCAAAAACAATAGGATTCTTCCCAATATCATTTCTGAATAGTGGTCAAAATTGGACAAGGATCCATCAAGGCAATCTAAAGTTATCGTCAGGAAACCAAAATGGCGGAAGAAGAAAAAAAATTCTGCTAAAACCATTTCTCCCGAAATGCCTTAATTATGTGTGAGCACACACTGGATTAATGACTATTACAGTGGTCCCCTCCAATAATACGTATTCATCAAGACTTCCCCTCTATAAAGACACTATAATGTGTAAATGAACGCTCATGTTTTATTTGTTTACAGTATCACAATTTAGCATACTCCTGCATCAGCAGTTGCAAAGTTGTGTTGTCATGGCATCAAAGCTGAGGGGGGTCAACCGAGAAGCATCACAGACAGCGTTCATCAAGTTGATGGGAGGGGGAGTCCCAGGACTTACAGCACTGTCTGGCAACCATCAGCTGACCATGTGGGTGTGCACCAACATCTTTTCAGGATTCTGTAAAGCCACCACCAGCCCTGCTGTAGTTTCAACATCACCCATCTCTGAAGCCGAGTTGGATGTGGCCCACTACATTGGAGGCTTCGTCTGCTGCAAGTTAAAGCAGAGAAATAAAGATGACACATACAGAGAGATATTCACTGCGTTGGAAAGTGAGGAGGAACCTCAAACAGACACTCTTGTGGCTGCCAAGTCTAGAGGGAAGCTAATAAACCTCTCAAAGGATGGACAATCTCTTTTTGCAGAACTGGAAACTATATTTCGCACTTCATTTCCAAATTCTGTTACAAATGTGTCTAAAACTCTTTTCAACCGCGAATGTTTGGCAAGTGATGTCATACAAGATTGTTATCACAGTGCCACAGACAGATTTGAAACATTAGTCAAAGAAATTGTTCTGACAGACATCATATCTCTGTATTTTAAAGTCAGAGTACATCAGAAATGTAAATGTATTGTAGAGAAAGTGAAGAGTAAGAAACAAGATTTCAAGAAAGAGAAGTCTCTGAGAAGCAAGCTAGCTAAATGAAATGTATCTGTAATCATGAATAAACTGCTTCAACATGTTTTGCAACATGTGTGCCCCCGGCTCTACGATACCTCGTTTCAAGAATATAGATGAGAACAAAAAAAGCTGACACGAAAATTTTTATGTCAAGGTCAAAGTTGATCCATAATAGTCCCCTTAGGCAAGTTTGTCCAAAAAAAGCTGACATGACAGAAAATGTTTATGTCAAGGTCAAAGTTCATCCATAATAGTTCCCTCAGACATTTTTGTCTAGGGCGAAGATTCCGATAATAAGGTCTATTTTGCTCTAGGACGAACTGTTCCTGAGATATTGATGAAAACAAAAATGCTGACACGGCAGAAAAATTTCAGGGCAAGGTCAAAGTTCATCCATGATGCCCCTTGAACAAGTTTGTCTAGAGCGACGAGTCTGAAAATAGGGTCCATTTTGCTCTTGTTGCACTGTTTCCAAATATCGACGGAATCGATAAATGGCGACTCACCAAAAAATTTGATGTCAAGGTCATAGGTCATCTCTAATAGTCCCTAGGCATGTTCGTCTAGGATGATGAGTTACATTCTGTATAAGATTGTGTACCTTCAGACGTCTAACTTTAGGCAGTGGAGTATCGTCAACTGTGACTTCATTATGTGCTCGCTTACTCCGGATGTTTCCTCTAGGGGTTATCGACAATGCCACAGATCGTAACATCCGCAACTTGTTTTCTTGGTAGCTGAAAATATATTTACATCATTTTACATATACTGCTCATAAAATCCTCTTTATGTGGCTGATAATAATTCTTTTGTGCTCCCGCACTTCACACATTTTACACATACCCATAACTCCACAAAGTGGGGTTTTCTGCTCGAACACTGAGACATCTGTGACGTCCGAAATGTTCTTCGAGTGGGTCTTGGTTAAATCGATGGGTCAAGATCATCTTCACCCCATTCCGCAGAAGGAATTGGGTTGCCTCGATAACTGAATTCACTGAAAACACGCACAAAAGAATACCACTGATTTCGGCCTGTGTTTGCATCTGGCAGCTGATTTGTTGTGGTCTACTCTCAGTGTTTGGGAGATATGACTCGCCATGTATGTACATGATCATTATTATGAAAATTTATGTAGTTGAGAAATACTACATGTGAGTTTTAACCTGTGGTTTTCAGACCCTCATATGTCTGATCGCTGAGGAACATCTTTTTTTTCTGAGCCAAAGTGTAGTCCTTCCTCTTTCGTGTCGATTCTCGCCATTTCTCAATGTATGCCAAGAAATCATCCCTCAGGAACTGCATAGAAAAAATGAACACAGTAAAACATCAAGTATTCACATATAAATTAACGACGAACTAGTATCTAATGTCAAAGGGTTCCAATCTTAAATATTTAGTTACCCTGAATCTGTCATCCTCAACGCTAGTGTAGGGTGCCAAGTATCTGTTGTTTTTCTTGATTCCTTCTGTTGGTGATCTGTTGGTGATTAATATATATCAGCATCTCCCTAGTATCTCTGACACATTAGTTTATTGAAACACTAGATATTTAGTGTGTGTACGAGGTGCAGGTGCTATTTACCGGGTATTCAGACAATCAAAGAATTTGTCCATTAACAGGATGAACTTCGCCGTTTCTTTGGAATCTTGTGGTCCAAACGTTTCCATGACTGAACCCACGGAATGGCTAAGAACCTATAAACAAGTAGATATTCATGTAAGGGGCAACAAGCATGGCTGAATGAAACAATGGAATTAGGTTCTGTCCATTTACCGAGTGGCCTTGGAATAAATTCACAATACAATCCTACAATTATATCAAGATACAAGACCTAGAAGATTTGTGAAATAAAACATAGAATATACACATCAGACCGATTCACAAAGTAAGTTTTGAGAATGAGAATCATCATTTTTCATCTATGTCACGATTCTAAGGTACCCCGGTACATGTATAATGTATTGCTACCCATGGCTGACTACATGGTGTCTAAATTTGACAATTTTTAGCCTACCTGTGCAGCAAGATAAACTCTCCTCACAGACTGGGGTGTCAGATATATGTGTTCTGCAGTCAGCTTTGTACGACGGAGCTCTCGCACAGAATCCTCTTGGAAGAGACGAGCAATGTGTGACCACAGAATCTCCTTGCCATCATTCTACGAATTGGAAGCGATATAAATGTTTCATGAAAAATGGACCATATTATATATTTTACATCAACTGACAGTTTAGGGCCTGCGATACTAATTTGTTGCAAAACATACCCATAGCTGCCTGGTGTTCTTCCCGAATCCGGAGCTGGACATGTTGTTGCGCACGGTTTTGATGAGGTGGGGGCATCGCTGAAGAAATAGATGTCTCTCCCAGGAGCAAACAGGTTTGGTGTCTTGTGAGCATGTCCATGCAGGCGAATCAGGCGCTGATTCGGACTAGACTTGTCGCTAGTAGAAGCAATCACCTGAAATGCACATAATGTAGTGACACTTTAGGGCTCTGACACATTCACTGCATAAAAATAATCAAAAATGTAATAACTGAAGAATGCTTACCTTGAGGTTTGACACACATTCTACTAAGCCCACAGCTCGCCAGAAATGGGGAAACATCTCATCCGCTGTTGCCGTACGTGTGGGAAAGTAGCCAATGCTCATCTTGATATTCGTTGTCACACCAACAATCATGAAAACGAGGGCGTGAGTTGCCAGATTTGAACTCTCTTTGTCTTTCCACTGCGATTTGTCCACAAAACCGACCAGGTCACCGTTACGGCGATCGTAGACCAGATCAGATTTGATTGTTATTTCGTCATGGAGGAGACACACCCAGCGTTCATGATCTTCGAGGGATTCGGTCATTCTTTTCAGTTCCTGAAACACTTCGATTTGGAAACCAGACTGTGAATGCAAAACGTTGGTGTAGTCCCGGAGTGTGGACTCTGAAGGCAGTTTGATGACTCCCACCTGGCGCATGGAGCGATATGCTGAAGGACTCTGGCTATGAAGCATGATGGCAAAGCGCACCATCATGGGGTGCCAACGCATCCCACCTGCCTTTCGCTCAAATGCTTTCTTTTGCTCATCCCAGAACATCTGTACGAAGGAATCCTTCTCACAACTGTCCATGATGCTGGAAAGCCGTTCATGAGCACTGTCAGACACTTCCACGTGTTCCTCTCGAAGCTTGGCACGGATCTTGATCAGCTGTTGCTCGACATGCCGTTTCTCCAGACGGGTCAGCTTTAAAGCATTGGCAACCCTTGCTTTTGAGACTCGAGACAAGGGAGTGTTCTGCTTGAGTTCACTTCTGTCCGCCATCGTGTGACGCAGGTGCTTCATTAGAAGAAGACGTTTGCACTCTCTACAGGCTTTACATAGATTTCCAGCATCCTTGGCACTGACAGTCTGTTCACAGGCATGGGCACGAACAGTTGAAGTTGATGTCATCCGGTCATTGTGTCTGTTGTACTCGACATGAAGATAGTATTTGCATGTACTTGTATCACTTTTTCCTGGTGGTGGTGGGAGGGACGCATATTTTTGAAGTTCGGAATCGACAATCCCCGTGCAGGGTTGTGGAGAAGTTTCCTCGCCGGGCTCGTCTGACACATCGCTAACATTTGAGGGCATTTGACGATCAATCTGCAAAGAAAAAATTAATTGACGAGTCAGTGATAGTTTGTGAGTCACCAAACTGGCATTGCTGCTGCTTTACGCTAACATATAAACAGTTGCTGGTCAGGTTATGTCACAACCACATTCAAATACAAGTACTGTAAAGCAAATTATTCACGGACATTTAAGTTCGCTTATTTCACGGTTTGGCAAAAAAAGCGAAAATAAATGTCTGCGAACAAATTAAGTCCAAGAACACTATATGTATTACAATCTACTAGCATCCCAAAAGCGCGAACTTAAATGTCCACGAAAATGTCCAACTTGCAAAAACGCGAACATTAATGTCCACAAAATTAAAGGGCTTTACAGTATGTGGTCCACTTCGTTCACTTGTTCAAGATCATCACTTGACAGATTATACATGTCAATTCTAAGTGTCCAACACAAACTTAGCTCTCAGCGACCGTTTGAGAGCAATATAAACAAGGACTAAGATAGGTTACCGGACAGTTTTGGTTTCAAACATTGCAGGTAACAGATGATCTTGAGATTTACCAACCAAGGTCATATTTGTGGACTTCAATGTTACCATAAGGTGTGCAGCATAGAACTTTCTATATTTTCATAAATACAAACATATCAGTCCTAGTAAAAAGTATTTTGTCTGTAGAGGCCAAAATTTACATGTACACATTTCAGGTTAGACTTTGAGATTTAGCCTTCAAGGTCGTCTAAGGTCAAGTTCACGGTCACCAATAGATGTAACATATATATATGACTTCTTATAAGCTGACAATATGATCCTAACCTCCAGGTACAAGCGTTTAAACCCTAGCGGCCAAGTTACACATATAGGACTCCCTATACACTAATAATGCAAACATAAGCTCTATGTGCAATAACTATGTCAGTAGAAGCAAATTTGGGCATATTTTGACCCAAAACTGACTATTTAGACCTTTCAAGGTCATCAAAGGTCAAATTCGAGGTCACCACACAAGTTGCCATATATGACTTCCCATTTGAAAGTGCCAATTTCTAAGCTCCATCTTCAAGCGTTCTATGAGTACAGTTCCGACAGCTCCCATTATGAAGGAAAAAAGTACCGAAAATTTTCAAAGTCCAATTTTTTTTTCAAAGGGTGAAAAATTGTTTTGTTCCAGAAATGGCCCAAAATAGTAATGCGATTTGGGGCAAAAAAATATTTGTTTTGCTGACCCGTGAAAATTCAAAATGGCCGCCACACGGAGATCAGCGTTACAAGGGCAAAAAAGCTTATACACTTCACAAAGGTACATAAGAGGAATCTTTTTAAAAGGAAATCAGTTTTTGAGAAAATGGCCGACAACGTTAGAAAAAGAGCGTTTTTCGACGAAAACGGTCGCCAATAGGTTATCAGACCATAGGTCCGTTAACCTGATTTTCCAAGCCTGAGATACTCACAGGATGTAAGGGCATCAGATTTAGGAGACAGCATTAGCATGACATGTACAGTGACTGTGATTCACAGTAATCCGTGAATTCACTGTTATTGACAAAGACTCAGTAAGACTGGTCGAAACAAATATAAAATTCAAACAAACAAACTGAGAACAATTATATATATTGGATCACAGGAAATATAATAAACAACATAATAAACGAGTAACACAACAGTTTTACAACAACTATTCTATACTATCTCACTGGGGCTTTTCTAGGTTTTGTCTTTGGCGTGTTTATTGATTTCTCAGGCATATTTTTTTGTGGGCAGACTCCCCTCCACCAGTTGTCTACGTCCACTTGGCTCTGGTGAGTTGTCGATGAATTTACAGCAATGAAATGTGTGCTCAAAGATGTTCATACTTACAGCACTAACCATGCTCAAATGAAAAGAAACCAACTTTCAATCCTGACTGACATTCACATGCCAATACCCTCCCAAACTGGTTTCATGGGGATAATGACATTGTTCCGACACCCCAGTGTCCTGACACCCCACTGTTCCGACACCCAATGTTCCGCAAGTCAGTTGATCACATATTTATATATAATTGCTTATAATTGATTCTACCCGGAATTCCATATTTCTCGCAGCTACCTGACTGTATTAAAGCACTGTTCCGACACCCATTATCCCCTAACTGTATCAAAGCACTGTTCCATAACCCATTATCCCCAACTGTATTAAAGCACTGTTCCGACACCCATTATCCCCTAACTACATATCAAAGCATTGTTTCCATAACCCATTATCCCCTAACTGTATTAAAACAAGTTGTTCCCACACCTATTATCCCCTAACTGTATTAAAACACTATGATGACACACCACTGTTCCGACACCCAACATATTTTTTACACCTAATAAGCAAGGAAGCTCATATAATGATATCCACTGGGTCTGAAACCAGGAAGTAAGTACTAGTACTGGATAAATTTTACGCATGAGACTACGTGACGTATCGGATCTACTGACAAATTTGTGGTGGTATTTTATGATGTTAACACTGACGGTGGGGTGTCGGAAGCGGAACATTGGGGTGTCGGAACAACGGGGTGTCGGAACAACGGGGTGTCGGAATATAGGGTAGACCCCATTTGATGTATAAACATGATAAAAGTGAACCTTCACTCACTCTATCGAAATCATCACATTATCATACTACAAACATACTTAAGAGTACACAAGTTATACAATGTTAAGCTCCACAGTGCAGATCAAATATGTACCACATTTCTGTAAAACCGTTTCATCAGTATCATTGCAGTTTGTTAATTTATCCTTGGTCATGCCTGGTTCATTTTGAGAGAGGTGCTACTGTATTGTGTACATTCATTTTTAGAATACATTAGAAATATACTGATGTACTCACTAGTTAAGAAGCAAGAATCTTCGAAGTGACGAGAGCAAATGTATGCGGTACTTGGGTTGAATCCTTTGTCGCATCTGGAAATTTTCGTTACCATCTTTGCCAACCAGTCATTCGACTTCTCTGGAAATGAATACGAAACGATTACATTTTCAAATATGCAGTATCCCTACCTGATACCAAATGAATTTCAAAATGTATGTACACAAGTTTAGCATCCATATAAGAAGTGGTATACTTTAATCGTGTTACTAGTATTCATGTTGCTATTAAACAGCTAGTGACATAGATCTATGTAGCATTTGACCAATAATAACTTACCCTTGCTCGGTAAACGGTGAAAAGATAGGCCTCGGCATCTGGCTTGAGATGCACTGCATCCTACCATGCAACAAAACTTTCCACCCGTCATCTTCCAGTTCCAGGTGAGCTGTCAAAAGTATCGGTCATATTTTGTTTAGTACACTGTATAGCACACAGGATTTTGCCTCACAGATCATCAGCTGAATGTGAGCCGCTCTGAATGTTCGAGTTTGACTAGATATAGCTCAGATCAGTGTGGCATCTGCCTGACACTCGCATGGACACTCGTCGTGACGGGACTCGAGGGCGAGGCAGAGCCAGAGACAGTGAGATCACAGCTGAGCCGGCACCGGTGTTTTCGATAGAAAATTCAAGTTTATCCACCAGCTGTTTAATATTCATGATCTAACGGAATTCACAAGTCACTGCATGTATATATCCTACCTGGAAACTAGACGAAATCACAACTTCGACGCAAAAAGTGCAAACGGCAACAAAATAAAACGGAAGTGAGTTGCCCCTCTTCCTACTCGCGCATGCGCGACGCAAGATGAAGGCGCGAGATTCAAAGTTGGCGGTCCATGGGTTCGAGGTCTATGGCTATATGGAAGTTTTAACCGTAAAATTATTGGTCGAAGCCAATACACATTGATAGGAAGTCCTCCTTTAATATCTAAAGTGCTCGAGAATGTTATCTATAAACGTCTTTATTGTCATGCGAATAAGCACGCTTTTCATTCTGGACATTTAAGCATTGACGTTTGAGTGCATCAAGCATATCAAGTTTTTTTGCAAAGTGTATTCGAATATTCACTCATCAAGTTGATACCATATTGATTATATTGATTGTATTGATTCCACACTGAGTAGATACAAAGTGAAAATGCTCGTGTATACATTCGGCGGTATTCACAATATTGCTGTTTGTGTTAATGCACAATTAATGAAAGACAGCCATTTCCTTAGGTGCTTTTGTCATTTCGATACAAAATTGTCCACAAAAAGGTGATCACGGTTGTTTCACTTTTTCCTTGCTCCTTTCGTCGTCATTCTGTTTGCAAATGATTACTGCACAATTCGCGTGGTGCAACACATAGTCACTAACACTCCCTGACATGGTTCGTTGTAACCGACTGAGCCCGCGTGATCCAATGACGACCAGTTTTGCATTTTCTTCATTTGCAACCTTAATTACTACTTCCCCAGGCCGGCCACTCTCCGTTCGGATTTTCCCTGGTAGCTGTGCAAATAAAGGATTGCGGAATTAAATTACGAATTTCCAAACCATTTCAAACAGTTATCATGTTCATGCAATTATATATAACGACAGCCGCAACTTGAGAATCTCCTATCGACAAACTTTCTCGTATCACTATTCCGCGCCAATTTGCAAGCAGATTATCAGACGATTTTAGACGAGAATGAAACCATGAGTACAGTGGCTGATAAGTGACACTGAGAGAAAAAACTTATTATGTATTTTTCGGAGTAATCTTGACATGTTCATAATTGACACAACTTGTGAAGAAACAACGTTATTTCCGCGTAAATAATGTTATTTCTGCGTAAATAAAGTATTTTATGCGTAATAAAGTTATTTACGTGTAAGTAACGTTTTTTCCACATAAACAACGTTTGTTTTGCGTAAATAACGTTTTTTTCACGCGAAAAAAACGTTATTTACGCGTAATTAACGTTTTTACCCCTTGGACAAAGGGAAAAATAAATGCACGTGCAGGCAGTATTTGGTTAGTATACCACACACGGCAGGAGTAAATAATGTTATTTCTGCCTAAATAACGTTATTTACGCATATATATTATTATTTACATGCATAACGTTATTCACGCGGAAATAAAGTTATTTACCCCCATCGACCAAGAAAAAGATAAAAGCACGTGTAGGCAGTATTTGGTAAGTGCCTCACACAAGGCAGAAGTACATAATGTTTTTTTTCTGCGCAAATAGCGTTGTTTTCGCGGAAATAGCGTTATTCCCGCATAAAAAAAATTATTTACGCGAAAAAAACGTTACTTACGCGTAAATAGCATTATTTACGCAGAAAATGTGTTGATTATGTATCAGTCAGGATTAGTTCGAGAAATGAATAAGTTTTTTTTTTACAATGTCACTTATCAGGCACTGTACATGAGCCCCAAAAGATTATTTTTCTTTCCATAGACAATCCAATTTGAACATTACCCCGAGTTCGTTAAGTTTCCAGCGGTACTTGCTCTCTAGTTCCTTGTATTTGCCTCGGTGTTTGTCCCACAGCTGTTTTACGTCTTCTTCAGAATCTGGAATCCAGATAGAGAAAGAAATCCGATCAGCCAAAACATTTATACCAGTTTTGTTCCCAATATGTATTCTGAATGGAAGACGTGAAACAATCTATAATACTGATTTCATAAGCTTCTTCTTGCATCAACGCCAGCTTCCAAACAAGATCATTCAAGCATTGTAGGCACAGAGGAGAATAACGAAGGAAAGATGGACTACAAAGTACTTCCTAAGCGACTCCTCCCATGGTCGCGGTAATATATTACGTTTAAAGCTGTCCGAACCTGGCTGGATGATCAATAAAGCCATACTTCTAACACAGTGGGTACTCGTTATTTGTACAGTTCACCAACCTTGCATAGTGAGTGCACTAAGATCCACACAGTGCAGGATCACCATGGCGTTCCCATCTTTGTGTATGTGGCTCATATACCCTGCAATGAATATTTGGATCGAAAATGTTGACAAAAACCAGTGAGTTAGTGATGCAAATAGAAACATATAACTAGCGGTAGACCAAGTGCTTTGAATGGCTATATAACTATAGGTAATCCCTTCATGGTAAAATGCCCGCGAAATTTAGTCCCACGAAATTAGGAATCGCAACAAATCTCATAACCACTTAGTGATGTACACACAGGCGTCACTGTTACCGCAGTAGCGGATTTAGAGGGGGGGGGGGATTACTGGGGTCAGAACCCCCCCCCCCCTTTTCGGAAAAAATACATATATATTAGAGTTCCCATAGGCGGCTTCAGGCCTCCTGACCGAAAAATATATGTTTAAATTTAATGTTTGAGTTCAGGTTGATCATAGTGAGTTTGTTTGAAATGTATACTCAGACCAGTACGCTCAGCAACCACAGAACATAAACGGAGTTCTAGCTTCTGGGGCGCTTTAGCGGGCCCCAGACTCCCGGCCCAATAGTGCAGCTCCTCTTCTACATTTTCTTTTTACAAATTTTTCAGAACATGGTAATCAATAATTTCTAAGTGCAATTTATTTTAACAATGTTTCAGAACATGGTAATCAATAAATTTCAAGTGCAATTTATTCCCTGGAAGGGCCACAATCTAATTCAGAGCAGAAAAATGGCTCTAACTTCTGGGGACCTTCAGCGGGCCTCAGACCCCTGGCCCGAATGCGTAGCTTTCCTTCTACATTTTTTTTAAACAAATTTTTCAGAACATGTTCATCGATGAATGTTTAAAGTTTAATTTATTCCCATTAAAGGCCATAAAATTAATTTAGAACATGAAAAAGGCTCTGCCTTCTGGGCTCTTCATCAGGCCCCAGATCCCCCAGCTGAGACGAGCTCGCTTCGTTTCTATTTTTGGCATTAAATATGAAAGTATGGCGATCGATCGGTATTCAAGTGGAAATCATACCGAGGAGATGCCATCAACTTAACACTGAACATAACAAAAGACTCTTGCTTCGAGGTCTCTTGAGCGGCCCCAGACCCTGACGGCGACAGGCTCGCTTCACTCCATAATTGTTTATATACCAGGGGAATGAAGTGGGATTTATACCCAGGAGATGCCAGGAAGCTACCACATGACATAAAAAAGGATCTGGTTTCCCTTCAGCGGGCCCCAGACCCCACGCCATATAATGTTGGACCCCCTCTTTTCAAATTCCTGGATCCGCCTCTGTTACCGTACATGGCGAGTGCACGCTCAGAAACGTATATATAGATTGTTTTTTATATGATTTTGTATTCGCGAAAGTCACCAAGTAATTTATATATAGTTCACTGGTTTTAACGTGATTGCTGTGTCATTATCATCATTATTGACACATTCAGTACATTTATCGATTACAATAATACCCTTTGACGAGGCAATCAATATCAGCCATTATCATCTCAGCGCGATTTGCCCCGTCAGTCACCAATAACGGAATATTGCATCCACGATTGACACTAACACGCACGACCATTTCATGGCCGATTTCGTGACCGACTACACTCCATATTGAGTCTTGAATGGTTCATATATGTACAATATGTTCAACCCAGTGCACCGATATTGTAGGCAGAAAGATAGTTTACTGCCATGAAGACATAAGCCGAACAAAGAAATAACCCAAAGCATTCCGATAACCCAAGAGACACATACACAATAGCTTTCATGCCCAGTTCCATCGTGTGAGTTGTGCCATTTGTTTCATCGACAAGAGACCTGGAACTCAACAAGTCGGTCAATATGTAGTAAATCACATTAGCTTTGACAGCAATACTCACAGTCAAATGCCGACTCTGCCTGCAAGCTAGCATCTATTGCAATGAGGACAACTCCAGCCATCGTAGCAAATGCCTGACCGCTCTGTTCGCCTGTGGGAGGTGAAATGCGTTGATCTAATTGATTGGCGAGTTCTTCGTTCGGTCTCCAGACATAGTCAGAACGTGACAATCGCTAGTCTTGCCATGGTGATAACCTTATCCGCGTAGAAGTCCGACTGGTCTAATGCATCTACAACACAAAGACTCGCTCGATGCCATCCAAAGTTAATATTCCCTTGTATACATCGTTGCCTGCGTGATAGAAAACAAACGCCTCGTAATTAACGCATGTGTGGGTGCTGATTCATATACGTGAAGCAGTGGCCCATTACGTTGATGGTGTCGTGTTTCCAATTAATCACACACGACGAGGCACCCATATTCCATGAGTCGGCTTACTCCTGGGTTATTTTCCTCTCCTCGTCCCTCCTGTCTTTGAATTGTCGTAAAGTGGGTCTGATTGCGATGCTACAGCGCCCTGCAACGAACAGTACCTCCCTCTTCCCCTCTCTGTATTAATGCCACGCTGGGGGCGCCTCAAACAAGGCGAATGCCTGCACCCCGGACGAGGCAACGCTTTTGATCATCGGCACACGGCCCCACGGCTTCCCCAGCTATGCACTGGAAGCAGTAGCAGCAGCGGCAGTAGCAGTATCTCTCTGCTGTCCCCGCCAGCACACGAACTACCTTCATCGGTGCACTGCTCGCTCCCCAATCAATGCCATGTGACGATGGACATACCGCCGCCGTCTGCTGGAGAGGAGAGGAGAGGAATGGAATGGATGAACTAATTCTGCAGGCACAAAAGAATGGCAGATGTTTGGGTGCAGATTGGTCTCGGATTCCTCAAACCCGAGGCGTCTGGCTAGTATATATATTAACACATATGTTGAAATTTGAGATAACGATATTCCGTTTAATGATGTTCTTAGCCGATGCTTTGTTCGCAACACCATTTGTGACTATGGAATTTGATTTTTATGACGTAAATCTGACGTGGTATATATGTGTTCCAGAGTAGACCGCAGCTAACCCTCTTTCACTGACTCGCATCAATACGTACGAGATATTTTCAGCTAGGGTTGAAACGGTGCAAGTTTTTGGTCCGTAAATATCTAATTGCGGGTAGAAAAAAAAACATGTAACACGTGTTTTTTTTCCAAACATGGACACACCTTGGTATGAGAAGTCATAATTTAACCTCCTCCCAGTTAATCACGTTATGCATCTTATGTCACATAATTCATAATTTAACCTTCTCCCAGTTAATCACGTTATGCATGTTATGTTCACATTTAAAGGGTATATATCACGAAAATATGATATCAGCTTATTTGAAGCCACTCGTTGAGCTGAATAGAACAGTCTTTACAGAATGTTAATATCTCGATTTGTTAAAAAGTTATAGTTATTTTAATACTAAAAATCCGGCAAATTTCTCCAGAGTCTTGAAAAATCTGTCAGCTAATTAGTATGCAAATGAGATGTGTCACGTCATTGACAGCTTGCTTTTTAATTAGGCGATTAAAGATGTCACAATTAAGCATTTAAGCTCATATTTGGTCACCAAAACTCATCAGATATATCGTTCAGTAGGAATAGTCAGTGAGTGCATATCAATTTGGTTGCCATGGCAACCAATGGGCTGATTTGGCCCTTAGCAACCAGGTTGGGCCAAATCAGGTTGCTAAGGCTGGTATTCAAGTTAAAACACTATATGAAAGTATCAAACCAATTTAGATAACAGGGTAGTGACTATATTTTGTGGAATTGATCATTAAAATGTTCAAAAACACACCTTAGCAACCGATACAGGCCTGAGAAATCACTGACGTTTAGAGCCATTGGAAGTTAATGGATGCTATTACTGCTGGTTTCCCAAGCCTGTATTGGTTGCTAAGGGTTGTGTTTTCATGATATATATATTCCTCAATATATTGTCATTATATTGTTGTCTGAAATGGTTTCATACATGTATAATCTTGTTTTTAATTAGATATTGACCTTAGCAACCATGGTTGCTAAGGACATGGTTGCTAAGGGCCGAGCCAGAACATTGGTTGCCATGGCAAACCCGAATTTCTTGAAATCACTGACTATTCGAACTAAAAAGCATAAAAAATGGGTTTGGTGAACAAAAATTCATACAAACGGTCTCATTATTCCTTTTAAAATGCCTAATTAAAAAGCAGCCTGTCAATGACGTCATATTTGTCAGATTCTGTAAATTTGTATGTGTTTAAAGTGTCATAACTTTGGAAGGAATCATGATATCAATACGCTGTGAAGACCATTTTGTTCAGTTCAAATAGTGCTTTCACATACAGAAGAAAAACCAATATCCAATTTTCGTGATATATACATTTTAAGTGACGCCATGTTACTAACGTGAATTTATAAATTACGTTTTTGTCTATGGTTAATTACCTTTGTGTTTGACTCAATTTCAAATACTATGCGGGCTCTGGCACTATGTCAATTCAGGCCAATATTAAATTGTCTGCATTCGATTACTACAGTTGCGAGGTACAGTCAAGAAACAATATAGATGTGCATCGAGGGATTATATTAATTCAAATCTGCCCATGCCTACAAGTCGAAAGAGACCACCATGACATAAATAATTTTTTCTATACAGATACTCAATTGTATTATAATCAATTGGATGGTATAGTTAACGCTCATTCACGTACACGTTTGTAATATTTTTTCACATGACTGAAACCTCTATCATCTATTATCATATGATAATTTCTTTAAACTGGGCTGGATATCAAGGATATATTGGATATAGAAGTCTGGAATGTGGTTTAAAATTGCCTGTTTATCAGGGAATTTTGAATATTGCCTTCTGTATTCCGTCAGTGAACGGCCATGAGAGTGCACACAAAACTGTATCACCACAGAAGCCACCTGAAATAAATTAACCTAGTTCAAATATTTTGGCAAACATTACACTTTCTATATGAGTCTCGCATGGGATCAGCATTAAATCGTAGGGGATTTCTCAGGCAAATTAGGGGCTGAACCTATTCCAATATAAACAGTCATTCAATGTGGTGTTTGCGAATGCATGAAAGACTTAGAAGCCAAATGTGTTCTTTCTCCATCACCCATAGAAGATCAGCTGCATTCGGTTACCAGAGAGGATAAATATTTGCTGTGTAATGCTTGCAATGATAATGCTTCATCCGAGACGATAGACAATCATACAAATCTGGAGATTGGTTGAGTGCAATATCACTTTCAATGGCACTTCGGAGAAGTATATGATACGGGGCTAATCGTGACATGATATTGTACGAAGACTAGTCACCATATTCGTTTTATTATAAGAATTATGAAGGTTTAAATATATACTTCACATCATCAATATCCTATCCAAAGCAACCAATGCTGACAACCATACTATGGCGCCATCGCAGCGGACCCGTGGAAGTTATATTGGGCTGCTCGAGGGACCAATAAAAGATTCTGCGGGTCACCTGCAGAAAGACGTAAATTTATGGGAGCGCACGTGTCAACGTTTTGACCAATCTGCATGCGTTAAACACCAACGTCGTATGATAAATCAACTTATGGCCACTTGCACACTTGGGGTGCTTTACTTCAAGCCACTATAATCGAATATGCTTGAAATACAATAATGATATGTGAATGTTACTATGTAAACTTTCATGTAAATCCGTTAATCAAGTAAAATTTATGTGCACTATTCATAAAGGCCATCCATATATAATGTCCGTTCATTTAGTATATTCGCCAATGTATTGGATCATAACTAAGAGATTGAGATAAGTTGTGCTCTGATATGAATTTTAAAGTGAGAACGGGATCAAAACCGAATTGATTTAGTGGGCTGATTCAAACAGCTCGCAATCTTTTTTTGTAATTTTTCCATTAATTGAGACATATGACTCCCCATATGTTCGTCTGTGAAGTTTCGTTATTCTTGAACCGTCGGTTGCGTGTGGGGGTCATTGTGGGGGTCACAAAAAGTTCGCCCCCCCACCCCCTCATTGAAAATTGTTTTGGACATTTTGTCCACTTTTGTCTTCATTATGCGCGCTGTACGGAGTAAACTCCTGGAAATCTCCAAGATGCACCTTAAATATTGGTGATTCAAATGGGATGTCACTTATAGTTGGTGACCATGAATTTGAACTTCAGTAAGCTTGATAGGTCAAAACGGCAATTATGGTAAAACAGTTGCGGCTGAACACTACATAACATCACTCAGCCCTTATACATACTTACTATTAGTTGAGTCTCACTGAGTGAAAATCATTGTAGATTATAATATTAATTAATATCATGTAATATGTGATGAGTTGACACAAATATGAGGGAAAATGCTTCTTTTAAATATTAGAATTCAAATATTGGTACATATACTATCATTTATGGTGGATCTTGTATTGAAGATCACCTGACAAGAGAGACCACTATCCTTGGTCCCAGGTGGCCTCTTTCGTGCAATGCATTTGCCAGCCAGCAAATATATAGTGGTATATACAAGCCAGCAGCTAGCACATACATATAGTGGTTTGATACCGCTCACATGAGTGCGGTGCATATGATGTGGTGTTGATATGAGCCTTTATGAGCTATTATGGCCCATTGGCCATAATTCGGATTCACTTTTTCTTTTTTGGTGATATGAGTTTTTTTTATTCATCGTATAAAATGTGAACGATTATCGAAAATCCAAATGTTTCATCAGACATGGGCCGAGTTTTCACATCGAAGAATGATATATGGCATTGAAATAACAACAGGGTGACCATGGTGACTTAGAGAGAAGCTCTAAAAGTTGTTAATCAAAGCAATATATTCATGTGACGTCAAAAAAAGTCGTCAAAATGACTTAAGGAGGTTCAAATTTTAAGTACAAATATTCCTAAAACTGTAGCTGTATTCTCAAAATTGTATCTCGACAACGTATGGTTGACGTCGGAACTTGACGACATTAAGTTTCAGTAAATGCCAGCACTGTGGCTCTTGCTTTTTCTTTCACATAGAACATGATAATTTTAAACTAATTTTGACTTGAGTGTAGTATACCGAAAGATCGCCCAGGGCCATATTACGGAAAACCCCGGTATTCTCATGCGGACTAAAACAGACTGAAACAGTAGAAATCTAGTGGTCAAGTTCGACTTTGCACCACCGCGATGTGATCCATGCGGTAATTAAAATGGAACCAATACCTAAATACAGAGTATTCCGCAAACCAATTTCCAAGTCCAGTATCACAAATAATCTATCGAATATTATGCAACTTCTATAATTATGTCAAAACATAGAGACGGTCTGCACATGACGGCCGTTTTGAGTTTTCCAACGGGTCGGCGATACAAAAAGTGTGTTCCAAAATTAAGTCACTGTTTTGAGTAATTTCCAGCCGAGAATAAATGTTTGTGCCATAATGAAAATTCCATGCACCTTTTCCTTTATAATGGAAGCTGTGCGGGGTGAATTCCTATAATACTTCAAGATAGGCGACCTTGAATTTGACCGAAAATTTTGGTGAGAAAAAAAAACAGTTGTGGCTCAACATTATAAATATCTCCGGTAATTTTTCTTAGTCCTTGGGTTATTTTTTCCTAAAAAAAAAAACATACTTGCATGTTACTGATGAGGCTCCGAATAGTTTAGACAGTCACACAGAATAGAGCATACAATATGTCCTTGTTTAGTCAGACTATCAGAATTGAGCAAAATTTATTATGTACCGCACGTCAAATCCTGAGAAGAATATATCAACAACGCTAAATGACATTATAGTACATTTATGTATTTTTAGTGTATGCATGTTGGCTGAAACCATTGAAAATTGCATGCAGGTTGCATTGTTTTACACCACAAAAATAAATAAGAATAAATGTGCTTGTTTACACAAACTATTACTGTAGCAGTCCAAAGCTGACGATGTATATTGAATGTAGGCATAGTCTCAGAACTTGGACCCAGACTTAGGTTTAGATACTCGATGAAAAGATGGTCATACAGAATAACAAGGCAGTCACGAACTGTCTGGAAGGTAACTCGATTCGAAAGCTAATGTTCGTGTCTCGAAAAGATCCAAAGTGTATATAAATCACGATGACTGTGTAGTTCTTGTTATGTGTGCGAAAGCTCTATTTGAACTGAACAAAACGGTTTTCACAGCATATTGATATTATGGAATGCTTGATCATTTGACAGATTTGCTGGCTTCATTTCATTGTAATATGAATTTGAACTGACCCAACATTCAACTGACTCAACACCATATTTTTGTGACATATATCCTTTCAATAATACTGTTTTGCAATTAATGTTTTTTTTCTTGTATGAACGGTTCAAATGTAATCATTTTGGTGTTGATTCTTGATTTTCCAACTTTCAACTAAACTGCGTTTACATAAGTTCAATAGTCTATCCACTGAATATGAGTGTAGCCTGACATCAACATTATGAGTACCATCGAATCGATTAGGTTTTTAATAGATAATATACCATTTTGTGAGGATATATAGAGATAGGTGGTAGTGCTATTTTTCACACAAATCCAAACTGTAATATCCCATGTTTTGTGATAGACGATGCTATAACGCCGATGACACATGCCTGTAAAATGCAAGCCAGAAGCATTGGGTTCCCGAGAGGAGTCCGAGTGATCAAACTCATACATGTGCATTCCGATTCACTAGATCAATTTCAAGCACACACAAAAAAACAACAACCAGGCATATGTATGGATGCAGTTCACAAAATCAGTCTGAGTGGTCAAAACTCACCTGTATTATCTAAGTATTATCTCGCCTTATTATCAAAGTATGATCTGAGTTATCACCTGTATTATCTAAGTCAGAGCCAGCCACCTGACTGTCAGTTGAGCGCCAGCCGAATTAGCGCCTTTCATCAGATTGCAGGGAAAATAGCCATGTCAACGTACGTTGTGTGCAGTGATGTATAATTAAAGTGATACGCAGTGGAGAGATGAGCTACACAAAACCACACTGAGGACGAGAATCAAGAAACAGTTCGGTGGTTATGGTTCTCTTGGAAATGGACTCGAGTAGTAGAATTGAAAGGATATTTTCTATTGGCGGCAACAGATTCCAGATCGGTACATGTGTGTTAACTGTAGTGTTATATGCTTCCCCGTGTTATTTCACATACTCTTATTTTGTGGTGTCATTTACAGCATTACAGGAATTAATAAAATTACTACTAAAACTGTACGCATTTGTCCACTCACTACACTTGCAAAATAGAGTCGAGAAACTAAATATATTCCAAATAATAGACATAGAAGAGATGAACTGCCAACTCTGAAAACAATCTCTCAGAGGAAGAAAAGTATCCTGCTATGGTTGTCAATGTCTTTTTCATTTCCAATCTTGACGACAAGATATCAGGTAATCACATCACGTTACATTCGGTACGCATTCTAACAATTCAGTTTGCTCATGAAAACGCCAAACCGGAAATGAAATACCCCTCTGCCTCTGGAGGCAAGTTAAATCGATCACACTGAGTGTGAGTTGCGGCCCATCGTTTCTATGTCTATGGTCAAAATCCACCTTTGTCTACAAGCGAATCACAATACCACAAGTCGTTCCTCTACATTATCCAATGGTATTGCAATATTTAGATAGCGTTGTATATACACAAATGAGAACAATTACCATCCCATTTATTATAAAATAGGCGTGGTCATTATCATCATACAATTTCGAGTACTATCATATGATAAGTTTCTCCGTGATGAAACGTGATAATAAAATGTATCCTTACTGTTCAACCTGTTTACACATGTTTCTCCTTAGATCAGTAACGATAGAAGTTCTAATGTAAATTGACATCTTCGCCTAGTTCCAGACGTCAATTTCCCACCTTATATCAGATTTTTACGAAAATGTTGGAAATGTCAGCAAATTTGGGGATTTCGTCATGTTCATATCCATAAAGAATGAAAGTAGTATGATATTCTTGAACCGGGTGAACCGGGTGACGCATCCTGGGTATTCTAGCCGAATATACATCACGAGCACAAATGTACAAGATCATGTCAAAAATTCCATGAAGCGTCGAAATGTAAACTTGACCAGATTTTCCAACTTTTTTTTTACAAATTGGATACTGGAATGTGCCGTTTCGTTAGGGAATTGTGAAAATTGCTTTCTCTATTCCTTCATCAAACGGCCACGGAAATTCACAGTTGCATGCTCTAAGACACATTCCGCAATAAAAACGTCTGCAGTAAATTAACCTCGTTCCAACATTTTGGTAAACACTTCACAATCTGAATCACTCTCACATGCGATCAGCTAACTTTGGGGTGGAGGGGGGGGGGGGGGCGGGGGTTGGAGTTGGGAGATGGGCGTCCTACGCACATTAGGAGGTGAATTCAGTATAAGCATTTATTCAAATATATATTTGTGAATGCATGAAAAAGTAGGAGGCCCGATGTGTTCTTTTTCCACTGAAGATTAGCTGCATTTGGTTACCAAAGATAGGTCTACATATTTGATGCGCAACGATGGCGAAGATGGAGTTCCTTCGGAGGCAATATGTATTTGTCAACTCATGATAAAGTATTTCATTTTTTCTCATTTCACTTCTTTTTGTTTGAGAATCACTACCGTTGTTTCGATTTTGACGAGGTGATTACGACTTACCAAATGTTGTATGATGGGAGACATGCCTGCATGTCACACGGTTCAAGTCAGGGTGCATGTATAACTAAAGTGGGGTATAATTTTACGAATGATATTGTAACCCTGGCTACATCGGCAGAACGGATAAACTTAAAGCATTTCACGAACATATATATACATTACAGTCAACATTCCGGATTTGATATTATGGTTAAGATCTGGTAAATATTAATAAATTAGTAGACTGGTTCGATATAGGTAACACTCATGGCCTTAAAGCAGAAACTCTTCTGTTGTTTATGTACCTTGTATCCACGGTGGCATTGCATTAGGAGATATTGGGTTGACAAGGAGAACCATCAGACCAAGTTGGCATTAAGTATTGCCATTGAAGAACCAACTGAGTGCCATCCGGAGGAATAATAACTATTATCAGGACGACTGCTAGAAGACTCCTAATTGAAGCTCTCGTGTTCAGGTAGGTTGCTTCATCGTCTACTTTGGAGAAAAAGTATGTCAATTTGAACGAAAACAATCTCACATGAACTCGTTACGTGACATTTTCACAGTAGCACAGTATTACTGTAAGTTTGCAAGTTGTACATACACATCCTATCGACTATCTACAGATTCTCTCAACACGACATGCATTTTATGTGCGTGACTTTTGCGAATATTTTAAGAACTCGTTAGTGAAATTAATCAATCCTCTATATAAATATCGGTTCTTGGAGGTTAGTGATGATGCTCGTCGTGGATTCCATCGTAACAAAGGACAAATGAGTAAAACTGTTCATGTTCTGTCAGACAATAAGAATACATATAAGGTTAAATGGCGATTGACAAGGATATAGACTACATTATTCTGATAAGAAATTACAGATTAACTCGCCATATTCACAGAATATTCCATGCAGGTTGCATTGTTTCGCATCACAGAGAACCGTTCACGTTTATACCAGTTTCTCCATAGTCTACGATGTTTATGGAATGTAGTATAATCTAGGAACTCGGACCCATTCATAGATTTAGACACTTGAGGATGAGATGGTAAACACGATTAAGGCAATCATGAACTGTCTGGACGATAACTCGACCCAAAAGGTAATGCTCCTCCTTGAAAAGCTTTAAATATTTGAGTTATTCCAATGCATGTTTTTTTATATACAAACGCATCAATTGTATTGCTATTACTGTTCTTATATACTCACTTTGGTGTTGATTCATGCTTCCTCTAAACTTTCAACAAAATTGTATTACATGATATATATGTTCGATTGCCCCCTCTCAATGTGAGTATAATATGGTATAGTGTGACAGAATATTTCTAAAAATATATATTACATTAAGTAATATAAACAAACTCAATATTTCAGACGCGTTCTCCAGAACTGTCCTATATCACTAGGGCCTTTACGACTACCATAAAAGAAGTCATATTACATAATACACCATTCATATGTTTGGGTATATAGAGATAGATTGGAGTGTTCGGTTCATCTGTCGTAAAATGCCGGAGTAATAACCTATCCTTCATGATAGCAGTAATGAAATGATGTTATCATCACTCAAAGCTGTGGCCTGGATGACGCAGGCCTGTAAAATGCAGACCAGAAGCATTGCGTTGCCGGGAGGAATCGGAGTAATCAAACACATGGTCCTACGTAATGAACATGTAGTTCCATGCAAATGTTTACCGAGTGGCGAGTGATGAAGTATTGTTGATAGTATTGTTATGAAAACCCCCTTATGTCGTAATGAACTATTCGTATAAAATAGCCTTGTACATTCATTCTCGAGTTTCACAAAATCCGTATCGTCGAGAATAATTCCGAAGAAGGCAAAACTCTCAGACTACATTCTAAGGTCATGTTTTTGTATCCCCATGGGATCTCTACAAATCACAATACTATCCACGTCATCTCGAATATTGCTCAGGGGTGAGTGATCCATGGTTAGCGTGGCGTGATATTAAGTATCAAGCCCGTAATATTTCTGATGATATACAACCTAACATCACGGGGAAACCTATTTCATGGGGTTTGTTTCGATTTTTTAAATTGTGTTGAAAGGTTATTGGGTAGTTGTGCATTCATTACTGGTGTACAGTAGAATCAACTATAATTACACAATGTCTGCACCTGATGACGTCAGTGTGCCTTCAGATATAAATGGTCCAGCTTTGTTTATATTCTGAAATTTAATTTCCTGCTACATATGTAGTTTTGTTGTTCTTTAGGATCATCAAAATCTGGTTATCATCGGTATTAGGTTGACAATACATTTCTACCTCTGAGCCGTTGTCACTGCTAGTGGACGTTAATTATGTCTTTGTTTCTATTCTGAGAGATTTTGATATTAGGTTTTTTATTGTCATCATCAAAATCTGGTTATGAGCGTTAATAGATTGGTACATACATTGAACGTATTAATCGCATTGCATTCAACCAACCAGCTAACACGTTCATGAGCATCCCTAAATGGAACCCTCCTGTTCGGGTATCAATTCGATACCTTACTAGTTGGGAGTTATAGGAATAGTATTTAGAGAAACAAACAATTGTGGCTTCGCGAAGCTTTCAAAATATTTTAGATGAAACAATGGTCACCTTCGAACTGTTCACACTAGTTAATGGTGCTGTCCAATGACTAACTTCGAACAATGTCTGATCCAGAACAAACATCGTCATCTTACAACACATGAGTGAAAAATGTGAAATAAAAACTTTGGTCGCACTGACAACAATCAATTTTTAGTTTTCCATTTCCGAAAACATATAAGGATATCTTTCGTTCAGGGATGTGATTAGGATTGGATATGTTGATCCATTTGCAACGCTTGATTTTCATACAATAATTGATAAGATTATGTATGAAAAGTCTCATCCAGTCGCAAAAGCAAACCAGTACATTGCCTGAAAGAACTCCAATGAATCACCACCATAATTCCAGTTGATGAAGACATTGGTTCTAAAAACAATCTGATGCATTTTATGCCTCGCATGCGATCATTCACATTGGGATTTACCGGCTAAGTATTTCAGTCAAGGAAATATAAAAAATAGTCACAATATTGACCAAGCACATATAAAAAAACAAACAATTACATTAATACAAATTTTGGCTCATAAACATGGTTTGTTGGAAATAGATAAACAATGTCCAGCAGGGCGAACCCTTTCCACAGTTCGAGCCTGAAGCAAAATCCCGAGCAAAATCCCAGACACACAAAGAAATTCATCTGATTGTCAGCTGAGAGCCAGCTGAATTAATTGGTATGAACAGAATGCAGATAAAAACAGAAACCATGCTCCAAGTGAACAGACCTTGTGTGGGCTTAGATACGTTTTGTGCAGTGGTGAATAATTTATGTGATACACAGTGTGGAGAAATAAATTGCACAAAGCCAGATCGAGGACGGGGACCATCAAGAGAAACAGTTTGGTGGTTAATATGGGTATTGGGTATCGGGGACGGGACTGAGTACTGGATTTAAAAAGGTGAATCTTTTTCATAGTAGTAATTGACTCCAGATTGGTGGTCAGAGTACATTAACTGTGGGGTTGTATGGTCCATCAACAGTTTCAACGGTCGAGTGGTAGAACATATGTACTAATAGACGTAGAATCAATAACCAGTGTTAAGTATTCCGAGCGAACAAAAACAGGGTCCGTCATCGAATCTCATAGTTCGGGGACAGGAAGTCATCTCAGGCATACGAGGTGAGAGAAAGCAAAAATTACAGGGAAACTCATGAACCCCCCAAAAATGGCCATTAGGAGGTGAAATCAGGTGTTCCGTAAAGCGTGAGCATTTCCTGCCCCACTAGTGGCACCCGTCACTAATTACCCAAAATTAACATTAAAATAGATCCAGTTGCATGGCACTCATGGATTTGGTGTATTTATCAACCAGATCATGATGACGTCCATAGAATTTCCTAAAGGCCGCTATAAGTCTCGGTAAAACATATCCTTGTCGCAGCACTTTAGCGATCAGCTGGGCATTTCGGTAAACAAAGTTTTGCAACTAGCTCTGGAATAGCGTATAATCTGAGAAACAAACACACCATATGCTGGTGACACAGGAATGTTGCTGCTTAGAAAAGGGAAATTGACTATGGAAACATTGAAATCATCACGTTTGTCATATAATCCAGTTGACAGGTTAGAATCATTATCAATCTCTAAACTAAGGTCTAGATAGTTATAATACAATTAGTGAATAATACCAACCTATTTCTAGCAATACCGCGAAAATTCGATGACATGTGTAAACCCTGGAATTAAGCAATTGCGAGAGCGGAATATAACCCGGCATTTTAACAAAAGGAACACTGGTGTCATGATGGCAGACAATTATATGCGTGTGAAAGTTTTTTCTACATGTAGATTACATTTGGAGAAATTAATATATAACTTATTTGAAGACGTGAATAAGGCGTTCACTTTGGAAGAACCGTACCTGATGCAAGTTACATGTGGTTTCATGCAAATGTTAACCGAGTTGCGAGTGACGTAAATAACCTATACTATATTTGAGGGATAAGCAGTATTGTTTTGAAAATGCCCATTATGTAATGAATAAATATTTTCTTATCAATCAGCTTTGTACACCCATTCTCGAGTTTCACCAAATACTTATCGCCGAGAAACATTCCGAAGAGGGTAACTGTCAGACAACATCACAATATCATGTTCTTGTCTCCACATGGGATTGCTGTAAATCACAACGCTATCCACGTCATCTTGATTTTTGCTCAGCAGTATGTGATCCGAGGTAAGCGTGGCGTGAAATTAAATATCAAGTCCGTAATACCTCTGATGATCTACAACCTGACATTAAACATTAATATTCACAATGTATCATCAGCAACCAGTGGAACCACGTTTTATGTCCTCGAATGGAATACTCAAATGGAATCCGTTGTTCCAGTATCGACCGGAGTCGTTATACATTCATATTATAACACAAAAGCGGTTGTGGACTCGTGAAGGTTTCAAAAATATGTTACCTACAACAATGGTGACAACATTCATTCATTCTCAGCCCAGTGTCGAGCAATAAAAATCTAAAATTATAATCTCACAAGATGAGTACAAAATGAGGAATGAAAGCTTGAGTTGATACTCTATGTTGCCATGGACTGTCTTGAGTTTTATGTTGGCGAAAACGAGTTAGGATATCTTTCGTTCGTTTGAATGTGGGTGTGAATGGATGTTTTATTCCCATTGTGGCACTTTCAAATTCCATGATTTCTCTCATCAGCCTATCAGCCTATCAGGGCGAGGGTAAAAAGCCGCTTCAATATGTGAGCATTCTCGTTGATTGGGCATAGGTAGATACGTTGCATTGAGTGATGTATATATAAACAGAACAGAACAGAATTTATTTAACCAATGTAACAAAAACAACAAATGAAATACCATAACACTTTCAACTTAGGTTTGTACATAGCCGGGACGCCAGAGGAGTTATCCACTCATCGAGCTGGCGACCCTGTATATAATTCATGTGATACACAGTTGAGAAACAAGCTACCGTATTGATCCGCATATAGGCGCATGCGCCTATATGCGAGTTATTGCATATTTTCCGGTGCAGTTGAAAAATGAACTGTCTCACTTAGAGGCGCATGCGCCTATATTCGAATATAGGCGCACCCCAATATTCACTTATAGGCTCACCCCCAAAGGCCTCCAAATCACACAGATTTAGGCCTCATTTTTATATTAAAATATAGTGTATTTATATTTTTACTGACAAATATATATCAAACGGTTATCTATACCAGTTAATCAAGTGATATCATAGTGAAATGATACCACGTGATATCACGTGATAGATCTATAAGCACATGTTTGAATAATGGATGACAACACACTAACAGCGTGTCTGTAGGTCGACATTATTATCGAGCGCCAGTATCATCTGCATATGTCTAGGAGGAAACCTTCTGTACACTTCTGTATTCTTGATACTACTTATATATCCTCGTTTGGCACTGAAATTGCCTTCTTGAGCCCAAAGTGCCGTTAAACTTTATTCCCGGCCCATCAGGGCCGGGTATATGTGATTGTCGTTGACCTCACCCTATGTATCTCCTGTCTTCCGACTCTCTCGGACGACTCTCTTAGATTCAGCATAAATTGGTGTTGGTTTCGCGAATTTGCAATAAAAGCCGACAACTTCCGCTAAACTGATTTAAAAACACTGCTAATATCACTGTACTAACAATAAGAATTTGAATGACAATGAGAAGTGCTGTTTCAAATTAGTTTTCGGCTGGTATTCGCAAGTGCAATTACCGATTCTCCTGCCGGTTATTTTGGAACTTCTCATATTTGAACCGCCCCAGATATAATCACTGCGTTATATAACTACGCCAACAAGTAATCACTAAGAATATGGTGACAGTGATACATTAGGTGTAAGCATTTCAGAGAATAGTTTAAAATTATCTTTTCGAATTATTACAGTTGCATTAGGCCTGTTAGGCCATTTTTCGTGGGGCGATCAAGCGTGTAGCATAACAAAACTGAAGCATGAGAAATTATGTTGCTTCACAAGCGCGATCGCCTTTAATAGCCAAGACCGCCGTGACGAATCCGTGCTTTCGACCACGGGTACTTAAGGGGCCGGTCATTATTTATCAGGTGGGGGGGGGGGGGGGGGTAAAAACTAAGGTCACACTTTCATTTTCAACATTATTGGGGGGGGGGGGGGTCAGAGTTTGAATTGAGTTATTTTGAGAAAATCTGAATAGTAAAATAGTTAAATAATTAGGTGGAAACAATCCACTCAATATCAGTACATGGACTGATTGGAGTACGCGATGGAATTTCATAACATTTTCAGTAAAACCATGATCTCACTGAAACCGGATCCCGCAGAGTACCATTCAGGAACACCAACATGCCGCAAAGAGATGCCGCAATCCGTGTGCATCAGGGCTCAAAATTTATAATTTTATCCAGGAGCGAAAGGCTCCTATTTCGCTCCTATTCAACAATTTATAGGAACCAATTGGCTTCTAGAAGCATATTTCAAATGAGGGCAAAACCAGACTCCTGAGATTTTAAGAAAATTTTGTTGTTTTTAAGGTGATTTTGAAGAATTTTGGGGTACAATGTACTGAGGGAACCTGAGATTTTAAGAAAATGTTGCTGTTGTTATTAGGTGATTTTGAAGAATTTTGGGGTACAATGTACTGAGGGAACCTGAGATTTTAAGAAAATTTTGTTGTTTTTAAGGTGATTTTGAAGAATTTTGGGGTACAATATACTGAGGGAACCTGAGTGGGTCTGGTTTTGCCCTCAAACACCTGTCATAATTAAGTGTCCATATATAGTATGCATACAAGTAATAATTGTTGTAATGGCATTCACACTTGAAGCGAAGGAATGGTGGATACACGACGAGCACAAATCATAAAATTCACTGACCTTATAGTATCATAAATTTGCGACAAAAGTCACAATTGTTTCAATAGAAATGTAAATAAAGCGTAAAAAGCATTCAAGTATCATATATATATTATGATACTGGTGCGTCATAATTGTCATCAATTGTGAAGCATAGCCTTATATTCGTACATGGGGATTGGGGGGGGGGGGGGGGGTCATACTTTTATTTTGGATCTTGGTGGGGGGTCATAGATTGGTTTTCGATATCGGTGGGGGGTCAAATTTAGAAAACTCATTTCTCGGAAAAACCATCCAACCCCCCCCCCCCGGTAAATAATGACCGGCCCCTAAAAACCCGGCAATAGGTATAACCTTTATTCCAGTTTTATATGAGCCCTGCTATGGAATTTTGTACATATGCCTAGGGCCTGTGCAGGAACGGTTAGACATCTATCCATTGTAAAACGGCTGTACACATACACTTTAGGCCTATATTCATCAAATCCTGCCGCCTCTATGTGAATATTTAAACCTATGGTGATGTTTTGGGGCATATTGGGAATGTGAGATTTTAAACTAGAAGATAGTTTCCAGATTCTTGGGCGACTTATGGAGCAGGAATTTAGCAGGATGTTTTTAACAGAGCTGCCGACGTCTAGGTCCAAAGACTGGCACTGGCGATCTGGCAAGGATACCGTACATCTAAGTGGACTTGGGGGAGATAAATTGGCTGAGGGTGTACACGATTTCCTGTTTCATTTACTTTGGTGTGACTGATTGTGTGACTTTTTATATGAACTGTATTGTTGTGAGTTATTCATATATGTGTTGATTGTGTATTGAATTCAGTTTTGTGAGTCCATGGGAAACACGTACACATAAAAGGGCCGGGGTTTTTTCTGTCATGTTTTCTAAAACATGGCGTTATCTTCTTCTTCTGTACTCATGTACCCCGCGAGTGGCACTGTGTAATACAACAATAGACATGTTTTCTATATTGCGATCCATTCCATGTACGTGTTTTTCGGTTTTTTTCGATGACACGCCTATATGTGAATATTGGTTTTCGGTGGAAAAAATATAAAGTGTCTCACTTATAGGCGCATGCGCCTATATTCGAATATAGGCGCATATTCACTTATAGGCGCATGCGCCTATATGCGGATCAATACGGTACACAAAACCAGATCGAGGACGAGAATCATCAAAAGAGACAGTTTGGTGCTTAATGGTTCTCTTGGAATGGACTTGAGTATTAGATTGGAAAGGATATTCTTTCACGGCGACAACAGACTCCATATTGGTCCCAGTGCAATAGCTGTAGGGTTGTGTGCTCACACGTGTGCTTCCACACAATCTTTTCATAGATTTATCTTTGGGAAATCGATGGAATGCATAATGTAGGTGCACAAATGTGTACAATACGGCGCTTTTTCGTGCATTTGACAGTTACTCCCCCTTTTGTATAACTACTGATCAGGAATCTCACGCAGTGGTTTTAGTTAATCTCGCGATACGTGCGACCAACCAGTGATTCACACTCCGAACCGTATAACCCTACAGACGTATGTAGGGTTATACCAAGATGGCGAAAGGTTTGTAGCTTCGATTTGTTTCAGGCTTTTTCAAGGGAATTTAATTACCTTTGATACGAAATGAGTTATTCCTTCCAAGAAACACATCTTGGTGTGTCTGAGGCCGTGTCTGTTTGTTGAGAAGTGTTTTATTTCGGCGGATTTCTCGATCTCCAGATTCGAACATGTATAACCCTACCGTTTGTTGTCTATAACCCTACCGATACTACGCCCGTGAACAGATATAACCCTACCAGCCGAAACATGTGACAGTTAAAAATCAGTTAAATCCTAGATTTTATCCGCAAAAAACGAACACTTGAGTAGTACAGTAATTGTGATACCATTTATTTTGACCATATGACAACTTGGCAGACATTATGAATTATGAAAATCTGATGGTGCAAACAACAGTTTCAAGTTTGAATGTATATATATAATGTACATATACTTACATTTTTTAACTCGTTACAATGTTTTGCTGATATTTTTGTGATGCTACATGGTATCGTATTATGACTTGGTATACTTCACCTGTGAGTCAAACGCCAATTTTCATTTTTTTACGTTCATGTTTTCGATGATAAATATAGCAGCCAATTTAAAATTTAGGGGGGGGGGGGGGGCTGACACCGAAGCAAATTGGAAAAGTTGATGTCTTCCAGATCACTACTGAGTTGTACCATGATACACTTTTATGTATTTTGGATGTGTCTTCATGGGGTTTCTTCAACTTTGTCAATTCATCTCATGATTTACACCAAAGCAGCAATATATACGATATCATACGTATTTTAGAATGATAATTAATGCAAATATCGTCACAGAAAATTTATACTATTCAAATTGCAAGATGAGCATGGCCGGTCTGAGGGTTTGGGGGAAAGAAAATGTGCAAAATTGTGTCTCTCAGATCTCTTCTGAAGTGTACAATCCTGACGCGTCTCAGTTAAGTACAGACATCGCAATATTAGAGGCATACCGTATTGGTCCTAAGAGTAGTACGCGCCCTAATAGTAGAGCGTCCCCTCTTTTGCCCCAAAATGTTCGATTTTTGTAACCTTATCATTCACTTCATATCTTTCTAATAAGATCTTGGAGTGTTCCAATCCACACATTCATGTTATTTGAATCATAATAAAGGGGATTGAAGGCTATAGGTAAATTATTTAGTGTTTTTCTTACATTTGACTTCAAGTTGGACTTCATTTTTGCGCGCGCTGCTGCAGGGGGTCTTGCTTTGGCTCGCCGTGCTACTATTATAGGACCAACACGATATATTTGTTGCTTCTGTTGCTATACCTACATATGGATGTTGTTATAATATTCTTGTTTTGGAATACTCTTGTTTGTGAATAGAGCAACATTTATGTGAAATTTATGTGTGTTTGAAAAACATGGCGTCAGACCGCCTGATAAAATTGTAAAATATAGTAAATGAACAAGAGTATTACCACATCTACAGCCGACTTGTTGGGGATGAAACATAACCACGAATATTATAAAGTAGATCTAAAAACATACATTACATCGTTTTGTTTCACCATGTTATTATTTTGGTTGGAATCACACTTAAACATGCTATAAAATGAGAAAATTTAACACGCATTTTTCTTCTTTTGAGATTCTCCATCGGTAGGGTTATACGCGCTGGTTGTTAGGGTTATAATTCTTCCGGAGAGCTGTGTCTTTAGGGTTATACACCCGCATATTTTCTTCTCCCTCTTACCCACCTCTGACAGATTCAAGACATAACCCGGCCACGCATTATCCATCAATCAACACCACGGAACTTCGACACAACACTGGTTATGTGAATACCGTGACAAAAGCGCTGAAATACACACACATTTCGTGGAAGCGACGTACCTTCCGCCATCTTGCTATAACCCTACAAATATTTGTAGGGTTATACGGTTCGGAGTGTGTGATTGGCGCTTTCGAAAGACGGCGACTATTGATTACTCATAGTCCCAGGAAGGGCTCTGTTAAAGCTATAATCACTTTTAGAATTGACAAAATTTATTCATTCTGCGATAGCTTTATTTTGTCTATAGAATGAGACATCGTACAAATTTGGGTCTGAAAATGTGTATTATGTGCCTAAATTGAGTTTCCAAATCAAGATTCGAATTCGGGCGCATCAATTTTTCCCTCAAAGCGGCCCGCCTTGTGGGCGAGTTCTATACACAGTCTGATGACGTCATTGGTATTTGTCTAGATATTGTGGCAACCGGCAATGTAGGCAGGCCGATCACTCTCTATTCACTGTTTTCATGCACGATTAATGGCAATTCTCTGAGTATCTGTTGTCGAACTGTGCATATTTCCTATATATTCCCGACTATCCCGAGATGTACTTTCAAGTTTGCGTGACAAACAAGAATGCTAAATTTGGCTGATTTTAAAATTGATTCCAACTTTAAAATGCTCAATCAGTTTCCCATGAAAACATCAAAACCGGGAATGAAATACCCCTCTTCCTCTGAAGTTCGAGGTAACTGAGTTTGAGTTTGCAGGTTAGCTATTCTATGTCTATGATCAAAATCTAACTTTGTCCACAAGTGAATCACAATGAGACAAGTCATTCCATCATAGTATTCAATGGTATTGCAATATTTAGATGGGGTCGTTTGTACACAATTTGAGTACAAATTTGTAGTCTATTTCAGCATTACTAAAACCTCATCTTATAACATATATAATAGTGGGCGTGATCATTATTCATCATACAATTTTGACTATTATATAATCAGTTCTATCCGTGATAGTAGGATCCCTGACACAAGTCATTGTATTCTGTGAGTTCAACCTGTTTACGCACGTTTCTCTTTAGTTCGGGGACAATAAAAGTCCTATTGATTTGACATACTTCACCTGGTTTTGGACGTAAATTTACCAACATATCTCAGACTTCTAAGTTATGTTATATTGGGAATGTGTAGGAAAATCGGGGCTTCAGTCAGTTTATATCCATGAAGAAGTTTTTGTTGTTGTTTTTTTTTAATATATGACGCTTTATTTCTACAAAATACAGTGCAATACACGCACAAAAATGTTACATATACAGTTTAGGCAATTCGCAGTTTTCACATTATATATATTAGAGCAGTTTGTATATGAAGTGTTTTGATAGTACATAGTATTTACATTTACTTAACGATTCTCTTTACACATTGTTTTTTTTCGCTGATCAATTGTTGAAGATGATTTTTTTTCCTTCAAATATCGTATATATGTTGTGAATAGTATAGCGTTGCTGTTTCGTTTACATTTGTATATATACTATTTTCCATACATTGGGCAAACATCTAGATTCTGCACATGTACAAGGCAGTCCTAACATTATTAATTCTTCTTCGATTGAGGGCAGTTCAGAAATTTCCATCGCATTCCAACAAGTAGAAAAAGAATTCCAGAAAATTTTAACAGGTTTGCACGATACAAAGAAATGTTGTATGCCATCTATATATGCACCGTTGCACTGGATGTATGTGCATAAGTTTGAGTCACCAATTTCACATGTATAGAGCCATTTTCTACAAGGTAGAGCGCGATGGATTACACGGTATTGTAAAGATTGAATTGAGGTTTGCGTGCATGATGTAAAAGGTGCGCTATAAAATTTTCAAAGACTATCCCATTACATTTTTCCCAACTTGAGATACAAACGGGAACGTGATTTTGAGATTTTCTCCCGATATACATCCAATTTTTACAAGTGAGTTTAGATATGCTATGTACTGTGCCATCACATTCAAAATACATACCTGTTTCCACATTCTCTGTTTTAAATTCATTTGGCATACTTTTCACCAAATTTTGGACGGCATGTTTTATTTGATTATATTGCAGAAGAGTGCATCTAACGCCATATAAAGAATTAATCTATGTAATTGTAAGAAATTTACCTGCAGAAAAAAATTCACCAACACTTCGTATCCTATTATCATACCATTTGTTTTCCAAAATATAGTGCAATTATCACATGTGATGTTTCTGTTGTGTCGAGGTCGCTCAAAATTTCAGCATAAAATTCAAAGAGCTTGTCAACTAGCTTGTGGGCCCCTCTGCATTTGATCAAGTAATCAAAGATTATTTCTCCAACCAAATCGTCAAGTATGAGCCTCCATGATGCTGATGGAGATGTAACAGCTCTTTTGAGCCACGTTATTTTCAAGGATTTTATTTTGGTCTCTAAATCGATCATCTTCAGTCCACCATCAGGAATGTCAGCAGTGGGGTTGAGGGATCCTAGGCATATTGGGATTGTGAATGCATGAAAAAGTAGGGGGGGGGGGGGCAGATGTGTTCTTTTTCTACTGAAGATTAGCTGCATTCGATTACCAAGTATACACTCCCGCAAAACGCTGGGGAAGATGAAGTTCCTTTCAAGACAATATGTGAATGTATTATTTCACAATTACACAATGTACATTTACACAATGTATTGATGTAAATGTATGACTTAAATGTATTTTATTCCATCGGGTGTACAGTAGGAACAACTACATTTATCACACTGTCTGCCCCTGATGTCGACAGTTTGTCTTTGGATAAATTATTCGGTCGGGCTTTGTTTCTATTGCAAAATGTTATATTTTACTTTTGTTATTGGCATCATCAAAATCTGACTGTATTGGTGGTAATAGATTGATACTTACATGACAGATTAACTCATGATGGAGTATTTCATTTTTGTTCTGCGAATCAGTACCATTATGCTTCAATTTTGACGAGGCTATTTTGTATTGTTCGCAGTAAAATTCCATCTTACCAAACGTTGCATAATGGGAAACAAACCTGCATATCACACTGGTCAAGTCTGGGTGCTTGTAACACTTACACTACCGTTTGAGTATCAATTTTACGAGTGATAATGCAACCCTGGATACAGTCGATATTCCATATTAGGGTGTAAATCTAGTACATATAAACAAGTTGGTAGACTGGTTCGATCCAAGTAAACACTCAATACCGCCAAAGCAGAAACTCTCCTAATGTTTAAGTACTCCGTATCCATATTGGGTTGACAGGGAGAATCATCAGACCAATTCGGCATCAAGTATCGTCATTGAAGAACCGGCCGGGTACCATCTAGACGAAGAATACTGATTACGACTGGCAGATTCCCTAATTGACGCTCTCATGTTCATGTGGGTTGTTTCGTCGTCGTTCAAGCAGCAGCCTATTTCGGAGAAAATATATATCCTAAATAGATGTGTCCTACATCCTAAATTATCGCAGCTGACAACTTGAGCGAGAACAATCTCACATGAACTCGTTACGTGAATTATAAATAATTAATATTAAAATAATACAATTGTTTGTTGGAAATGTCAAACAACATCATCAGTGATGAATGGTCGATAAACATGATAAAGATGACCAGTGTCTTGACAGATCCTCATAATTATTTGTCAACCTGGACGACCGGTGTCCTGATTAGTCAAAGCACCCAGTATACCGAAATCTCCTCACAATTTGAACACATTTCGGTTTTATGGTGCCTTTATGGGAATGATTTTCAAATTCATATTGTGTTGTGACAATTGATGGTTCACACATGATGGTTCATACTTCTTTTCTTTACTTTTAAAATAATGTTCAACGAGCCCTATTTGTCCTGAAACACTGAAATTTGCCATGATGAAATTATTACAGGGAAATGGCTAGTTTTGACATTGCTGAAGTTGTGATTCCATGGTAACCAATATATCATAAAAATGGTTATAGGCAGTGTATCAAGCCATAATAAAAATATTTCACATCTTTTAATGTTAAAGAGAGTTTTACTCTTGGTATTATCTGTATATCTGGACTAAATATTATATACGCATATCGCTTTCTGGACCCTTTTTATTAGCCAACCCTGTATATGGAAGGTAGTATAATCTCAGAACTTGGACTTATTCGTAGAATTAAACACTTCAGGGTGAGATTGTAATCACGATTAAAAAGACAGTCACGAAATGTCTGGACGTTCACTCGACCCAAAAGCAAATGCTCATGTCTTGAAAAGATTCAAATGACACTGTCATTTCAACATAAAATATATTGATATTTACTGTTCTTGGATAATCATTATTCATGTTGATTCGTGTTTCCTTCCAATTTTCAAGGATATTGTAACATGTTGCATCTATGTGTTTGCGTGTCCACTGAACATGAGTATGAATATGGCATAGTGTGGCAAAATATATTATGTTATCTGATTAATATAACCAAACCAAGTATGTGGCGGAATATATTATGTTATCTGAATAATATAACCAAACCAAGTATTCCATATATTTTTTAAAATGTCATATATCTCCAGGACGTGAGTACCATCAAGGAGGTCAGGTTAGATAATAAACATTTATGTGGAGGTTTATGGAGATAGAGTGTTCGGTTACAAGGCAAGCTTTAATATAAACAGATCTTCAAATTGGTATTTGTGAATGCATGAAAAAGTAGGAGGCCAGATGTGTTCTTTTTCTACTGAAGATTAGCTGCATTCGGTTACCAAGTATACACTTTTCCGCAAAACGCTGGGGAAGATGAAGTTCCTTACAAGACAATATGTAAATGTATTATTTCACAATTACACAATGTACATTTACACAATGTATTAATGGAAATGTATTAACATTTAAACGTTTCACCTAAATGCATTTTATCCCATCTGGTGTACAGTAGAAACAACTACATTTATCACACTGTCTGCCCCTGATGACGACAGTATGTCTTTTGATAAATTATTCGGTCGGGCTTTGTTTCTATTGCAAAATGTTCTATTTTACGTTTGTTATTGGCATCATCGTAATCTGACTGTATTGGTGGTAATAGATTGATACTTACATGACAGATTAAGATTCAGAAATACCCACCATTTTTTTGTGTAGCACAGTAAATATTGCAGCATTGAATATTACTAAATTATTTTTATCAAACCCAATATGGGGAAAAAGGCCTAGAAATAGCATTTGAGCAAGCAATATTATATTAAAGAAGAATTTTGAAGTATTTAATCAAATTTTAGGATGCCAAATGACAAAGTTAAATTACACAATTTTACGCGTCACCGTTCATATAGAAATATACATTAACAAATCTGCTAACTATTTTTCCAACAATTGCCACATACCCAAGTCTATAAGCCGAGCCTTACTTTTTTAGATTTCCCCCTCAAAACCATACAATGGATTTTTGAAGTTGACTCTGCTGTGAGAACTGAACAACAAATCCATCATGGCCACAGGTTCACTCCCAAGGGGACTACTTTTTTAACCCTTGTACACCTATGGAACATCCATTCATTGTCTGGAAGGGGAAGATGTATGACAAATAAGTTGAATAAGTGAGAACAAGCAGATATACTTTGTTTACAGGAATCTTGTGTGCCACATGCTACAGGCACCTGTCTGGACTGTGTGTGCAGTCATGTGTAACACACCTGCAAGGTGCACACTGCTTTCCTCATGTTCATAGAAGCTCAAATACTAGTACATGATGTGCATGTCAAGAACAAGTCAGTATACTGCTCAAGCTGTCATATTAATCTGCAATACTGAGGTTAAATACTACTAATAAATATCTGAATACACAACATATTTTCAGAACATATATATTTTTCATTATTAATATTGTAAATGGTTCAGTTCTGCCATGCCAACACATACAAGAACGTGTACAAGTGGAATTTATAAAAGTGATTAATTAAAAATTTTTATTTACAAAATTCAGTAAATTAATATACCTAGTATTACCTACCAAGCATGAAACACAAGTATTAAAACCATCGTTAATTTAATTCTTGATTACAACTTGTTTGACATTAGTTTCATTTATTGATTCACTTTTATCACAGGCACACACACTTATCCAATTGGCCAGTTCATTCTTTTCTCTATATTAGTTGCCAAGAAAGTGGCTCAGAATAACTGACATAAAAAATACCAGCATTTGTACATAACCATAATGACAATATGCTAGGTCATGATGCAATCAGGCTGTTTCTCAATAAATGTATTTACCATATATGTTCAATATTTCAAGAGTTTCCTGTATAATAGAAAAACAGTACTCAAATGCTCATATGAAACTTGTATACTATGGGAAGAAGTACATATAAATTACCATGGTCACAAAAAGTGAAATGAACATGGTCAGACATCTAATAACTAACATACTGTACATGTTTCACAATACTTTTTGTTTTGGCCATACACACACCAAAAAATTAAATGTATGAACTATTTTGGCCTTCATCTGAGTGTCCCTGTCATCATGGTTACTGTACATCATGATGAATTTGCTCAAGGAATACCAGGACTGGGCCACCATCAAACCCTACTACAGACATTGAATGTGCATGGAAATACATGTACATCCAAAATACAGGGATCAATTTACCCAAGTATGTAGAAAAAAATAGCCCAAGGGCTAAGATAGGTTACCGGACAATATATAATACTAGTAGCTATATTTTGTCCCGTGGTCTTAGAAATAAGATCACTGGTCAAACTTAAAGTCACGAGAGAGTTCAGCATATTTGATTTCCTATACGTTCACAATTGATTACTAAGCTGGAAATTCAATAATGAGAGAGATAATAATCATCATGTCCTGTGACCTTGAAAATCAAATCAAATGTCAAATTAAAGGTCTACAGAATATTCAGCATTTATCATTTGCTGTATGTCAACAATTGATTTCTAAGATGTAAAGTCGATAATAAGCGAGATAATAGCCATTTTGTGCTTTGACCTTGAAAAGTAGGTCAAAGGTAAATTTCAAGGTCATCAGAGTATTCGACATACAACATTTCCTATATGTACGCAATTGATTCCTAAGCTGTAAAGCCGATAATAAGCGAGATATTAGCCATTTTGGGCTCTGACCTTGAAAATGAGGTTAAAGGTCAAATTCAAGGTCACGAGAATATTCAGCATATATCATTTCCTATATGTCCACAATTGATTCCGAGTCTCTAATCTCAATATTAAGTGAGATATCTAGAACATTGTGGCTCATTATAAAGCATACGAGAATTTAACATGGGAAAGTCCTATTTGGGCCCCGTAAGCAACATCAAAATGGCCGCCGCACGCAGGCCGGCGATTCAAGAGCATCAAAACTTATACACATTATAAATATACATGAGGGGAACAATTTGAAACTGAAATCTCAAAACTGATCAGACAGTTTTTGAGAAAATAATTTTTAAAGATAAGAACATGCAAAAACAGCCATTTTCGGCACAAAAATGGACCCCAAAACTACATAATCGATTCAATAAAAAAAATAAAAAAAAAACATCTGGGGGTATTGACCCAATACATAGTCACACAAATTTATGGACAAATTCATCAGCCCGAAAAAAAAAAAAAAATGTTAACAGATAATGTGGCGGACGACGACGACGGACAACGCACGAAAAACCACGACAATAGCTTATCGGCCCTTATGGGCCTGTAAGCTAAAAATGTGGACGGACGGCGCCGACGCTGACGACGACGCAGACCATAGGTCCGGTAACCTAAAAACATTGTCATTCAATTCAGCCTGTTTGCAAAAGTTCATGCAACTGCTGGAGGCATACATGTAGCATCCCAGGCATTACATGGAAATACAAACTCTCCACATGATATCTAAACCAGATAATAATGTTCACATCTCGGTATGCAAGCCACATTATATCTATGTAAATTAGTACTCACAGTATATCTGCAGCACAGAGTAGGTCTTTTAGCACATATCGACTTGCCGATATGTCCAATTTGGGTAGATACACATGACACAGTTTTCTTCGTCGCTTCGGAGACGATGTTGCTAGTCAGACCCACAATTTCAATCTCTGTAGCAGCACACACTTATCCAGCTAGTGAGTATATCCAACTGGGGATCCACTTCATGTGGCACCAATCAAACAGCTAAATCACATCACAGTGATTAGCTGTTATCAACATCATCAATAATACGGGTAAAACACGTAGCAACACATCCATAATATCCATTCTTTCATCTGGTGACAGAATCTGTAATCTGGTGCTCTGGTGATTGCATGTGTTCACATGGCATGATGCAAGATGTAGGATTTAGAGACGTGGGTGGGGTTCATTGTCCTGGGGGGGGGGGGGGGGGCTTAACACCCCCCCTTCCCCTAATTGTCATGTGGTAGAGGCCTGCAAATAAAAAAGTAAAGTGAACATGTAATTTGTGAAATATTCGTAAGTAAATTTTGGGTGTACAGTATGCTAGACTGGGTACATGTAGGATTGAAACCTGCAACCTCTGGCACGCCAGTGGAATATTGACACACAATTTTGACACACAAAACTTGACACACAATTTAAGTAGTGGCGGAATGACTGAAGTAGGAACCAATTATTCGTGTCATGGGAATCAAACCGAACAGGTACTCGTCTGTGATATTAAATAATTAGTTAGAAAGTTTTGCCTGTTTTCTATGCTGGTACTATGTTGTAGGAACTAAGTATCGATATAACGAGAAGTACAGTTATTTCAACAGCATTTTCCATGGAGTCGATGAAGCTGTTGTAGTTTAATGTCAATATTTCATGACACATTTCGGGGCAATTTTTTGTTCATAACGAATGTTCAAATAGTGAAATATGAACCGAATAATAGCAATTTTGGATGCATCAACGAATGATCCCTAAGTACTAGTTCTGGAAATAAATTTAAGACATACTAGTACCAGTAGATGGTCTACCCATATACTGTATGGTACCGGCAATTTAAATTATCAACAACATGTTCATTATTCAGTTCCTGTGCTTTTCTGTGTAAACAGACCGCCTGTCCTAATCAGTATCAATAATAAACAAACACTGTTTGTTGGTATAAAAAATAAACAAATACTAACCTGTTGCACTGGCCAAAATGTGTGCATGTCCCTGAGTTGACAGACCAAATTCTACAAATGGCTGGCATCGGACCTTCCCATGTGCCGGACATGGCAAATGATAGGGTTAACCACACACGTGACCCGCATATCAGTGTTGTTTACATGCTGGTCAGCTGTTGATGCACATGGGCTTGCATGTGATTTTTGTGACAAATGTTTACTTCCGATCGGTTCCGAGTCGGATTGAAGGGCAAAGCACATGTGTCCTGGAATGGGTTGCGTACGTGATATATTCACCTGCAGACGTTGACAGTTGTTGGATCGTTGTAACTCATTGGCGTATAACATTCCTGTATCTAAATCAGTCATTTTGGACTAGCTCAAGTGTTTTGATTGACGACAGTGCCTCAAAACTTTTTTGTTGTTTGGGAAATTCCTGGAAACATTCAATGCGCCATCTGGCGAATAGAAGTCCTGAGTCATTCCTTGCCCAATTACGTGTGCGGCAGCAATGCAAATAGTCCCAGATTATTCGGTATTGTGGCATTGAAGAAATGTTGTTTATCTGTGTATTACTTGAATTTACTTAGAGCATCTCCATTACAGCTCGAAAAGTCGATTATAATACTATTATTATTCCTGTTATAATGAGGCACCGATCAGCTGTTGGGATGTGTAATGATACAATGACGTATCATCTTGATCACGTGATTTAGGAATACAAACATGCCGTTTTGCCAAAACTGTTTTGAAATGTTATCATTTGGATTGTGTTTTTAGAACAAAATAACGGAACAACTGTTGTAATGGATATGTACAGATGAAGAACACATCCCAAGGATTAATAGTAAGTGCCACAAACTATGCATTGTCGCCTATTTCAATGCAGATTTGTTACAGCAATGTTGCCCCCAAAACGTGCTGAAAATGAAAAAATTAGCCCAAGGGCTAAGAAAGGTTACCGGACAATATATATTTTAGATATTAGTATTTTGTCCCGTGACCTTTAAAAAACGTCATTGGTCAATTCAAGGACACGATAATATTCGGCATATGTCATTTCTAGTATGTCCACAATTAATTCCTAAGCTGTCAAGTCAATAATAAGCGAGATATTAGCCATTATGTCCTGTGACCTTGAAAATGAGGTCAAAGGTCGAATTCAAGGTCATAGCAATATTCAGCATATATCATTTCCTATATGTTCATAATTGATTCCTAAGCTGTAAAGTCCATAATGAGCAAGCCATTAGCCATTTTGTCCTGTGACCTTGGAAATTAGGTCAAAGGTGAAGTTCAAGGTCATGACAATGTTCAGACTATATCATTTTCTATATGTCCCCAATTGATTGCTAAGCTGTAAAGTCGATAAAAAGCGAGATATTACCCATTTCGTTCTCTGACCTTGAAAATGAGGTCAAAGGTCAAATCCAAGGTCATAGCAATATTCAGCATATATCATTTCCTATATGTTCATAATTGATTCCTAAGCTGTAAAATTGATAATAAGCGAGATATTAGCTATTTTGTCCTGCGATCTTGAAAAGGAGGTCAAAGGTCAAATTCAAGGTCATGACAATAATCTGCATATATCATTTCCTATAAGTTCATAATTGATTCCTACACTGTAAAGTCAATAATAAGCAAGATGTTAGCCATTTTGTGCTCTGACCTTGAAACTGAGGTCAGAAGTCAAATTCAAGGTCACGAGAATATTCAGCATATATCATTTCCTATATGTCCACAATTGATCCCTAAGCTGTAAAATCGATAATAAGGGAGATATTAGCCATTCTGTGGTGTGACCTTGAAAATGAGGTCAAAGGTCAAATTCAAGGTCATCAGAATATTCGGCATATATCATTTCCTATATGTCCACAATTGGTTCCTAAGCTGTAAAGTCGTTAATAAGCAAGATATTAGACATTTTGTGCTCTGACCTTGAAACCGAGGTCAGAGGTCAAATTCAAGACCCTGAGAATATTCAGCATATATCATTTCCTATATGTGCACAATTGATTCCTAGTCTCTAATCTCAATAATAAGTGAGATATTAGGCTTAATGTGTCCCATTGTAAAGCATAGGAGAATTTAACATGGGAAAGTCCCATTTGGGCCGAGTTTGGGCCCAAAATGGCCTACCTCGAGCGATTCAAGGGCAACGAAATTTATACGTGTCACAGGGGTACATATGAGGAGTGTTATGCATTGATAAGAAAAATAGTTACTGAACGGATTCTGAGAAAACGACCGTCAAAGTCCAAAATTTGCCATTTTTCGACGAAAATGGCCCTCTGACCTTGAAACCGAGGTCAGAGGTCAAATTCAAGGTCACCAGAATATTCAGGATATATCATTTCCTATATGTGCACAATTGATTCCTAGTCTCTAATCTCAATATTAAGTGAGATATTAGGCTTAATTGTGTCCCATTATAAAGCATAGGAGAATTTAACATGGGAGAGTCCCATTTGGGCCGAGTTTGGGCCCAAAATGGCCCACTTCGAGCGATTCAAGGGCAACGAAATTTATACATGTCACAGGGGCACATAAGAGGAGTGTTATGCATCAATAAGAAAAAAAGTTACTGATAAGATTTTGAGAAAATGACTGTCAAAGTCCAAAATTGGCCATTTTTCGACGAAAACGGCCGCCATTTTGAAAAAAATTGGAAAATCAAAAAACTAAAAAAAACCTTCCTTGGAAATATTTTTAGGTATTTTTGTGCAAAATTTCAGAAATATTCCATCATAAACTTTAAAGATAAAAATGTGAACGGACGGACGGACGGACGACGGACGACGGACGCCGGACGCAACGCCATGGCAATAGGTTATCGGACCAAAGGTCCGGTAACCTAAAATGGCGGTTTTCTTGAAAATGCAGTGAGAACGATGACAATTTCTCACGTACCTATAGAGAAAGTCAAAAATGTAAGGCTCGGCTCGAATATTACACAGATATAACTTTCTAAACACTGAGGTCCCTAGGGACCTGTCTTCACTCAGTTTGAGAACCGCTACGCGTAAAATTGGGTTTTGATCCGGATGGATCCAGACCAACATGGGTTACCAACATATTTTTTAAATGTTGAGAACTGACTAATCTGCTACCACAACCTGAAATTTTAGACCTAGTATTACTCAATAATTCATAACAAATGACTCCTTTTTGGTGCGGTTCTGCCCTGAGCAAAAAATGGCTTCCAAGATGGTGGGTCTCACTGCATCTTAAAGCTGCTGCCTTCGAATGTATGCAATATTTTTTTCAAAACCAATTTTCATCCGTTTTAGTGCCCATTTTGTACCGGTTTTGTGAATAAACAAACGAAGTGTATCCATCAAACCTGAATGTAAACAAATGCTCAAATCACGCTTAAAAGTCCACATCGAGTACATTTTCAAGTTCGTATGTGCATATATAGTGTAGTTGCGAGAAAATAATCAGTGATACACCATGATGTGCGTGGAATTGTCAGTCTATCTCGCATTTCTATGCTTTGTTTACATTTGCGTGTGATGGATACAGTTCCTATATTTATGTGAGAACCGCCTGTTCAAATGAGCAAAATTTCCCTGAGGACTGGTTATTTTCAATACATTTGATGTATGTTTCATTCAGTTAGATTAGCATGTTTAATATGAAATATAGTTTTCAAAAAATATTGACTGGTTTCGAAGGCAGCTGCTTTAACTCATGATGGAGTGTTTCATTTTTGTTCTGAGAATCAGTACCGCTATGATTCAATTTTGACAAGGCTATTTTGTATTGATCGCAGTAAAATTCCATCTTGGATAATGGGAAACAAACCTGCATATCACACTGGTCAAGTCTGGGTGCTTGTAACACTTACACTACCGTTTGAGTATCAATTTTACGAGTGATAATGCAACCCTGGATACAGTCGATATTCCATATTAGGGTGTAAATCTAGTACATATAAACAAGTTGGTGGACTGGTTCGATCCAAGTAAGCACTCAATACCGCCAAAGCAGAAACTCTTCTAATGTTTAAGTACTTCGTATCCATAATGGGTTGACAGGGAGAATCATCAGACCAATTCGGCATCAAGTATCGTCATTGAAGAACCGGCCGGGTACCATCCAGACGAAGAATACTAATCACGACTGGCAGATTCCCTAATTGACGCTCTCATGTTCATGTGGGTTGTTTCGTCGTCGTTCAAGCAGCAGCCTATTTCGGAGAAAATATATATCCTAAATAGATGTGTCCTACAACGTAAATTATCGCAGCTGACAACTTGAGCGAGACCAATCTCACATGAACTCGTTACGTGAATTATAATTAATTAATTAATATTAAAATAATTCAAATGTTTGTTGGAATAGACGTGGAATCAATACCCAGTATCAAGTATTCCGAGCAAACAAAACAGGGTCCGTTATCCAATCTCATAGTCCGGGGACAGAAAGTCATATCAGGCATACGAAGTGAGAGAAAACAAAAATGACAGGGAAACTCATGAACCCCCGTAAATGGCCATCAGGAGGTCAAACGTAAATGGCAATCAGGAGGTCAAAATGGAAATGTCAAACAACATCATCAGTGATGAATGGTCAATAAATATGATAAAGATGACCAGTGTCTTGACAGATCCTCATAATTATTTGTCAACCTGCACGACCGGTGTCCTGATTAGTCAAAGCACCCAGTATACCGAAATCTCCGCACAATTTGAACACATTTCGGTTTTATGATGCCTTTATGGGAATGATTTTCAAAATCATATTGTGTTGTGACAATTGATGGTTCACACATGATGGTTCATACTTCCTTTCTTTACTTTTGAAATAATGTTCAACGAGCCATATCTGTCCTGAAACACTGAAATTTGCCATGATGAAAGTATTACAGGGAAATGGCTAGTGTATTAAGCCATAATGAAAATCTTTTAATGTTAAAGAGAGTTTTACTCTTGGTATTATCTGTATATCTGGACTAAATATTATACATGCATATCGCTTTCTGGACCCTTTTTATTAGCCAACCCTGTATATGGAAGGTAGTATAATCTCAGAACTTGGACTTATTCTGACGTATAAGTGAAATGCTGACGTCAGCGATTGAGAATTCTGCTTTGTGTTCATCCAACTTGTCACATCTGTCTTTGGATGAACTCACACTACTGTACGACACAGAACTGAGGAAAGTAATTGACACTCTAGCACCACTCAAAACCAAGAACATCACAGTCAGACCTGAGGCTGATTGGTACGACAGCAACATACGGGAAGCAAAACAGCATCGGAGACAGGTCGAGAGGCTCTGGCGAAAGACAGGTCTTACCGTCCATAGAGAGATGTATATGGCCAAAAGGGACATAGTGAACAGACTCATTGACCTTGCAAAACAGGCGCACTACAAGGCTGTCATTGATGAGAATCAGGGCGACACCAAACGCTTGTTTTCCGTGGTCAACACTCTGCTGGGCAAAGAGAAGACCCAAGACCTCCCAGCAAACAAGTCTCCACTGGAACTATGTACACTGTTCGGGGAGTTCTTCGTGGAGAAAGTCGTCAACATCAGAAATACCATCCAACGACAGCCAGGCACAGAAGATCTTATATCCCTACCATCCACAAGTATAATATCAAGTTTTGAAGCAATCACGACTGGCTCACTTACAAAAACAGTAACATCGATGGCAAGCAAGACCTGTGACCTCGATCCGATGCCGACTTCAATGGTGAAGTCAGTCCTGGATCAAGTGGGTCCAGTGATCACAGCAATTGTCAATGCATCTCTTCTGAGTGGCGTGTTCCCTTCACGTTACAAGGAAGCACTTGTCACACCACTGTTAAAAAAACCATCGCTCGATGTCAACATACTGAAGAATTTCCGCCCAGTATCAAATTTGGCATTTGTCTCCAAGGTCCTTGAAAAGGTTGTAGTCTCACAACTCAGCACATACCTGGAGGATCACAACCTACTCGAACCTTGCCAGTCGGCATACAGACAGGGACATAGTACCGAGACTGCACTTGTCCGTGTCCGGAATTACATTGTGTGTGCTGTGGCCCAGCAGAAAGTAGTTCTACTCATCCTTTTGGACTTATCGGCCGCTTTTGACACGGTCAGTCATCAGCTCCTTGCCAGCACACTTCAGCATCTTGGTATCGGCGGCACCATGCTGCAGTGGTTCGTGTCCTACCTGGAAAGTCGCCAGCAGACTATCCAAATCCAAGGGGCAAGGTCTGATCCCATGTCCTTGGACTGTGGGGTGCCTCAGGGATCGATCTTAGGACCGGTCCTCTTTACTATCTACACGGCATCTCTAGGACAGCTCCTACGACAGCTAAACACAAGTTATCACCTGTACGCAGACGACACCCAGATCTAGTTTACATGCAAGCCCAAGGAAATTGACTGTGCTGTTGTCGAAATCGAGAAATGTATTGCATCTGTACAACAGTGGATGATAGAACACCAACTAAAGATGAACAGTGACAAGACTGAGTTTCTCATGATCTCTTCCAAGTCATCTGCACACACCAGAGTACCTCCGTCCATCCACATCGGTGATCATCATGTTGCTCCATCTTCCCGCGCTCGAAACATTGGTGTCGTGATGGACTCCACAACGTCCATGCAGGCGCACGTGCAAGCTGTCTGTCAATCTGCCTATGCCCATGTTCACAACATTTTCAAGATCAAGAGGAACCTGGACCGTCCATCACTTGAACGCATAGTCCATGCGTTCATTACAACGAAGCTGGACTACTGTAACTCTCTCCTGTGCGGGGCTCCTTCTGTGCTGATTAACAAGTTACAACGTGTCCAGAACGTTGCAGCAAGGCTGATCACGGGAACTGGGAGGAGGGACCACATTACACCGGTGCTCAAATCCCTCCACTGGCTGCCAGTCGAGCAGAGGGTCAAATTCAAGATCCTCACTCTGGTGTACAAGACAGTGAACAATCAGTCCCCGGTGTACCTTCATGAACTCCTCCACAGATATAAGCCAGCTAGAGGACTACGTTCCGGTGACCAGTCCTTGCTCCAAATCCCCTTCACAAGGTCATCAGCTGTTCAGACCTGTGCCTTCAGTGTTGCAGGGCCACGCCTCTGGAATAGTCTTCCCCACAGTATAAGAACTGCTCCCAATTTAGAACTTTTCAAGTCTCAAATCAAGGCACACTTGTTCAATGAATATTTTAATGTCTAATCATACTATCCCATGTAATCATAATATCCTATGTCATCACATAAAGCGTTTTAGAGCACTCTGTGGATTTACGCTATAGAAAATAAATTATTATTATTATTATTATTATTCGTAGAATTAAACACTTCAGGGTGAGATTGTAATCACGATTAACAAGACAGTCACGAACTGTCTGGACGTTCATTCGACCCAAAAGCAAATGCTCGTGTCTTGAAAAGATTCAAATGACACTGTCATTTCAACATAAAATATATTGATATTTACTGTTCTTGTATAATCATTATTCATGTTGATTCGTGCTTCCTCCCAATTTCCAAGGATACTGTAATATGTTGCATCTATGTGTTTGCGTGTCCACTGAACATGAGTATGAATATGGCATAGTGTGGCAAAATATATTATGTTATCTGAATAATATAACCAAACCAAGTGTGTGGCGGAATATATTATGTTATCTGAATAATATAACCAAACCAAGTATTCTATATATTTTTTTTAAAATGTCATATATCTCCAGAACGTGAGTACCATCAAGGAGGTCAGGTTAGATAATAAACATTTATGTGGGGGTTTATGGAGATAGAGTGTTCGGTTACAAAGCCAAACTGTCGTAAAATGCCCGAGTAATACCCCATCCTTCATGATAGCAGTAATGAAATGATGTTATCATCACTCGAAGCTGTGGCCTGGATGACCCATGCCTGTAAAACGCAAACCAGAGGCATTGAGTTACGAATAGGAATCAGTGATCAAACTCGAAATCAATGTTTGTGATAACACGGTCGCAAGGAACACTACTAGTATATATTAACGAGTGGCGAAAGAGCCTATACAATACATTTGAGGAATGAAAAGTATTGTTTTGAAAATGCCCCCAAAATGTTATGATTAAATATTCTTATCAATCAGCCTTGTACACTCATTATCGAGTTTCACCAAATCCTTATCAATAAGGATTATACAAAAGACGTCAAAACTCTCAGTCCACATTCTGAAGTCATGTTCTTTTATCCACAATGATTTCTATAAATCACAATGCTATCCACGTCATCTCGATTTTTGTTCAGCAGTATGGAGTTCCATAGTGGGGCTATCAGTAATTTGCGCTCGCATACGCGATCGTATGAACATAAATCCTCCAATTTTATGGGACTGGTGTACTTCACACCAGGTAAACTGACGCGCTAACTGCAGTTAGTGTCATCATGGTTCTGGCCTCCAATTGCTGCAGTAGTTTTCACTGGATATTTACAGAAATAGCTATTTATTCTCAGGGAGCACAAAACTTTATTTTCTATTAAACATTTAGTGCGCAAATATAGGAAGTTTTTTGTGGGAGTTTTTCAACACTTTTCCTGGCCATCTAAAAGATAAACATTCAAATGCTATATAACAACACTGAAATACACATAAAAACAAATAATTATCCACTAAAATATTATATTATCAATTTCTATATGTGTGTGATTATGTACGTGACACTCTTCGACATATGTATATCTACTCACTGTAACAACGTGTTTTCTATGTCTGCCGATATTCGCAAATTATTGTCGGAGGCATTTGTCGAGAAATCTTTGCGCAAAATATACAGTCCACCCTCATCTCGACAAGCTTGCTCAACCGGTACAAATATTGACCTCTTATCGCAGACTATCATTTGTGCCAAAGGTTTCAATAAAGTCCCGTATTTCGCTCGATTTCGCATTTGGCCGACACATGCACTGCCGAGGACCAATAGTCCAGAATCTGATTGTTCTTGTATCTGTTTGAGTGGCACACTGCTGATACCAGTGTCTTTCTCGAGGAAAACAAATGCATATTTCCCTACTGCTTGCAACACTGTGCACAAACGATGAGTTCCATTTTCATTACTGTCAACCAACTCGGAGTATTCAGGACTGGCAGATATATCCGTCAGGAAACTTGTCCATTCAATTTGTTTGGAAAGTGCTTGATCTTGATTTTTCTGCAGAGTTCGGTATGCCTAACACAAACATTAGATGGAACCATACGGAATACCGTTAGTGCCAGGTGTGAAAATATATTTGAGTGGGGGCTGCCACTTAATGATCTGGCGGCCGCCACTTAATGATTTGGCGGCCGCCATTTAAATATCTGGCGGCCGCCACATAATTATCTGTCGGCCGCCACTTAATTATCTGGCGGCCGACACATAGTTATCTGGCGGCCGCCACTTATTTAGTCCTTTAACACAGCATTTTGGTCAATCCATAGAAATTCATTTTATTAAAATAAAATTTACATTTCATTTGAGATACAATATCGATATACTAAGTCGATATTATCAAGTTACTAACCCGGGAATTAAAATTTTCTACCATGTTAAAAATCTTCTCCTACCTCCCCCCCCCCCCGTTCGAAAACTCCCATAGGAGTGGTGCGCGTTAGTCAGATGCAAACTGACTCTGATCGGTCAAGGCCGATTTATATTGTAACATATATGGTCCAAGAATGCCTCAATAAATTTAACGATTATTTGTTTTGGGGATGAAATGTACATATTTTCATGATTGGTATTATGGACCGTAGGGCAACTTTCAATACATAATCCATAGGGGAAAAAACAAAGAAAAAAAGGAACACACAATATTAATCAGATAATTTGACGAATATTTGTCACCACCATCGAATATGCACTGTTTGTATTTGTTCACATATCCCTTTAACCTATATATCGATGGTAGCAACCATAATTGCAGAGGGCCCAGTTGCCATGGCCACAACAAATAACTTGAATTCATTGATGATCCCTATATAATGCTAAGTGTGAATGTTTAAGTTTTGTTGAATAATTTGCATATCAACAACCCCCCCCCCCCCCATTTCCCATATAACATTGTCTCATTAAAAACAGTATTGTCATTAATACAGTATGTCAAGACTTCTATTTGGATACTAGGGCCTAATTAGCTATATGTATATTGCTTTACAAGAATCTCCTCATATTTCAAGCCACGGCCTACAGATAATTAAGTGGCGGCCGGCAGATAATTAAGTGGCGGCCACCAGAAAATTAAGTGGCGGCCGCCAGATAATTAAGTGGCGGCCGCAAGATAATCATGTGGTGGCCGCCAGATAAATATATTTTCACACCTTTCATTATCTGGCCTCTACGGGCTTCCGTAGAACCAAACGTGTTCACGACTTGAGAAACAGTTTAATATGCCTTCTGATTCAGTATTTTGAATAATATATTGTTTCATTGTTCATGTTCTTATATCGTCCGCTGCAGCAGAGAAACATATACACAACATTTTTGCCTCCTGTATTTTTCCACAAAATATGCTCAAGGTAGATAAAGTTAACTGAAAGCCTGTTTTTGAAAAATGCTGGTCATACTTCATCTCATTTTTTCGAGTTTATAACAGGAGAAATGTATTTTCGGTAACATGGTACTAATGCTAGAGCCCTAATGAAAAAACCAAACAAAACAAACACTATAAACGGGTCTTACAGCAATAAATCTCGTTCGTTGAGACACCGTGGCATTTAGCGGGAAAGAGGGTTCATACATGTAGCTAAGAACCACAATTTGTGTAGTATAAATTCCCTTCACAACTGCACGCGGTCACAACACGTACCACCGTCTGCACTCCCTTCACCTCCCTCGCAAAATATCACTGCTCCTTGCCCGCCGGGATTACGACCAAACTCGCCAGTGATCTGATCCCCGACAGGGGGTCAGAATGGAGAGGGGATGTAGGCTGCTGTAAACACTGCCGCAAATGATCACCAGTGCTGTCTCCTACTGGAGATAGAGAGAACTGATCCAGTGTCAGACGGATACCAGGGGCAGGCAGAAAAAATGTGTTTTGGACAGATAGGGGGTGCATATGCTGACATCTGGTGACTGCTTTTCTGAATACATTTAACTGACTTAAATACGTACATTTAAGTCCAAACATGCAAATCGGACTGTGGGATGCCGAGTTACAGTGCAGTAAAGATCAGTCAGCATTATCAGTGCAACAGAGCTGTACATTTCTCTCTCTTATGTATTTCTGATTCAACAAACTAGCTACCACGTTTCATCACCATCCTTAAATGGAACCCACCTGTTCCGGTGTCAATGAGAGTCCTTATACATTCATGTACTTATTTGAGAATTATGAAAACAATAATATAAGCCAAAAGCAAATTGTGGCTTCGTGAAGCTTTCAACATATTTTTGAAGAACTGGTCACACTGCTCGAAACTCGGGTCGGAACTGTTTAAACTAGTGAATGTCTGATGTCGAACAATGTCGAATCTCGACTAAATATCGTAATCTTACAATATAAGTAGAAAATGTGAACTAAAGATTCTGGTGTCACTGACAACAAACAATCTTTAGTTTTCCATTTGCAAAAATAGGTAACGATATCTTTCGTTCAGGAAAGTAATTTTAAATGAATCTTATGATATAACTGCAACATTCGATTTTCATGTAACATGTGATTTGATTTTCTGTGAAACGAACACGTTGCCTGAACCAATTCCACTAAATCACCTAGATCATTCCAGTTGATGAATACATAAGATCTAAAAGAATCTGGAACATTTTATGCCTCGCATGCGATCCTTTGAATTGGTATTTACTGGCATAGTATTGCAGTGAAGGAAATACAGTACAAAAGTAGAAATGGATACCGACAAACAGACAAATTCATAAATCAAGACCGAATCCATGGACGAATTTTACAATATCAGCGAATTTGAGTAGTCAAATCCGAGTGATACTAAAGTATCAAAGTCAAAGCCATGTGAAAATCACAGACAAATGACAGACAATATATTCTGATACACACTATCGACCAGGCACATATTAGAAACAAACAACCACACAAATCCAAATTTTGATTTATAAGCATGTTTTAGTTGGAAATATATCAGAAACAACCAACTGGGCGAACCCTCTCCACATTTCGAGCCTAAAGTTTGCCAAATCCCCGATATACAATTATATGTGGTATCAAAGTCAAAGAAATCCATCTGATTGTCAAGTGAAAGCCAGCTGGATTAATTACTATCAACATAATGCAGATGAAAACACCCACGTACGCGCCGTGTGACTCTCTGTGTGGGCATCGGTACGTTTTGTGCAGTGGTGAATAATTTATGTGATACACAGCGGAGAATAAACTGCACAAAGCCAGATTGAGGACGGGAACCATCGAAAGAAACAACTTGGTGGGTAATATTGTTATCAGGGAAGGGACTGTGTACTGGACTAAAAACGTTAAATCTTTTTCATGGTGGCAATAGACTCCAGATTGGTCCCAGCACATTAACTGTGGGGTTGTATGGTCCATCAACAGTTTCAACACCCCAGTGGTAGGATACCAACCTATTACCACCAATACCACGAACATTCGATGATGCCATGAAAAACCCTGGTATTAGGTAATTGTGAGAGCGGAATAGAACCCAGTATTATTTTAACAAAAGGAACACTGGCGTCATGATAGCAATGTGTGTAAGTTGTTCCTACATGTATAGTACATTTGGTGAAATTATGGCCCAAGTAGCGCATCTTACTCTGTTAATACTACTCACCCACTGAATGTATACCATATTTAATTTAATCTGGTACATTCTTAATCTTCATTGAATTTAGAAGAAATAGTAAGCTGCGCTACATGGGCTGAAATGGGCATACATGTACAACTTATTTTAAGACGTGAATGAGGCGTCACCTAGGAAGTATGTACGCGATGCAAGGTACATCCTAGTGTACCTAGTTTCATGCGAAGGTTGAAGTGGAATATCCGTTTCTGAAATTCGTTCTTGCTAGCTTTTTTTATGATGATATAGCACCGTTACAACCTCCAAAATACGCAGTGGAGTTTGAACATACCAAAAAACGCACGATGTGAACGAATTGTTTACATCTGCGTTAACATAAATAAAGAAATGAATTTCCATATATTGTCGTTATTTGCGAAACAAAATTATCAAATTGAATATTTTGGGTTTAATTACTATAATATTACCATACATATACAAGGTTTAAGTGATTGGATGGTGTGTTTTATATATTTTTTCAGCGCTTTTTGTTACTTTAGCATCACTGCGTGGGGATCGTTCTGTACGAAACCATTTTAAAAATACGTTTTTCAATGTCAAATTTAGACACATTCATGTGCGCACCAGAACTCTTGCACCATGCAGCTGCACTGGGAACAGCTATTGATCAATTTTCAACCGGAAAAAAACAAAAACCGAATATGCCACTTCAACCGAGTGGCGAAACTGCTTATAATACATTTGAGGAGTGAACAGTATTATGTTAAAAATGTCCCTTATGTTATGTTGAAATCTTCATATCAATCGGCCTTGTACACCCATTCTCGAGTTTCACCAAATCCTTCTCGCTGACCTTCATTCCGAAGAGGGCAAGACTCTCACACAATATCCTAATGTCATGTTCTTGTATCCACATGGGGTTGATGTAAATCACAACGTAATCCACGTCATCTCGTCTTTTGCTCAGCAGTATGTGATCCGTGGTTAACGTGGCGTGAAATTAAGTATCAAGTCCGTAATATTTCTGATGATAGACAACCCAACATTATACATATTATTCGCATTCCATTCAACCGCCCAGATACCTCAAAGTTTACTGAAAATCAAGTACAAGCCAGAAGACAAGCCATCACTGACTTCAAAGAAGGCGTTTGGAAGCTTGTCCGAGATCATCGACTTTGTGCAGACAACCAGTGACAAGAAGTTGCATAAATTTGGACACCAGTTCTTTGAACAGTTCCGGCAGTATCGTGTCAACCAGCAATCACAAGCCCAGCAGAAGAACATCACAGACTTTTTACAAATCTAAATTTTTGTGTGTGCATGTATGTGTGTGTATTATTTGTGTCAATTTGTTTTTGTCAAACATTCTGATAAAATGACTGAAAGCTCCGCATTTTTTTATATTCTTGACATTAGAAGTATCAAATAAATGAATAAACATACTGGGTTATACTAGTATATATTTGATAAAGAAATCAATACTTGATATTGAAATATATAAATAAGTGAATGAATGAAAATATACTGAAGCAACAGTGAATACATTGTATTCAATACTGTTTTGAAACGGTGATGAACACACAATGGCGCACCTTTAATGAAAGGACACCTCCAATGTAAGGACACTTTTGCTTGGATATGTGGGTGTCTTTACATTGCAGGGTTTACTGTATCGTTTACAGATTAGAACGATTCTCACACGCACAGTTTATCGGATTTCGATGAAAACGAGATATTCTCTAGCCAATGGATAAATCTTTCCAATCCTAGATATTTGGGAAGACTGAATTGAATCTCTCAAAGTTATTTGCGCGAAGGTGCTCAGAAGAACGCATACAAAGATGTACGCACTCAGACCACATAACAAAGATCTTCGCAAGCGGGTAGAATGGAGAACTACTGATTTCAATGATGCTCCACCCCACCCGTGCCCTCCCCGATCACTGACCTCAATCCCAGTCCCTCGATCTTGTGTACTGCCACTATAAGCAGTATGAGTTTTAAGTAGTATGAAAACTTCAATTTCGGGCACCTGTTACCGTTTTGACACGCTCAACTGAGATGTCGTCGTTATACGTAATCTCGTTTTTTTTTACCTCAACATTGACTAGAGTTGAATATCCTAGCATTATAGGATCCTTGGTCTTTGCTTGCATGTGTTCATTTCGTAGGACCCGAGCTCGTGTGGGTTCCACAAACAAATGCAAAATGAAACAGTATTTGGTTAATTATATGTACTATGTACTTTCTAATACAACGAGAGGATGCTTGCAACAATAAATGAAAAGCTTTAAAGCCAATAACTACTCATTATTTTTTTTTTTACAAATTGTACTGTTACAAAACAAATTTTGGACATAAACATAAAGCGATTTTACAGTATAACATGTACATGCATACATGTGTACTGCAGTATATATATAAAGTAGGCCATATGGAATGTTTTAACATGGAAAGATAAGTGCATACAAATTTCTTTTAACTGTTTGAATTTCAGGCCAAGAACAAACGAAGAAATTTGTCGACCTGGACGAGGCTAGTCTCCTGCAGTTCATTGAAATCCTCTGCAAAAAAGTAAATCGCCCAATCCATGATATCCCCCCCCCCCCCAGAAATCCGGGACAACTACCTGGCCCTTTTATGTGTCCGTCCCAAAAGAATGTCAACCCCGCCCTTCAAAGCAGAAATTACTAAATGAGACAGAACAGAGTGAATATGAACCTTGCACACTAAATATTATCCAATCCACAATTGAGTGACACCTAAATGAACACAGAGACAGTGACTCAATCATCACTAGCCCTGAATTATTCCAAACAGAGAGGCCATCAGTTCCAAATACAAGCAACTGAAAAAAATCGGGAAAGGTAACAACCCTATGAGGAAGCGTGCACCGACTCAAGCCGAAATAACACAGATGTGGCCGAAGGAGGCAAAGGAGACACAAACATCGGAATAACTACACCACATTTTCTGGTGGATTTTGCGTACTAGATTTGGCTGCAGAGCTCACCAGACAATCAGAGATTGCAGACCCTCGCCCTTCAGATTTAGTCACTAAAATAAACCTTAGTATTTTCAACGTGGGCGATAATCGGGGATTTTGGTCATACGACAATTGGTCATATATTTAAATGGTCGGTAATTAGCCATACAAGAATACAAAAATCATGGGAGAATTAATCATTAATAAAAGTAGAGTTACTGCGATTTTTCTGTTTTGACCACATTCTTGACCACGGCCTGAATTCTTGACACCGACCTTCCAAACTTTGCAGGCTCACCCAGATTTATACTGCGTAAAATATTCTATTGAATATCTTCAGTGGTTTCTGAATTATTACTACTTGTAATATTATGAATCGGTAATTTCAGCCGATGACTTTTACATTCTCGACCTTGGGCGATAATGAGGAATTTTGATCGTACGACGATTGGCCAGATAGCAAATGATGGAGAATTGACCTAAGAAAAATACAAAATTATTAGAGAAAATTAATCATGAATATAAACAGAGTTATTGCACCTTTTCGATTTTGACCTCTTCTGTGACCTTGACCTCGTACTTCAATATTGAGCTGTAGAATTTCAATGTAATGTTTCTATTATCAGTGCACATTTCATGAACGAAAATGGTTTAAACAGATTGATAACTGGCTTCACAATAGGGTCTCGAATCTCAGAACACTCTCAAGTCATAAAATCGTGACCCCCAAATTTTCGACCGGGGGCAATAATTGAGTTTTGGTCTTGAGACCATCGGTTGTACGCCATATGATCGGGAATTGGCCAAAAAAAAATACAAAAATAGGTTGAAAATGTAATATTGATTAGAACCGGAGTTATATCCAATTATGTGATTTTCTTTTTTCCGTTCCCATGGCGACCGTTTTCATCCGATTTTGGCAAAATCTGAAAGGGACTGAGCCACTACCATAGCACTACCATAGCACTCCAGCCCTATAAATTTCAGATCGATCGGACCGTTTGCCTCCGAGTTATGAGTGCAGACATTTCCACTGAAACGTCGCTGGCCAAAAATAACCGGAATCGTGACCCCCCAACTTTTCGACATCGGGCCATAATGGAGAGTTTTCGTCGTACACCATACGATCGGGAAGTGGCCAAAGAAAAATACAAAAATGGTTGGAAAAATAATATCAAATAGAACCGGAGTTAGAGCCAATTATGTTATTTTCACTTTCCGTTGCCATGGCAACCGTTTTCATCTGATTTTGATCAAATTTGAGGAAATTTGAGCTCGAGGAGATACGAGCCACTGAGATACCGCTTCATCACTATAAATATCACATTGATCGGACCATTTGTTTCCGAGTTATGCGCGCGGAAGGACAGACAGATAGACCCAAATGCATAAATACCCTCGCCCCAACTCGCCCCCCCCCCCCTACGGGGGCGAGGGTAATAAAGAAAACAGGGACATGAGGTGGAGGAACGTCCAAGTCAAACAAATCGATGAAGGTACATTCACAGGGCCAACAAAGTACCTAGTCTCCCAAGAACATACCACTTAGACGCGGCAGGGCAGGACTTCGGGGAGAACAAGAGGAGAACAAAGTATTCGAGGATCTCAACCAACCACATTCCTGGCCTGTCAGGATCTTTGAAGTCTGCGAGGCGAGACGTCCTGCCGAGATGTGCGAAGCGGGTGCTGACTTTTATCTGCAACCAAAAGTCTTCACCTTTGAGGAAAAGCTTACTCAAACCCAGACTTGTTATGAGAAGCAGGTAAAGGATTGAATTCGTAGTGAGGGGAACTCGAGGGGCACTGACAAACGTCAACAAGCAGCATGTCGGACTCAGATTCAAGTTGCGATTTGCAGATGGAATGCGATGTTGAAGGATTGGAATGTGTTGTTTCTAGTAATATCCAAGGGGTAGGCAAATGATACTGCCGTACCGCTTTGAGCCAGAAGAGGCGGTCGCTGGTGATAATGCAAGTAAAGCAAGGGGGAGTAGAGACGGTGTGACAGTGACACAACAACATGAGGCTGACTCTGAGGAGCCGACCGTCCAAGTCAAACGAATCGATGAAGGTACATCCACAGGGCCAACAAAGTACCTAGTCTCCCAAGAGCATACCACTAAGACGCGGCAGGGCAGGACTTCTGGGAGAACAAGAGGAGAACAAAGTATTCGAGGATCTCAGCCAACCACATTCCTGGCCTGTCAGGATCTTTGAGGTTCTAGAAATCCGAATCTAACCCCATGGAATAGATACATGACAAGTACAAAAGTACCCAATCACAAGCCCGAAGGCTACTGAGTTGATGGTATCCTCGAGGATAGATTTAACTTCCGCCAGCAGTGACACCGACTCAGTGGTATAAATGTAAGTATCAATCTATTACCACCAATACAATCAAATTTTGATGATGCCAATAAGAAACGTAAAATACAACATTTTGCAATAGAAACAAAGCCCGACCAAATAGTTTATCCAAAGACACACTGGCGTCACCAGGGGCAGATGTAAAGATGATAATATGCGATATATTAGCCATTTTGTTCTCTGACCTTGAAAATGAGATCAAAGGTCAAATTCTAGATCACCAAAATATTCAGCATACATCATTTCCTATATGTTCACTATGGACCCCTAAGCTGTAAATTTGATAATAAGCGAGATCTAAGCCATTTTGTATTCTGACCTTGAAAATAAAATGACTAACCTTGAAATTTAGGTCAAGGGTCAAATTCAAGGTCACTAGAATATTCAGCATATATCATTTCCTATATGTTCACAATTGATTCCTAAGCTGCAAAGTCGCTAATAAGCAAGATATTGGCCATTTTGTCCTGTGACCTTGATAATGAGGTCAAAGGTCAAATTCAAGGTCATGAGAATATTCAGCATAAATCATTTCCTATATGTTCACAATTGATTCCTAAGCCGTAAAGTCGATAATGAGCGAGATATTAGCAATTTTGTCCTGTGACCTTGGAAATGAGGTCAAAGGTCAAATTCAAGGTCACGAGAATATTCAGCATATATCATTTCCTATATGTTCACAATTGATTCCTAAGCTGTAAAGTCGATAATAAGCGAGATATTAGCCATTTTGTCCTGTGACCTTGAAAATGAGACCAAAGGTCAAATTCAAGGTCACGAGAATATTCAGCATTTATCATTTCCTATATGTTCACAATAGATTCCTAAGCTGTAAAGTCGATAATAAGCGAGATATTAGCCATTTTGTCCTGTGACCTTGAAAATGAGGTCAAAGGTCAAATTCAAGGTCTTGAGAATATTCTGCATATATCATTTCCTATATGTCCACAATTGATTCCTAGTCTCTAATCTCAATATTAAGTGAGATATTAGGCTTAATGTGTCCCATTATAAAGCATAGGAAAATTTAACATGGGAAAGTCACATCTGGGCCGAGTTTGGGCCCAAAATGGCCCACTTCGAGTGATTCAAGCGCAACGAAGTTTATACATGTCACAGAAGTACATATGAGGAGTGTTATGCATCAATAAGAAAAAAAGTTACTGAACAGATTTTGAGAAAACGATCATCAAAATCCAAAATTAGCCATTTTCGACGAGAACGGCCGCTATGCCCTTGAAACCAAGGTCAGAGGTCAAATTCAAGGTCACGAGAATATTCAGCATATATCATTTCCTATATGTCCACAATTGATTCCTAGTCTCTAATCTCAATATTAAGTGAGATATTAGGCTTAATGTGTCCCATTATAAAGCATAGGAGAATTTAACATGGGAAAGTCCCATTTGGGCCGAGTATGGGCCCAAAATGGCCCACTTCGAACGATTCAAGCGCGACGAAATTTATAGACATCATAGGAGTACATATGAGGAGTGTTATGTATCAAAAAGAAAAAAAAGTTACTGAACAGATTTTGAGAAAATGGCCGCCAAAGTCCAAAATTGGCCGATTTTCGACAAAAACGGCCGCCATTTTGAAAAAATTGCGAAAATTAAAAAACTGAAAAAATACCTCCTTCTTGAATTATTTTTGTGCATTTTTGTGCAAAATTTCAGAAAGATTGGTCCGTAAACAAAAAAGATAAAAATGTGGACGACGCCGACGCCGGACGCCGGACGCTGGACGCCGGACGCAACGCCATGCCAATAGGTTAGCGGACCAAAGGTCCGGTAACCTAAAAACCTAATTCAACTGCAGTGATGAAAATGATAAAGCTCATTTAATCAATTTTTGGATTCAGCAGTTTGTACATACCCTACGCTAGGAGATGTCAGGTCGATTACACTGGACTGTTCAGTAGCAGTTTTTGGGGGCACTTGCCAGTTTTCAACATAATCGACAGATTGACCGACGCCATATGTACGATAGTAATTGCAGAAGCAGGTAACAGTGCGGGATTTGATCATGTATGCCTTGCCAGATGGTCTAGTGTTGTGGAATTTCATGGTTCCTTTGACTGGCATGACTTTCCTGTCAGAACGATCTGACTTGCATTTCTAATCAGAGCTGTACCGTTTCTCATAGCTTTTGTGGCTGCATGTTTGACAACGGCACTCCATCGGCAGAGCTTTTGCCATGTCATGACTCCAAGTGCCATTCTACATCTATACCCAGGTCCTGTTTCGCAAACGAAAGATCAGCAAATGATTCCTTTCCGCGGTATTGTGACGCACAACAGTCCGAAAACGGGATCTGACAACTGGGGATCCCCGCATTTAAGCCCTGGGCTTACAATTGGGGAGAAGGGGTTGTGTCGAATGAAATTTAACCCCATATGAATGCCCATGGGCTTATATTTGGGGAATGATTAGTTTTTATTTTGCACGCTAGAATTTACAATGGATTAGACAGGAAAGCACTTCTTATATGCGTAATTACTATATTTGTGCAAACATTTTTCTATAGTTCCATAAAGATAGAATATCACAGATATTCACTGTCATATTAAACGCACGCATGAAAAACGCACGCATAAAAATGTACACAAATAATACATGCCTATGCATGCATGTACCGGATAAAATCCAGCTGGTCACGTGTATACGTACTGTAGTGGCCCTAGGCAAGGCATACATGTCTTTTATCAATTTCATTTCAGTGGCTCATTCTAGGTACCAACACTTACCAAAGTCTCCTAATTTATATGCGTTATGTTGCAGAAATTGCATTTTTCTTACCTTGTTCCTTCAAAAAAATCTGAGCACAAGTCGGTGACAATAACATGACCTGACCCCTAGACAAAAAAACTAGGTCAGTCACCGCCTTAAGATATGTTGCAGGGTGTCAATGTATATTGGCTTCTACCAATGATTTCCCGTTTAAAACTTTATTATAGCGAATATGTTTTGAATAGAGAATATTGCATTTGAATAGAGAAGACTTCGTTTACATATAAAATATGTATATATTTGTTCAACACAAACAAATCGTATGTCAGTGTTATTGAAAATTTTTGTTGCCTTATTGGTCAGCCCTGACAATGTCATGAGAATATTGATTCATTTTGGTCATGCCTGATTGACATCCCTTGTACTAAGAGTATTTGCCAGCAAAACGAAATGACGTAACTTACAATCGTCTCTATGGACGTACAATCGTCTCTATGGACGACAAATTATACAACAAAGCCTCCAGCCGTAAGGATTGTAGGGCTCCCTCAGACAAAATGGTAGACAATGGAAACTTCTCCCATCCCCCGTCGAGTGACAATTTAGAATTTGGAAAGCACATTCAGTGGAATAACCTTTGCATTGTTAGGATGAAAACTCTACCTACTTTTGCCGGAGTTTTTGCTGGTGATGGGGTTCGAAGCCACAAGTTCATCAGAAGCGCAATAGACGTGGAATCAATACCCAGTATTAAGTATTCCGAGCAAACAAAACAGGGTCCGTTATCCAATCTCATAGTCCGGGGACAGGAAGTCATATCAGGCATAACCAAGTGAGAGAAAACAAAAATGACAGGGAAACTCATGAACCCTAGTCCTCGTGTATATAATTTGTGTATCTTGTATGCCCGATACTATCAGTTTTGTCACCGAATACACCCCAGGAAACATATCTGCAATCAAGTTCATCATCGAAAAAAGCAAATAAAAAACGGGATATTACATTCAGAACCATTCAATATTGGCTGTGATGTCGAGATACTGTTTACTGTTAGTTACGAAAAAGCTCAACTACATATAGTTCTAACACACGAATAATTCCATTTTGTCACCTTGCCGGAAAACATTACAAGTATATCTGCCCTGAGAGTGAGCAGAAGCATGAGATTGAGAGTTCAGCGACTTAAGAGAGTCGTTTGAACTCGCAAACAGCAATAAGGTTGGATATACCTGATGCACCATGTCTCTCATCCATTACCAACAATACGCAAGGTATTGATCATGACAATATAAACCTGAAGTAATTTGTTTTTCATTGGAAACAGTGCTCAACCAAATATTTTTCATCCCAAAATCACAATGACGTCATCAATCATTATGACACACGGTGTGTAAACTGTGCACAGTGCTTAACCAAATATTTTTCTTTCCAAAAATCACAATGACGTCATCAATCATTATGACACACGGTGTGTAAACTCTGCACAGTGCTCAACCAAATATTTTTCTTTCCCAAAATCACAATGACGTCATCAATCATTATGACACACGGTGTGTAAACTGTGCACGTGGTGGAATTGATGGACAAATGCCCCATATTGGACCGAAACAAGTCAGGAATCTAAAAATACCGCAATGAAATAGGCGTTTGACCACAAGCCAAACGGCTAAAGGATTTGTGGATTATGGACGATGTAAAGTTTGGAATTATCTACATTGTACAAGCATTTAGATTTTTCGAACACGTACGGTTACAATCATTATACAAATATTGACTGGTTTGGAGGAGAAAATGGTGTAATGTACCCCATGACGAGACAGTGATACCCGAGGCGAAGCTAAGCTGAGTTGGTATTTATTAGCTTATAACCATGATAATGAACGTCATTGGCCAGTGCGTCGGTTTGGATGGAAACAGACCCACGTAGGGTAGGCATGGGCGGCCACGGTCCTGCATGCTATCATTTGTTTTGAATACCGGTATAGTATTCTCAACAAAAGGACCACAGCACTTTCAAAAATAATATTTATGATTGTTTCAATGAGGTTGTACATTTCAATCTTCTGAATTTTAATCTTGTGATCTTGTGGTGGAGCCAAATAGTGTTTACTGCAAAAAAAACATATAAAGAACTCGTTTGTTTTATTGGGTATATAACAAAAATACTGCATTTAGCATAAATTACATGGAAAAGCCGACGATGTTGGTTTCCCAAAACATACGCATACAGTACCGCAACAAAAATATTGAGCTAAATTCCTTAAGTTGGCAGAATAATCGCGAAATATTGACAACTTTTATAGTTTCCGACATAAAAGTGATAAAATGTGGTCAAAAATATGGTTTTTACACCAAAATAGACACATAAACTATCAATTTGATGCAAAACATTGGGCAACATTAAAACCATTGAAGGTCTGAACATCCGTAGATATGTTCTTCTTTGTTTATTATATGGAGAATAATAAGCAATTCAATTCATTTAATTAAGATTATTAATCACACAAACTTTCCCATCCCAACATACTTCCGCTGGCGACAAAAACAATTCGCTCCACTGGTTAGGTTACTACTAACCAGTATGAATGAATTTCAAAGTCATGCTGCCATAATGTTGACCGGCACAGAGGGCTTCGAGGGGAATATTGCAAATTGTCGTACATGCTGATTAAACAATCAGCGACAGGAATTCTAGTATGAGGTATAATAAAATGCAGTCCCATTTGATCAAGGTTCCTATGTGAGATATTGCTTTGAAATGATTATGGTGTCGAGTCATTGAACCTGCCTTGCGAGTACTACCACCATTGAAAGCGCACCAAGTACCATTGGCGAGAAGGATAATATTTACCATGGCGACAACAGACTCCAGATTGGTGTCTTTTTCTTCAAGTGGTCTCGGTATCACTAGCTATAAGGTTGCTCGATTACGACTTACTCAATATTTGTGAGCTGTATCCTGAAGCATTATAGGAGTTCATTCTATACAACTCATATTATATTATTATGGTTTCACAAAAGAAGTGAATTAGATTTCTGATGAAAGTCCCAAAAAATTCTTCACGAAAAATGGGAACTGCCATTGCATGAATTATTGATCAAAATATTGATCACTTCAGGCTCGGCCCACGTATCGCCTAGTGCGTTGTTCAGAGGCTAAACAATCTATGGCTTCGGAGTAGCGAGGGACCACTTCATTTGTATTTCGGAACAGTAAAAGGGCGTTCCCTAATTCGAGGGGAGCTGAAATTTATTGTCATCTTGTGGATTTCCTTTGCGATGACATTCGACAATTAAACACACGGTAAAGCGTCCGTTTTTTTGTCAAATATCAACAACACACTTTTTGGGTTCTATAGTTAGATATTGTGGCATAATACTCGCTATCAAGATTCATTCAGATACGACAAAACAGTAATTGTCCTAAATTTAGGACGGTGAAGTTACTTTAGACATGTGGCTATTACGAGAGTGTAATAAATGGCGACGATGCGTGCTATATGTGACTGTTATTATTCGAATGGTGCTATATGATAAGATAATTTATGGTTTGCACTGTAATAAAATGAGGCTGTTCATTCTGCAGTGTCAGATAAACATTTATCACAGCTCGTGTTCTTCATTTCAGTGGTCCTGGGGATTGAAAATAAATGGGGCAACAACAATCCATCAGAACCAACGGAAACCAGAACCATGAGCTGAGATGAAATGACATTTCCACAAGTTGTTAGCATGAACGTTGTCATGTGAACAAATTATATCGCACTTCGATGCCACATTTGTAATGGGGCGTGTTTAGTACATAGCTCCATTCGCCAGCTGGCAGCACTGTTTTTGGGGGTAAAATGACGTCACTATTCTGTTTTTCTGGCGTTAGCAATATAAACGTAACTTAACCGCCAACTTTTACGTCATTATTGATTACAGACGATTTTCGTTGGTGATTTGGCGCCAAAAAATTACCCCAAGTACAATACTGCCACCTGTTGAATGTATATATGACATGCCCCATTGATTTCCATGACAGGTAAACACGTGCAGCCACATTTTCAATAGATTTCATTACGAGAATACGATAAAATGATGTCAAATTCATGAACTGAATTTAAAAATGACGTCCAATTCATGAAAAGTACTAATATTCCGCCTGGTCGATGTCATTAGTTTGTCACCACAACATCCCAGAAAAAACTTTTTTTTCATTAACTTTAGAACGTTATATCATATCATAGTTTACAGTTAGTTTTGAGAAAGTTAAAGCTGCTGCTTTCGAATGTATGCAATATTTTTTTCCAAAACAATTTTTTTGTTAAACACATCTAATGCATTATAACAAAAGGTGTGCTAAATGATTTTGAAGATTACAGTCCGTCCGTGTTGTCTTTTCATCCGTTTTAGTGCCCATTTTGTACCGGTTTTGTAAATAAACAAACGAAGTGTATCCATCAAACCCGAATGTAAACAAATGCTCAAATCGCGCTTAAAAGTTCACATTGAGTACATTTTCCAGTTCGTATGTGCATATATAGTGTAGTTATGAGAAAATAATCAGTGATATACCATGATGTGCGTGGAATTGTCAGTCTATCTCGCATTTCTATGCTTCGTTTACATCTGCGTGTGATGGATACAGTTCCTGTATTCACGTGAGAACCGCCTGTTCAAATGAGCAACATTTCCCTGAGGACTGGTTATTTCCATTACATTTGATGTGAGTATGTTTCATTCAGTTAGTTCAGCATGTTTAATATGAAATATAGTCTTCAAAAAATATTGACTGGTTTCGAAGACAGCTGCTTTAAACTACTGTTACTTTAATTGTCTGTGCATATAATTTCAAACATTCTAAGACACCCTGTCGTCATCAGTGATAATCTGCCCAATAATCGATCAAGACAACACCTGAAACAATGTTGCATGGACCCATTGACATAGGAGCAAGAAGTGCATAAATGCCCAATCACCAGTCAAACCGAACTGAACTATATGATATGAAGTAGGGAAAGTTTGCATTGCACATGCAATTGATTGTGTCTTCGGTGATGTGAAACTTTAGTTTCAATTATGTGGCGTGTTGTTTATGATTACACCATCACCTCACTTTGTACATTTGGTTTTTGTTCAGATCAATTTTCAACACTTAATTATAGTTATCAAACTTGTATTGTAAATAGTAGGTTGGCACCTACGTTGCAAACCCACTGCAATGGTGTTCGATCAAGAATCTTACCTAAAAATAGGACCTTCGCTTTTGATACAGGTTTTTTTGTGTGAAAATCAATATTTCAGCAATATTCACGACGAAGTCTGAATTAGGCGAGCCAATAAACCTGTCTTGCGACTAATACTGACATTGAAGAACACACGAAGTACCATTGGCGAAACAGATGATATTTACCATGGCGACAACAGACTCCAGATTGTTGTTTTTGCCTTTAAGTGATATCCGTAGCACTAGTTGTTCAGTCTTATTGGACACAATGCCATACGTCAATGGGGACCAGTTTTTAGGCTTTTGCTGTGGGTAAATGTTCCATGATATCACCAGATCAAGTAATCACACGAACGGGATGTACACGAAAAAGAAATATCAATAAAATATCGGTGAAAAATTGACATAACGTATAAGGCTTCTAAATGGATTATCAGCTTCTCAGACTTTTATACACTCTTCGGGAAATGTCAGTAGCACTCACATGTCATTGTAAAAAAATATTCACTTTTTAGATATGTCGTGCCTCATTTCCTAAATAAATTGATTGATTAATTGATGCAGAACAATTGTAACGCTATCCACATAATACATTGAATACGGTAAGCGATATTTGTTAAATAGTCCAACATTCACATTCTCCATTCTAAAATGTGTAATGTATTCTCAAACCATGCTTCGTCTTATCGTTTCATGTAGGCTTCAACATCAATACAATTAGATATTGATGATGTTAATAGTACCTTTAAAACTTTTTTTTCTGGAATAAAAAGACTTATACACTCGTTTCCCCCACACATTATCTTACTTGATGGTATATAATTCAAAATACAGCAAAGTCGTTTTACGATCATAGCCCATTGTGCTATGAAACTTGAAATAAAGATAACACAGAACCCTCTAGGGTTGGAAATCAACAACAAAAATGGCGAAAGTGATGATCGAAATTTTTCTTGAATCAATCTATATAGCTGAATTATTTTGCCTGCATACGGTGTGCTGGTAAGGATGTGGGTTGTTTCCCTTGCCATTCCAGAGCTAGTCTCAGATATTTCGACTATTGTCACTGAAGTACCTAGCTAGTCTCAAGGCTGCTGCCTAGTTTTAATGCCTCACGAATAATAATAACTGTCAAAATCATATGGCCGCCGTCGTGATCTGTTTCACAAGTACACCAATTTGAAGAATAAGAAAACTCCGTAGCAAAACATGATGCATATTAATATTCGGACACTCTTCCAAACACCCGAGCTCAAGCCTAATGTCGGAGTTCACCAGGTTCTCTACAGTGTCTCGATCTTGTCTGACTCTAGACTCGGTTTTGATCGCGTTCGGAATTCCTGATATCAATTTATGTCTGATACACGGTGCAGGGGATCATTTTCGTCCAATATTCATGCGTCTAAAAAACGTGGTTTAACAATCACTACCTAAAAAACAGCATATAATCCCATCATAGTGTGTGATCACTGTGGTCATCGAATCGATCAGCTATCCACAACCTATTGTTTTTTATAATGACAGATTAATGATGTTGTTTGCTTACGTCCGCCTGAACTGATTCAATGGAGGAACACGACAGTCTTGGTCGAGGGATGAAATAACATTTCTTTCCAGAATTATGGCGTTGATACTCGAAAGTCATGACACTGGGGCTTTTATGAGTGTCGTAAAACGGCAATGACGTTGAATGTAAGTGAGTGTAAATAATACAAATGTGTCATGTGATAGCATAATTCATTGTTTCTGGGGTAATTGAACGTTGCTCTTCTACACACCAAAGTTCCTATTTAGTGGACACAATGTCTGTTTTCTGAAGAGTTTCACAGCTCAAGGGAAGTGTCTATCCCTGACGTTCAATGGTCATGGGGATCAAATGTATGTATCAACCTATTACCGCTGTAAACCAAATTTTGATGATGCCAATAAAAACCTAATATCAAAAACTTTCAGAATAGAAACAAAGCCCGACCAAACATTCATATCCGAAGCCACACTGGCGTCATCAGGGGCAGACAGTGTGCAATTATAGTTGTTTCTACTGTACACCAGATGGAATTAGTGTACAACTGCCCAACAACTTAGCAAAACAATTTAGAAATCCGAAACAAACCCCGTGAAATAGGTGTATGACAAGTACATAAGTACCCAATCACAAGCCAAAAGGCTTGTTATATTGTAATATTGACTTACTTACTCACTTACTTACTCGTGGGACGATATTATACAGTTATTATTGGATTTAATTATTTATTGATGGAAAGTGATTTGCAGTTTATATCTTAGAGTATATTGAAACACTCTCTCATTGAACATTCTACAACGTTTTGTTCACTCCGTGCATATCGATGGCGTTATTTGTTTTCAATGACAATGCTTTGGTGTTTTAGAGACAAGCAATGTGCAGCGTTCGGCAATTTCTTTATATGCACACTATTACAACGATACAATGAACGATGGTTGCCCAGAGAGCAATTTACTATACGATATACATGTAGTTTATCAAGCTGCTTAGTCACCATCATAGTCACAGGATTTAAATTGGATATAAATGTAATTATGTAAATGAACCTGAGCCACTGCTTCTTTTATCAGTTTGAGTTCTAATGGGTGTCATATTACCCTGTTGTTGCGAGTTCTGTCTAGTCCCTGATACTTGAGACTACCGGTTACATGGACCAGTGTTTGGCCAGCATGGTATTGTTCAAAATGGGAGTTTTTCTGGGGGTTCATCGGGATGATGCACACGTGACCCATTATTTTTACATTGTTGGTCTCGATATTTTCTGAAATTCTCAGTTGTGACAAAATCAAATTTTCAGTGCGCTGTCTGTGGAAGAGCACTTTGATAAATGGTATATATTTGGTGATAAAACCGAAATATTGGTTTTCAGAATTTTGCAGATATGCCAATTCATGTGTATTACTTTATGTTATCGTGAATTCAAACAATTCGTTTATATCGTGGATTATTTCATATGTTCGATATGTTCGCTACTGCAGGGTGATCAGGTCGCCTTTGCAGGATGCTATCGGTGAAATATCATAATTTTGATCTGACAGTCTTTTTTCTACGTTCCCAAAATGTTTCTTTTTTTTGTCTACTGGTATTTATAAAAAAAACCTTGTTGTCTTTTGTTGCAATAGCTCGATACATGCATACACCATAATCACGTACCAAGAGGTCACCTCTGAACAATTACAATTGGGAGCCACACTCAATAATCAATATAAATACATAATTTAATGTGGACACATCCATTGGGCCTACCATGAGCAGCGTGCAGCCGTCTGTTTACCCAACAAACAGCTGGACGCAAACATTTCGGGAGTACATTTGAAATGCATTTTTTTTCGTGAAAATAGATTTTCCTAATATTGCGTTACCAAAATGTTAAGGAATGACACATATAGGGATACTGGAGCTAACGTAGGCATATCCGTTCCAAACATTCCTATTATTCATTCGTTTATCGACAATATTCATGAGGTAATTTGTCATCACGACCATTTTTTGGAATAAATAGAGCGTGCTAACATAATTATAGGATAATAACGACATAGCCCACTGTCTTTCACAAAAAGCAAATCACATCTGAAACTCTCAGGGGACAACACAAGACGTCTGTAAGGACAAGCCAGTCGAAACATTGAGCATATATTGTCTGGCAAATAAATCTCAAGTGTCTATATGGGAACTGTCAGTGTCTACCAAGTGTCAGATTTCTACCTTATCAAGTGAAAAATGAGGTGGTCTACCCAATATTAACAATAATTAGCATTAACAGTGGAATAGATTGTCAACAGTTAGTTGGCAGGAATCGCTCGACATCATTGTTAGTATGTAAGTTTGTATGTAAGTATCGATCTATTACCACCAATACAGCCAAATTTTGATGATTCCAATGACAAACATACAACATTTTTCGATAGAAACAAAGCCCGACCAATTACTTTATCAAAAGACACACTGGCGTCATCAGGGGCAGACAGTGTGGTGAATGTAGTTGTTTCTACTGTACACCAGATGGAATTAGTATACAACTGCCCAACAACCTATGAAAATAATTTAGAAATCCGAAACAAACCCCATGGAATAGATATATGACAAGTACATAAGTACCTGATCACAAGCCAAAAGGCTACTTTGTTGATGGTATAGGTGTCGCAGGTTACATGGTATTAACTTGAAATACAGTTGAACTATGATCAGACCGTTTAAACTGACATACACCCGGGAGTCACAGGTCAATGTTCTACCAAGTGTCTGATTTCTACCTCATTGGACTCGTCTGAGTGGCCACATGATGACAGCACAGAGCTTTCTGTGTTTGCCACTGATCAGCTGAATGTGCTCTCAACTCAGTTCAAGCTGCCGTCGCAGAATTTGAACTATGATGACCAAGCAGCAAAGAGAGAATGGACAGACTTGAAACTTATGCTGGATGAAGATGGTATAAATGTGGGATACCCAAAGAAATGTTATTTAGCAAAAAAGACAGATTCCCCAATCTTCTCGTGGTTGTTAAGATTGTCCTCACATACCCCCCCCCCCCCCCCTCAACACAGTATGTTGTGAACGTGGTTTTTCTGTCATGAAGCGCATCAAAAGGGACTGGCGGGCATCTCTCAGGCCAAAACCACTGGCGATGTTCATGAGGTTATCAATAAACGGAGAGCCTCTGTCACAGTTCAAACCTGAAAGGTCACTGGAGATCTGGTGGAGGCAGGGGCCTCGTTCAAGAAGGCCTAAATACAGTAATTGAGTTGTTGTATGATCATGTTTGACATAACTAGTTACCCAGTGTTCTGTTGCTCAGTGTTCTCTGCCTTGAAGTTGATACTTACCCATTCATATAAGTGTTCAAATCAATAAAAATCCAAACACAATGGGTGGTTTTGATTTATTCATACATTTATACTCTCATAGTCATATCTAAAAAAATATCAAGCATTGATTGGTTAAATTCAATGAAGTGTAAACATTCAGAAATAAACAGTACATAGAATAGAATATACAATTTTAATTTTAATACCACAATAATGCAAGGCTTCCTGAAATTCTGGCGGGCATGTAAATTTTGAACCCAGTCGCCCTGAGGGCAAGTGCAGAAAAATGTTAGTCTGGAGCACTGCTACATGTCATTTTGTACATTTGGTTTTTGTTCAGATCGATTTTAACACTTAATTACAATTATAAAAATTTCATTGTGTTGTAAGTAATAGGTTGATACCTATGTTGCAAACCCACTGCAATGGTGTATCTTACATAGGGATCGGATCTTCGCTTTTATACAGGTATTTTTTGTTAAAATAAATATTCGAGCAATTTTCAGGACGAAGTCTGAATTAGGCGATATGTCTTGCGACAGATCTAGTACCATTGGCGAGACAGCTGATATTTACCATGGCGACAACAGACTCCAGATTGTTGTCTTTGCCTTCAAGTGATATTCGTAGCACTAGCTATAAGGTTGCTTAATTCAGTCTTATTGGACACAATGTCGTACCTCAGTGGAAACCAGTTTTTAGAATGCCACGTTACTATTGCTGGGGGTTACTTGTTCCATGATATCACTAGATCAAGTAATCACACGACCAAGATGTACATGAAATAGAAATATCAATAAAATATCGATGAAAAATTCACATAACATCATAAAATACTTCTCTATAAAGTACATCTTCTCAAGCTTTTATGGACTCTTCTGGAAATGTCAGTAGCACTCACATGTTATTGTAAAAAAGTATTCACTTTATAAATATGTCGTGCCTCATTTCCTGAATAAATTGATCAATTGATACAGAACAACCTATCCATCAAAAACAGTGAATACGGTAAGCTATAGTTGTTCAATAGACCCAACATTTACATGCTTTATTCTGAAATGTGTAATGTATTCTCAAACCAAGCCTTGTCTTATTTGTTTCAAGTAGGCTTCAACATCAATACAATTAGATATTGATGATGTAATAGTGCCTTCAAATACTATTTTTGGAATACAAAGTCTCATACACTTGTTTTCCGCACACAGTATGTTACAGTATGGTATATAATTCAAAATACAGCAAAATCGTTTTACGATCATTCATAGCTCATGCTATGCAACTTGCAATAAAGATAAACACAGAATCCTCTAGGGTTGGAAATCGACAAAAAAAATGGCGAAAGTGATGATCGAAATTTTTCTTGAGTCAATCTGAATTATGTTGCTGAATTATGTAGCTGAATCATATTGCCAGCATACAGTGTGCTGGTAAGGATGTTGGTTGTTTCGCTTGCTATTCCAGAGCTAGTCGCAGATCTTTCGACTATGGTCACTGAAGTACCTAGCTAGTCTGAAAACTGCTGCCTAGTTTTAATGCCTCACGAATATTAATAACTGTCAATATGTGTGATCAATGTGGTCATCGAATCGAATAGCTTTCCACAACCCATTGCTTTTTTGTAGTGACAGATTAATGATATTGTTTGCTTACGTCCGCCTGAACTGATTTAATGGAGGAACCATGGTTACACACAGTCTTGCTCGTGGGATGAAATAACATTTTTTCCCAGAACTATGACGTTCTCACGGTGGCTAGGCGTTACGCGTTATTCAGGGAGTGCCGCGTAAAATCGTGAGTATTACGCGTTATTCGTGAGGAAATGGCAGCCTGTGGTTGATCCCAGCAGGAAAAACATACAATTTCACTAACTATACCATTTTGAAATGTCGGATTTGGGTTTGCACGGAACATTACACATATTCATGATTGTTGTTGAGAATTTAAATGAAAGAAATAAGCCAGGGCAGACAGACCTTCGGCTGCACAATATCTGTCATTGTTGCTTCGACAATCGCTCTACCCGGTTTTGGGGTTGAAAATGTTATGTATCGGCATTAATGTAGATAGAATGACAGGTCTGTGATATTGAAAGTATGGGCTTCACTCGTGCCTCTCTTCAAAATGTTTCACAATGGTCGCAACCGGCACGAATCTAGGTTGAATGTATCATTTGTTTAGTTGCTATACTTTACGCGATTTGCGTGAGGGCTTTACGCGTATGTACATGAGTAAATATTATGTTGAGATTGGGATATTTCTCTTTTTAATGCGAATTTTTCTCCAGTTTTACTGCTCAATTGATAGAATAAATTCCCATTCAAAAGATAATGTTTTCACTTGGTGAGCTTCTGTGTAAAAGACACGAAAAACTCTTAGTATTGCCAAATTCAGATTTATGAAGATTGGGAGGAACATATGGAGGATAATGATAAGTGAGAAGTATCGTCAGTACTGGACATTGTGCAGCCTCAAATCAAATTTAAAAATCTATGTGTATGCATTATCAGCTCTACTATCCCCGACAACGCTCACATGTTTCCTCATGCTGTAACGCGTGTGCAGATTTTCTCCCTCAGGCTGATACGCGTAAACCATGAAAAGCTTCTCAGTTCATAGAATACTCGATTAAAACAACTGGTTGCATTGTGTAACAATAAAGAAATATTTCTCCGAGCATTCTATGATTTACCGACATGCACTTTGTTGGTTTCAATTGATAGCCGATGATATTTCACAAACGAGTCGCAAGCGTGCGGGTGTTGTCACGAACTGTGTGTCCATTTTCGTAAATATAACGATGTATACAAGTAATTCATTGTAGCATACGCAATGTTTGCTCATTGGGATGTTCCGTAGAAACAAAATTTTAGGAAGAAACTGAACTTTTTCATTGATTTTCCTCATTTGAAATGGGGACCTATGTCGTTTCCTGTGTCATTTCCTCACGAATAATGCGTAATACTCACGATTTTACGCGGCACTCCCTTTATAACGCGTAACGCCTAGCCACCGTGGTTCTTGATACTCGAAAATCATGACACTGGGGCTTTTATGAGTGTCGTAAAACGGCAATGACGTTGAGTGTAAATAATCCAATGGTGTCATGTGATAGCATAATTCATTGTTTCTGGTGTAATTGAACGTGGCTCTTCTTCACACCAAAGTTCCTATGATATAGTGGACACAATGTCTGTTTTCTGAAGAGTTTCATAGCCCAAGGGAAGTGTCTAACCCTGACGTTCAATGGCCATGGGGATAAAAAAATGACTCACCTGTATCGTGGGACGATATTATATAGTTAGTATTGTATTTAATTAGTTATTGGTGAAAAGTGGTTTGCAGTTTTTATCTTTGCAGAGTATCTTCAAATACTCTCTAATTGAACATTCTATAACGTTCTGTACATATCGACGGCGCTATTTGTTTTCAACGACAATGCTTTGGTGTTTTAGCGACAAGCAATGTGGAGGGTTCGGCAATTTCTTTGTATGTACCGTCCCAATAACACTATCACAACGATACAATGAACGATAGGTGCCCAAGGAGCTGTGTACTATACGCTATAGTTTGCAAGCTGAGTCTTATGATTATCAATTTAAATTGGATTTAGATGTAAATGAACCTCAGCCACTGCTACTTTTATCTGTATTACGTCTAACGGGTATCATATTACCCCGTTGTTGCGAGAAACCCCACGTTTCACATTTGTTTCTCTTCCAGTGTTTTTGCTTGGTTTCGTCTAGTCCCTGATACTTGAGACTACCGGTTATATGGACTAGTATTTAACCAGCATGGCATTATGCAACGTGGGAGTGTTTTTGGGCGTTCATGGGGATTATGCACGTGTGACTCAAGTCAACCTTGTATTCCATTATCATTACATTATTGGTTTAGATATTTTCTGAAATAGTCAGTTGTCACGATATCAGACTTTCAGTGCTCTGTGTGAAAGAGCACTATTATAAATGGTATATTTTGGTGATGAAACCGGAATATTGGCTTTCAGAATTTTGCAGACGTGCCAATTCATATGTATTACTTTGTTATCGTAAATTCAAACAATTCGTTTATATCGTGGATTTTTTCATATGTTCGAGCTCTACTGCATGGACATGAGGTCGTCTTTGCAGGTATTGATCTATGAAAAATTTCACCAACGCATAATGTCAATTTAACCTTTCCACTATTCATGGTCACGCTGCGTAACCATACCAAACCCCTGCTGCTGTACTGATGGTTACTTTGCATAACCATAATTTAATTTGCGTAACCACTATTTACTGATTATATTTAAAGTGCCATAATCTGTTTTTGTATTTGCATGCGAAAGTGATCAGTAGATGCCTACGAGACGAACGAACACTTAAAATTTCTCACTTCAAACTCAAATTCGTCAAAATTTTACATTGAGAGTCAACGTTTTTTCGTGCAAAACCGTTTCCACGCAGTGCTACTAAAACATAATAAATACAAGAAAAATACAGCTTATTTGTTCTGATTTGATTGGACTTCACACATGTGAGCTGTATAATAACCCATGGAACCCATGGTATTCAATTTGAATCATGTATGTCCAAGATAACGGCAATAAATGTCAACACGTTACTTTGTTTACGTTTGCGCAAATGTAAACAATTCGTTCACAACGTGCAGTTTTTCAATATGTTCAAACTTCAATGCGGGGTCATCCGGGTGTGGTTTAAAGGATCTATTGGTGCTATATCATCAAGAATATGCTAACCATTATTGCTATGTAACTTTAATGTTATATATGATCGAAAATGTGCGAAAATTCGTCCCCACAACCATTTTTAGAATGAAGCGTAATAGAGCGTGCTAACATAATTATAGGGTAATAACGACATAACCCACTGTCTTTCACAAAAAGCAAATCACATCTGAAACTCCCAGGTGACAAACACCAGACGTCTTTAAGGACGAGCCAGACGAAACACTGAGCATATATTGTCTGGCAAATAAATCTCAAGTGTCTATACGGGGTGCAATCCTGATATGAATTGACATACACCGGGGAGTCACAGGTCAATTTTCAGATTGAAGTGTCAGATTCCTACTTTATTAAATGAAAAAGGTGACAGTGAGTATATCCAACATTAACATAAATTAGCATCAACAGTGGGACAGAATGTGAACAGAAAGTTGGCAGGAATCGGCGGCGCTCAACATCATGGTTAGGTGTCGCAGGTTACATGGTATTAACTTGTAATACAGCTGAACTATGATCAGACTGTTCGAACTGACATACACCCGGGAGTCAAATGTCAATGTTCTAACTAGTGTCCGATTGTTACCTTATCAAATGAAAAGGTGACACTCTACCCGATATTAACATTAATTAGCATCAAAAGTTGGGTAGATTGTCCACAGAAAGTTAGCAGGAACTGGCGCTCGACATCCTGGTTAGGTGTTGCAGGTTACATGATAGATAACGTGTAATACAGCTGAACTCTGACAGACCGTTCGTAAACATGCTGAAACAGAGATATATGTTATGTGGGCCTAGATATATGTATATATATGATATAAATTTGTCTTTCTGAGGCTGAGGAGAGTGCATTTTTGGTTTTAATGTATAAAATGATAGCGCATAGTTTGAAATGAGGAGTTTCTATTATTATGTGTAAAAATATCAAAATATGACACTCCAAGTAGAACAGGGATATATCATGTATTATAAGATTAGATGTGCAACAATATTTATTGGTAACATAAGGAACAAGCGTACAAGTATATTATATGTGAGAAATTTATCAAATACATACCTAGAGAGAGGGTGTCATATGAAAAATCCCACGAGGCGATATTGCGCCTTCGTGCGTGGAACCAGCCAACAACAACTACAAGTGTACAAACTGTGTATACCAAAACAACAACAACACGTGTTTGTTTGCTTGAGTCATTGTCATCATTGCCGAAAGTTAATTCGGTTCACGGCACACACTGTGGGTCGAGGCAGAATTATATAGATACCATATTGTAATATATGTTTGTGATGCTCATACTGAACCCATTTCCATTTGACGATAGATGTCAAAGCAGCGACCAAACAGGAGGGTTGGTGATATAAGTATCAATGATCAGTCTAGATGTATTCAATCTATCATTTGCATGTAGAAGGCGCACGACAAATTTAACGTTCATAGCCTTGTATGGCATTACTAAGAGTTGTGTCAACAAAGGAAATTCATTCCCTCATCATATCCAGGATATAGAACATAAATATGGTGTCGATACCAGGTACCTAGTTTAGGTTATGTATTGCTCTTACGTGTGGAGCAGACGTATGTCTCACATGTACAGGCCTTGCTGAAGTGAAGCGCGACGGGCGAGCCCATTGTTCATATCCCGTTCTAGGGGCGATATGAGGACTATTCCACATTAGTTGAGGAGGTACTGGTCGTTTTTGGCAATAAAAACAATCGGTTTTACTTGGTATGTATGACAAATAATACACTGTCACCCCTCGGCGATATACACGATCATTACGCCTCGCTTACGCTCGGCATGATATCGTGTATATCGCCTCAGTAACAGTTTATTATTTTAAACGTAATATTGTCCTCATGATTATAATATTGTATACAATCGCTTATATAAAGTTATCTATGCGCTGGTTACAACGTCTCTAGACCTATGGTCAATAATAAATTGTGACGTACATGTTATGACTTACGAATAAACAATATAACCGTAGTCAAAACAACACAGTTCATGTCATTAAATGACTCGGATGTAAAGCAGTATCATACTGAAATGCATGTTGGCACCACTAGAATATATTTGGAATTCGGTGGTTGAGTGTGGTGCGTACGATCTCAGCAGCTTTATCAGCCGACCGGTGCTCATGCGATAAATATATTTTCACACCTTTCATTATCTGGCCTCTAAGGGCTTCCGTAGGTATTGGAGATTAGAAAGGATTGTAATTTGCATGAGATACTTGTTCCATGTATATGACTACATGTATATGTACATTGTCATTTATTTATTACATGAAATTCGTATAGTATCATGGGGTCATCCACATATTACATATTACAGGAATATTTATATTTAATATGCTCAATTTGGTATTGAAGGTACACATGATTGTAACTTGCATTAGATATAACTTTTTCCATGTATATGAGAAATCAGCAGCAAAGGTTCCTGTACCAATGCATTTAAAATTTTAGTCTGCTGGGTATTTATCATGCTTATGAGCGCGAAAAAAAAATATCCAATAAAGTTTTAAAAACTTTCGTTATTGAGATATGACACTGGTATATATACCCAACTAGAAAGCAAGGCATATTTGTCTTGAGGGCATTTCATTGGTGCAGTCCCGTATTTGGACGGAGACCAACCTTGGAGCCAGTTTTGCCAAGGATCAGATGCGCCTGAATAGTGACATTCTACATGGGCAACTTTTTTACCAGCCCTCAACTGCTGACCGACCTCCTTTGCTGACAGCCTGTATGCCTGTGGAACCATGCGTCGAAACCGCAGTGGATTCCCAGCAGCTCTCATTATTCTAGACCTTAGCCCAAGAACCCACATTGGACAAGATGAGTTGGATAAAGTTGGATTGTTAAAAACCAATGATCGCGCATTTCAGCTAATGGCCAATCATATGTACTCTATCTATAATGGGTTGGCTCCCTCGTATCTTCTAGACAATTCCACCAAAATTAGCAGTATCCACCACCATAATACTAGGACTTCACAACACAATTATGTAATTCCTAGTGTACAAGGTATGGCTAAATATAACTTCTCATATCATGGTGTAAAAACATGGAATCTACTTCCTAACTCAGTCAAAAGTCATAGGTCAAAACAGGCGTTCAAAAAGGGTGTCAAACAATTTCTTTTGTCTCGGGCTCATTTGGATCAAAACAACAATTACGTAATGCACTAGGTAAAAGTCATAAATACGGTGTACATAAAACAACAATTGTAGTTACAATTGTTCTATTTTTATCGTATATCTTTCATTGTATCCAAAACATTCAGTATTTTTTACGTGTAAAGTGTCAACCTTCCGTCCACATCTTGTCTGGAGCAAATGGACCATACTGGAAATAAGTCCTCAGACTTTTGTATGTAATCCATGGCCCAGGTATATCATAAACTAACTATATATGTGTCATCCATCTATTCATTGTATAATTTTGTATATGTATGTCTACTTGTACTATATTTGTGTGATTTTCTGGTGTCAAAATAAATCAAAGCAAATCAAACTCAAGCCATGAAACGTCCGCATGTGTGGGGAGGTAAAGGTACTGCAGAAAGGTGGCCTTATGGCAGCAGCTTGGAAGGAGGAGAAAGGCGTCCATTTCCTTCAACTGCATTCTTCGAAGGTATCACATTGAAGACACGTGCTGAGGTCCCAGTCCCAAAATTGTAAAAAAAATTATCAACAGTACGCCTTGTCGAACGGGGGTCGACAAGGCGGACCAGATGCAGATGCCACCACCAGGAAAAAACATAAATGAGTAGAGTACCTGTTCTGGCTCGCTCTGTAATGCCTATTCTGCAGAAATGAGTCGCACAACCATCAACTGCATACAAGCTTCAGACATCCATAGTGCACGATGGCCCTGGTGGATCAACTGATCAATGGCTTTCGTGGCACTCGGAAGCAGAGATCCGCATCGAACCATAACCCTGTGGCAACTTCCACTGGTCTGGCTGTTTTGAGGAGTAAGGTGCAGGATGTGCATCCCCTAGGTATGATCATGATTATGACCAATATGTCATAAGTAGCAAATGTATCGGCGGGGTGAAAATTGGGCCCAGTGGGACAAAAGCTGAGCCCAGCGGGATAGTTGCAATACAAGCACTTTCACAAAGTATTTTATAGATCCAGTGTGTTTTGCATTTTTGCGTGAACCCAAAATCTTCCATAAAAAAGTATATTAGCAGATTATATTCTAACCACGCTGAGTTTGATAAATTTGAATCAAATTTGTGTTCTGGAAGAATAAACAGTCGGCGAGCAATTTCAAATACGTGGTGAAAGATTACAAGGGAATCCAATGGTGCCACGATTTTTCCAGGGTATTATCCGTGTAGTGACGTGGCTGATGTAGTGTGTCTCGCATCATCAGATGATGTTCCAACTGCAACATTTCCGTAACGTATCAGGCACGGTAAGGCAAAACAACTTGTAATCAGTATTGTACTTACAAGAAAAGTGGTTGAATAGAGGAAACTTGTATATATAACTGAACAATCCATGCTTCATGAGATGAAAATGGCCAGTACTGCTGGCATGCATAAGTTGACGACACAGCTGGCTGCCTTTGTGGCACCGAATGTCATGAACAAGGTCCGAACATCGAGGCAACCATATACAAACCACACCCAAAAGGCCCAGCTCAGTTTCCATGGGTAATCCAGGAACAGGGAAAACTTGGCCAATACAAAACTTGGCCACTTTTTGGCCAATACAAAGTGTGTTGCGTTGCGCACTGCGAGGATTTGGTTGCACCACACATAGGGAAAATGCACAAAGGACAGGAGCATTCATCGACGAGGCCAGAGGGGCCCCAATGCTTGTGGACGAGACGTACAGACATGGGGCGGAAAAGACACATTGCACTGGAAACTAATGTATACAATTAAAGGAGGCGACCACAGATCATACTGATAATCCAGCTCATATTTTTGACATTAGAGCGTTGGGGGCGAAGCCCCCAACCCTCTACATGTCTATGTGCTGACTTTTTATGGAGGTTTCATGCCAACCTATCGACGCCCGTTTTGGCATATAAACCTTTGTTCACCTACTTCAAATGAGGATTTTCTTCGTCCTTGACATAAAATCTCTCGATTTGATGGCAACCTTTGAATATTCCACAGATATATAATGCATAAATCGATGTGTTAGGTTTGAGAAAATTACGCAAAACGGTCAGCTCGTCTGAAAAACGTCAAAATGGCGGAGCCGATGGAAATTCACGTTCCCAGAATGCAAAGCAAATTTTACCGCAATGACGCGTACTTTGGAACACACAATTTTCTGTGTAGCATTTTGTGTATGCATGTACATGTAACTTTGCGTGTGGCCTTCTTTGGCGTTATGAAGTAAACACAACGATTCGTCTGCGATACCACTACTACATTTACCGTAATCTGACATGTTTTATCACTTGAGACGTGTTCCATGCTGGGTTGCGAAACCTTTTTATTTTAAACTGGTCTTTTAATTTGCGCAGTAGGCCTATGTATGTGTTATTTATATCATGATATCAGATGCAGATATTCATCATAGTATCAAATATTTTAAGGATATTCTATTGAGGTTCAATATCATTTTATCAGGCGTATCTGTTTCATTGAGTTCAAAATAAATGTTTACTCATTAGGAATATGATTGAAGTACGCCTATGTGTTTCTTCACAATATAGGGAATGAATTGGAATCATATGGGGGCATGATGTGGTTCAATTTTCTTTTTTTTTGCAGAAGGGGGGGGGGGGGGTAACGTTGTGTAAGATACATTCAGCTGTCGTGGTGCTGATGATGTTCTCGAGCTCTAATGTCGTCTCCCGCAGTTAGCTGCATTTTCTTGTTTGCTGGATATCCAGTGGAGATGGAGCGCTGTTTTGCCTGTATTTCTGGCTTTCAGTGACGGATTACTGGCCAGTTGCTATTTGACGACTTCAAACCAAACGAACTAGTGATTGTATTAAAGCAATGGGCCAGCAAGATGGGCACATATATTGACGTGGCGGATGATTTCCTCTTATCCTTCTTTGAGAAAGTGCAACCATACATACTGTGGACACATAAATTATGCTGGTCTCAGTAGTCGCCTTCTCCTTCAGCAGGCTATTATATCCTCGGGTGATATTATAGCTTTTTGCATTGTGTTTGTGCGAAAAAATGTGTCGATTCAAACGCGTGTTAATCAATAATAAGATATTGAAAAACTCGATTTTTGTTCAAAGGATTGGGATTTAAATCCTCATCAGAATGAAAGCATACATTTGATGTATTCATTTCAGACAAAATTTGTATTCCTTCTGTTTTGCTCTTCATTGAATTGCAAAGAAATGTTAAAAATTCTATGATATTATATTGAAAACTATTCGAGAAATATCCATTCCAGGCATACTTACTTTTCCACTCATATAGCGACATTATTGCGACAGGTCATTCGCACTCATTGCGTCGTCGCATTCTTTGTGGAATGGGGCATGATAGAGCGTCCTAACATAACTATATTGTAATGACAATGTAAATATCAACCCATTACCACCCACACAACGAGATTGTGGTGATATCAATAAATTATTATTGATATCTTCACAATCTCGTTGTGTTGGTATTAAATACCATTATCTTTTAACAAAAACAAATCACATACGAAGTCCCAGATGACAACACTAGTCGGCTCTGTGGACTTGCCAGACGAGACACTGAGCATAGATTGGCTGACAAATAAATCTCATGTGTCTACTAGCATACGGGATGCAATCCTATTGTAACCTGACATACACCTGGGAGGTACACTGCAAAAAGATGACAGTCTACTAAAATCTGACAGTCTACTTCTACTAATACTGTACTGTCTCCGAAAACGAAATCAAGTCCGTTTTCCAATCTCAAAGTCTGGTGTCAGGCAAAATCAATTATGGAATTTCATGAACCTCTATTATATGACCAGGTGAAATCAGGTGTTCTTGAAAGAGTGAGCATTTTCTGCCCCACATAAGGCACCCGTCATGAATTCCAAACAAAAATATCATGCAACATAGTCCAGATGCATAGTAGTCACAGATTTGGTGTACCCATACCCACTAGATCGTGATGACGTCCATAGAATTTCTTAAAGGCAGCTATTAGTCTTGGTAGAACATCTCCTTGTCGCATCAGTTTAGAAACTAGTTGAGAACTTTTGTGAACAATGTCCTCATGTTTGCAACTGGCTCTAGAATAGCGTATAAGTTGTGAGACACACAACATATGCTGACGACGTAGGAATGTTGCCGCTCAGAAAAGGGAAATTGGCTATGGAAAAATTGAAAACTTCACTTTTGTCATATAATCTAGTAGACAGTCTGAAATGCTCATCAATCTCCAATTTTAGATCTAAAATTATAATTGGAAAAATTGGAATTATAGTCTGTGGTATCTTTAATTTAAAGTTCCATAAGATATATGACATCCAAATGATCACCAAACATCGGATCATTCAGCGACAATACATCAGTATTGTGGAAAGTGGAATTAAAGCTACTAGTTTGTTTCTTGGACCCTCCTCGTTGCAGATGTTATATGAAATCTGATTCATATGCGTACAAAAACCGGTCTGCCAATAATGGTGCACAGTTAGTACTTATTGGAATAACTAAAGTCTGTTGAAATATTCTACCACCAAACTGCAAAGAAATATTATCAATTAAAAAATTGATCATATTCACAATTTCAGTCTCAATATATTTATATTGAGCATCTGTATCATTCTTCACAATACAGGCTATGTTATGTTCATGACGTTCTCTATAATCTTCCGACCTGACTGACTCTAATTTCACTACTCGATCGTTTGGACACCCCATACTTGGTATCAATGTCAACACATTGTAAAGAATGATTTTTCGGACAAAATTGAGGGGACTAGACATTTCCGTATAACAATCACTCAATCGCCACATCATTATCTCAATTATCTTGTGGAATCACTATCGCAAATCGACCGTTTTGTCCACCAGACGGCACTCCGAAGCACCCGTCTTTGTAATAACCGATGCGCGGCAACAAATAGTACGTATTAATGCGCGTTTTGTAAACACGAGCACGTGCTTTCTTGTTTTGCATGGATCGACCAGACAGTCATGACTCAGCCATGGATTTTTCAGAGGCACTAATAAAATGCCACGGACACTGCTGCTGGAGTTATTCTATCACAATCTCCTAAAAATTGTATAGTTTTCGACAATATGTCCTGCCTGTAACAAAATATCACAAACATTCAAACTCACTTCGATTCATAGAGGCATCCATGTTGGAACTATTTTCGGTATCCCAGAATGCAAAGGAAGAATTGTGTGCAAGACGGGTGCTGGAGCGCCGCCTTTCGCGAAAATGCAAATCGACCATATATCGACTCCACATCGTTTTTATGATGCCAGATCAATTCTGTTGTTTGCTTACATACACCTGAACTGATTTATTGGAGGAACCATAGTTACACACAGTGTTGTTGGTCAGAATAACAGTCTTCCGGAATTATGGCGTTTGTGATGTTCGAAAGCCTAGACACTGGGACCATAGGAGAGGGTCGTAAAAGGAATGTGTCAATACTCCCATCTTGTTGTGTTATACAAAAAACCATTGTTTGATGTGTAATTGAACGTGGCTTTTGTTCACAAAACGTTTCCATTTGACACAATGGCTGTTTCCTCAACCTTTACAGCTCAAGGGAAATGTCTAACCCTGACCTCCAATGGTCAAATATCGACTTTTATATGTTTATACATGTATCATACGACAACTATATTGTTAGTAATGGATTTAATTATATTTCTGTGACAAGCAAGGTTCTTTTCTTGACATACACAATCCTATCAGCACTATTACATCAATATAGTGAACAATGGTTGCCCAAAAAGCAATTAACTACTAGTATATAGCTTACAAGCTGCTTATCACAGTACCATAATTATTTTGTTCTAATGGACAGTGAATGTTGGATTTACATGAAGGTGGTTACCGTGTGACGTGTGCTCTATGTCTTTGACTGTATGAGGTTTCGCATAACCCTGCTGTTTGGTAAACCTCACGTTTCAGACCTGTTTCTGTTCCAGTATGACATGTTTATGCGCTTTGGAACATGTTGTATAATCATGATAATGGAGCATGGATAAGGATGGTTAGAAATATATTGTGAATAAGTATGACGTATCTAGAAGAGTCAATGTTTTGGACGTTTGTTCCACATTCTCGGTGCAGCATACCGCGGGATCCACCTGTAAATCTCGACTCAAGGGAAGAGATTCCGAAAGAAAAGATGGTTCTGGTGTACTAACGGACTTCGAACATGTACATGTGCAAAGGAGGGATGCCATTGATATATTTATTAAAAGATAAGAAACACATTGCCCAACAAGTATCGGACCCTGAAGATTATTGTCGAGTTTTGGACCTAGACAGACCGATGAGCAAGACGCTGTTGTTGAAAAAAAATGTTTCCATATAAAAGCGGTTCCAAATGATAAAAGAAGGGATAATGCAGTTCGGAACGACCTATAATCTCAAAACAATTATATTTTTCAACTTGTGTATCGATGGTATTTGCGGAAGGCCACTCAACATCTCAACCATTTGGAATGAAGCATAATACAGCCTCGTAACATAATTACATGTAATAGACACAGCCAACTGTCTTTCTACGGCATCAAATCATATCTGAAAATCCCAGATGACAACAACAGGCGCTTCCAAGTACGTGACCAGACGAAGCCTTGTCTTTAGATTGTGTGGAAAATAAATGTGAAGTGGCCATAAACATCATAAAACACGCCAGACCTAGCATAAGATACGTCATTAGAGTCTATAGGCCTTCGTCATATTTGCCACTGACACGAAACTCATTCATTAGCAATTTTCATGTGCTTTTCGGCTTTCCCTGGACCTGGATGACGTGAAAAAGGCGGATCTGCTCCGTGTCCTTCATGGCTCCGTCGTGGGGACACACATGCCACATGTGGACGTGATCCGAAATACAACGGGAAGCTGGAGAAACGAACACGCACCAAACAAGCAAGCAGTATGTTGTTGCTTACTGGAAACAGGACCAATCTTACGACGACGCTGTGAACTATCCATGTATGAACTGACTTGTGACTGTATGTTGGGGAATCTGGCCATGTAAACAGTGACTGTGTGATTCGTTTTAAAAATTGAGAAGTTATCTTATTTATGTCGTACATTTTAGATGTATATATTTGCATGTCGCTTAGACCTTGATATGCTGTTATTGTTGAACAAGGAACTAAGCGAATGGGGGTCATGAACTTGAGTTCCCGAATAGCAAATATCGTCTGCAATAATTGTTATACTCAGAATTCAGAGTTTATCAGATATAAGATTACCCATTGTCACATATTTGCTTTAATTAGCATTTCCATGGATGTTACATGTTGACTTCCGGGTGAGGATTTAGAATGACAGTGAATATAAATCTATTGATGACAATTTAAAGTTGAGCGCATTGTGTGTAAAGAGATGTGTGAAATTGATAATTTTTTAGAGCTATTAAGACAATAGCAAACAATCCCAAACATTTGGGATCAGAAGAATCAGCATGGAAGATCTTTGAAATGCTGATCTATTGTGGTCACATGTGAAATGTGCATACTGCTTCTGGAAGATGGATATTAAGGAATATTAATAATAGTATATTAACAATGTTATTGCTCAACAATAATTGTTGATCAGATTTTGGGTTCAGTCCGTACGAACGAAACGCGCCTCATATCAATTGCGTTGTGCGATCACTGTTCCAAATCGATCAGCTATCGATAATACATTGTTTTTTGTAATGACAGATAAAAGCTATTGTTTGCTTACGTCCACTTGAACTGATTTATTGGGAAACAGACTTGGCCTTGTTCGCTCGGAATACTTTGTACTTGGGTACTGGAAGAGAGTGTTCTACTCTCTCTTAGACTAAACTCTGGTACTGGTTCCATGTTTGTTTTGTTTTTGTTTGTTTTTTTTGGGGGGGGGGGGGGGGTAGGATGGGGAGGCTTCATTAATCTTTTATATTTTTAGTTGGGGAATAGCAAATGTATAAGCCTAGGCTTCCCTGCATTCCCCTTTCAATATCTATATTGCTGTGAATGTAATGTGTCTTTGTACTATGTGTTGATGTTGAAATAAATTGAATTGAGTATTCACAGTATATTATGATTATTTTGTTTAAATCGACAGTGAACGTTGGATTTAGATTAATGAACTTAAATCTGATGTATATTTCACATGGCTTTGACTTTGATACTAGTATCATACGGATTTGACCACTCACATTGATTTCGTAAAATTCGTCTATGGATTCGGTCTTGTAATATGAATTTGTCTGTTTAACGGTATCCATTTTCTACTTCAATGAATTCAGCATCTGTGTGTTTTATGTGTATGCGGTCTGAGAGGTCTCACACTATCCTGCTGGCTGGTGAACCTCACGTTTCACATCTGTTTCTGTTCCAGTGTTTTTGTTTGGTTCTGTCTAGTCTCGGACACTTGAGACCACAGTGATGTAACAAGTACCAGTATTTGGCCAGAAAAACAGCATGTTGAAAGTGGGAAGACATGAAGATTGTTTGCTAACACCACAAATGGACTGCCAACACGTCCTCAGTGACGATGAGTTAGCGTCCAGAGAAGAGGGGTATTTCATTTCCGGTTTAACGTTTTTGTGAAGAACTGACTTGTCAAAATGCGTCAAAAACCGTACATACGTCATCACTAGGAGGGTCATCAAGATTGAACATGGCAATATGTTGACAACGGAAGTGAAACACCCCTCTTCCTCTGACCTTTTTGTGAACTCAAGCTCAAAAACTATAAACAGGGAGTGATATCACGTTCAATTCAATATAAATGTGTTGCCCGTCATTGGGCAGTTGTTTCCTGTTGTTTACTGGCACCAACTACATGTTGAAATAATACTCTGAATCAAATATTACCGGCAAAGGCTGCAATGGAATAAATGTCACAGCAAAAAGTGTGTTAAATACTTAGAGGTTGAATTTGACCAGAACATGATTTTTGTCGCAATGGCAAAAAAGGCTATTACTAAATTCGTACAGAATTTCCAATATCCTTGATGTTATAACCACTTTTGGCATCTGCACTAGTACAGTGTCACTTTGATTACGGCTGTTGTTTTTGGTACCAAGGTTTATCACAACTTCTTAAATCTAAACTATAGGCTAAATCTGACAAAATGAACTTATCAGGGTAGTACTCAAATTAGATCCAAGATCCCATCTTGATGTAGCACACGTCAGTCATCTTAACTGGTTTACAGTGGAAATAGAATTAACTTTTTAGTCACCTGTCATATGCACAAAATTGTTCATGGTCAGGCACCAAACTACTTCGAACATAACCTAGTCCATGTTAGCTCTACACATTCACATAACACTCGATCCAGTGGTGCTTCTGTTGTTTTACCTCGTTTCAGGTCTGTGTTGGAAAAAAGTTGTTTCAAGCACATAGCTTCTTTTTTATGGAACAAGCTTGACATGTCCATCCAAACCATGCAAAATTTGAACTCGTTTAAAGTACCTTGTAGGAAGTATTTATTCGATGCATATTTGTCCAGCAGTTACAGCCAGTATATGTATACTTGGCTCTATTGTTCATTCAGTTTTATGGTACATCAATAGTGTAACTATATTACAGTATAGTCACTATTATTTGTCAAATATATTCTATTTGTCAAATATATTATGTATTTTCTTGTTATCTTGTATGTATTCTCAAAGGACAAGCCCCCTTTTGAGTTTTTTCTTAGTTGTCCCTATTTTTACACTTGTTGATTATTCCATTTGTTGGCATGGATTGCTTGTAATATGATTTCACACTGATATCAATCAATGAGGGGTTATCAGAAATATCTGCAATCACCAGCTGGCAGCACTGCTTTATCAGTCTTATGACGTCATTACATTGTTTTTGCTGGCGTTATCAATATAAACGTAATTTTCCCGCCAAAATGTACGTCATTAATGATTACAGACGATATCCGTTTATGATTTTGGCGCCAAAAAGGACTGATAGTACAATGCTGCCCTCTGTTGAATGATGTTTGATAACCCCCTATTGACCTATCCCAAATGCTCACAAAAGTTGTCCGAGTTTCACAAATTACGTCAGAAAGCTCTTTGGCCAATAGTAACGTTTTGCAGAATACGTCAAAAATGACATAAAAACACTCAGACAAACTGGATTTGGGATAGGTTAAAGCATCTGCCTTCAAAACCAGTCAATATTTTTTGAAAACTATATTTCATATTAAACATGCTAAATTAACTGAATGAAACATACTCACATCAAATGTAATGAAAATAACCAGTCCTCAGGGAAATTTTGCTCATTTGAACAGGCGGTTCTGACGTAAATATATGAACTGTATCCATCACACGCAGATGTAAACAAAGCATAGAAGTGCGAGATAGACTGACAATTCCACGCACATCTTGGTATATCACTGATTATTTTCTCACAACTACCCTATATATGCACATACGAACTGGAAAATGTACTCGATGTGGACTTTTAAACGCGATTTGAGCATTTGTTTACATTCGGGTTTGATGGATACACTTCGTTTGTTCACTTACAAAACCGGTACAAAATTGGCACTAAAACGGATGAAAAGACAACTCGGACGGACTGTAATCGTCAAAATCATTGAGCACCCCTTTTCTTATATTGCATTAGATGTGTTTAACAAAAAATTGGTTTTGAAAAAAAAATTGTATACATTCGAAGGCAGCAGCTTTAATTAATCAATAAATCCCTAAGTGTACATACATTTCGTCATAATAGCGTAATAGGTGGTCACTGGTGGAACTGTTCTGAACGGTTGGGGATCCACACTCAGTCTGCATAATAATATACCAATACTATAAGGAAAACTAATATAGACACACTATATTCATTTCTGTATCGCCTATAATTTGACATATCTAGGCGTCTTGGATACAAATTGTTGAGCATAGCATTGGATTCATGTTGTGGTATGTTTCGGAAGTTTGTTCCACATTCTTGGTGCAGCATACCGTGGGATCCGTATGTTTGAGTGTTTTGGTGTACTACCGGACTTCGAACATGTCCATAATGTGTGGAGGAGCGATGTATTTATAAGACTGATTTTGTAATTACTAATTCGAGCACGGATGGGCAACCAGTGCAGCTTGTGGAGTGCTGGTGAAATATGATCCGACTCTCCTCGCCCCTGAGTTTTGGACGCGCTGTATCCGCTGGAGAAGGTAAAGAAGGCAGACGGAGAAGCAAGAAGCTGTTGTTGAAATACAATGTATCCGAATAGAATGGTACCAAATAATATATGAAGGGATAATAGAGCTCACAACGGCCTATACCTTCCAACAATTATATTTTCCAACTTATATATCAACGGTATTTGCGGGAGGCCACTCGACATCACAACCATTTGGAATGAAGTATAACAGTGTCATAACATAATTACATGTAATAACGACACAGCCCACTGTCTTTCCACGACCACAAGTCATCTGGAATGCCCGGGTGACAAGACCAGACGCCTGTAGGGACGTGACCAGCCGAAGCCTTGTCCATAGATTGTCTGGCAAATAAATCTCAAGTATCCATAAAACATCAAGAAACAACAGGAAACACGTACGTCCAAGCATCAGATATATCATACAGTCTATAGGTCATGTTCGCCATGGACACGAACCTCAATAATTCATTGGCAATTCATTGGCATGCGCTTTTTCATACAGATTTTGGCTGCCCAATTCTACACTGCTGCAATCTTGAAAATGGTAAAAGCTACCTGTAAGCAGTAAAAGGTTCCCTACAATAAAAGCGACACCAAGTCGAGAATCCAGTCGAAATTAACAATACGTAAAACAATACTCAGACCTGACCTAGTTTCCCAGTGTTTACACTGGAATGTAAGCTGAAATCACATCGCATCAAGGGATACAAAGTGCCCAGAATCGCGGTAATGTCAACGAAGTCAAACTCCACCAGAAATTCATAACGAAAAAGAGCATTTATTGAACAAATCGAGTGCAAATATATAACTATACTCTGATTGTTTTTAACTCGTTTACACCGTTTTATGCCTTCAGGTCAGTCAAGTTACTTCAAGCGAACTATTCAACTGAATATTGCATATCTGTGGTACAAACTGCAATTAATTTACACAAACCTGCCTTCCGGAACGCTATCTGTTTCTTCCAAAACACAAAAGTTTTATTTAAGCGAGGATTTGCTCGAACCATGGGCGCCGACATATTGCTTGGTTCTCGACAACTGCATGATGACGGAATCCAAATGGACAAGTTCAAATTAGTCATAGTAGGGGGATCGGGTTGTCAGTTGTCGTCAAGGTGCCTGCACGTGCGAGTAATTTTGAATCAGTTTACCTGCGTGGGCGGTCCCGAATCCTAACCCTCGCCCCTATGTAAATTATCGGAAAAGAATCGCCCATCACGTGCCAAAGGAAAACAATATTTGTTGACATGCAAGCGACAGGATTTCAGGGAAAATTTATCATTGCAGTAGATTGCTAACTCTCACAGTTCTATGAGCAGAAGTCTGAAAGTTTGCAGAAAAATGCCGTTTGATCTCCAGGTGAAGTATGCCAAGTTACAATACGATACCATTAAACATCGCAAAAATATCGGCAAAAAACGGTGTAAACGAGTTAGAAAAATCAGAGTATATACCCTGATTCTCTAACTCGTTTACACCGATTTTTGCTGATATTTTTGCGATCCTAAATCATATTGTATTATAACTTAGCATAGCTCACCTTAGTACCGAACGGCAATTTTCTACGAAGTTCCAGACTTCTACCCATGAAACTGATGAGGTTAGTAATCTACTGCAATGATAAGTTCCTCCTGAAAAATTTTCTTCTGCATGATAACAGACATTGTTTATTTTGAGAGCGTGACGGAAGAGTCTATTCGGATGAATTACGCAGGGAGCGCGGGTTAGGAATGGGACCGTCCCAGTATGTAATTGATACATCTACTGCAGCGCATGCCCCCATAGTACCTAACTTGAACTTGTGGACTTGAATTATGAAATGAACAAGGCAATATGGCAGCGCCTTACACCAGTGAAAATCCTCGCTTAAATCGAAATTTTGTGTTTTGAAAGAAACATGTAGCGTGATCGAAAGCCAGGTTTGTGCAAATCTATTGCCGTTTTCATCATAGACATGTGATATTCAGTTGAATAGATCGCTTGAAGTAATTTGACTGAAACAAAGGCAAAAAACGGTGTAAACGAGTTAGAAAAATCAGAGTATAGTATGTTTTCTTTGTTCGTTCAGAAATGTGTGACAAAATCCATAACTTTCTGCCAATGTCACTTTAAAATAATTTTAACCATCCCAAGCATGTCAGGTGGGCTCAAGCTATATCAATCTTCGTCCATATTACACATGATAGAGCTTTTAAAGCACAAATTTAGAGAAGAGAAATAATTTTGAAAATCTAGTTGTTAAAAATGAAATAAACTGTGGACTGGAAGATGGACGAGAAAATATGACAATATTGAACCATAAAGGAACCATTCAGATCAAGTCGTTAGGGCAAGTTAGCAGTGATATTTATTCCTCTAAATTAGTGGTATTCACCCTCAATCCGATTTCAGGCTCGTGTGTATCAGCGGAAAAGTACCAGCTGCTAGATTTATGAAGGTGTGAATAAAGTGACAGTGTTGACCCTGATACCGGTAGGAAATGGTCTGTAAAACACAACAAGTGAATTGTGTGTGTAGAGAGTGAGAGCATATAAAATCTCAAATGGTACAATAAAATATCATAAATCATACTAGCATCACACATAACATCACGCATCACATTGTGTTACACACATCGTGTTACACATCACCTATGCATGGCATCACGCATCACAACACATCACACAACGTATCACATCACGCCAAACATGCATCACATCACCACATATTTCATCATATAACACTACACACCACATCACATAGGCCTAATACATCACACCGTATCACATCACGCCATGCCGCGTCAGCCTGAACCACATCTAGTCTAGTCAAAGACTGAAAATCGATGTAACTTCTTGTCCAATATTATGATATCGATATAGACTCTAATCTATAGAATCTAGATAGATCTACTATAGCCTAGTATGGATCTAGGCTAGTGGATTTTTCAACATAAAACTCATCATACAGTAGACCTAGCCTACTTACCACCAAAAAGAACGATTTTGGCGGAAAACAATTCTCCAGCGCGACTGTTCTGTGCTTTTCTTCCTTCCCCACCAGCCGATTGGCTCGGCCATCGTACAATGACTTCTTTTGATTAATCCCAGGTATGATTGTTGAATTTGTTAGTTTGGTCTCCACCGAACCCCACAATCCACTCCGTGCTCCCCACATCACAGGAGTTATCTGAGAATTCAAAAATCGCCCACTTCATCGCCGGATCGAACGAAATTTACAAGTAGATCTACCGTAGAGTTATAACGTAGCATCCGTCTGCATCAGCCCACTACAACCCGTTACTCACCAGTACAGTGTTACTTTGATTATGGTTGTTGTTCTTGGTACCAAGTTTCATCACAACTTCTTAAATCTAAACTACAAATCTGTCAAAATAAACTTATCAGGGTAGTACTCAAATTAAATCCAAGAACCCATCTTGATGTAACACACTTCAGTCATTTTTGACTGGTCACCTGTAATATGCGCAAAATTGTACATGGTCAGGCACCAAACTTCCTCAAACATAATCTTGTCCATGTTAGCTCTACACATTCACATAACACGCGATGGTGCGTCTGTTGTTTTACCTTGTTTCAGGTCTGGTTTGGGCAAAAGTTCTTTTGAGCACACATCCTCTTTGTATGAAACAAACTTGACATGTCCATCCAATATCTTGTACCTTGTAAAAAGTTTTTATATGATGCATATTCGTCCAGCAGTTACAGCCAGTATATTTATACTTGGTTCCATTGTTCATTCATATTCATGGTACATCAATACTGTAAGTATACTACAGTATATTCACTATTATTGGTCAAATATATGGCCTTTAAAAAAACTGGGTAGGGAGCGACTTTTTATTTTTTATTTTGCAAAAAATACCGTCCTCAGCTCAAGAGAAAATTGGGTAGGGAGGCACTTTTTATTTTTTACTCACCGAAGGTGAGTATATGGGATCGACCGTGTGTGTATGTTTGGATGTATGTATGTCACAAACGTGGCACGTTTTGTTGTATGGGGACGGATTTTTTCCATTTGGGGCACGTTCTGGCCCTTTCTGCTCCCTCTATCGATATGCCAACTTTGGAATTTCTTCGTGCATCCATGTTGACGTAGTTGCAAATTTAATTGTCGAGTCGGACAAATTCCGCACACAACGCCAGTCGCCAACATGTATCTAAGATCGGAGGGAGGGAGATGATAGACGTGACAGCCGTGTGTGATGGCAGAGAACCTAACATCTGGTGATGGGCTCTGAGATGGGCGAACGCAGGGCTCCACACTAAGTACAATGAGGGCGAGTGAGAAAACAAGCAGTCGCCCGACGGGCAACCACAAATTTGCGGCCAAATCATCTAGCCTAAGACATATTATTAAAAAAAAAATGTGTTCGTTTTTGTCTCACAACCTGTCAAGATTGATTCACCACCGCATTGATTTACCGAGACTCCGAGTGCTGGATGACACATCAGTACTTTGTATGTACGTAAATTATGCAAATTACGAAGTCAGCCAATAGCATGCGCGGGTTTCTCAGATCGTGTGCATGTTTACGATGTTGCATAGCAACGCATCTACCGAACGAACCCGTGCCGAATAAATAGGCGAGATACGGTGGCTGCTGTTTTCCGGTTACGAAGCGGTACTGTACACAGTACTGTGTTATTGTTAATATCAGAATAAAATATAATTTGATGATTGAAAGGAAGAAATTTGGATCTAGAGTACAATAACAAGTTATTAACAACACCATGCATTTCATTGACTGAAATATTGTGTAGGTAACTTGTCAGTAACGACTGCACGGTGGCCACCCGTTCCGCGTTATTGCTGGTTAAAATTCGAATTCCGCGTTATTATAGTTAGGGTTCGCGTTATTATGGTAAAGAAATGGCTGAAGATCAGCGAAAGTTTACCGAGCTTCATCAAAAGTTGGTATTATCGTGAATACTAAGAAATTACTAAGCAGAAATCAACTGCTCACGGAATATTATAGGCATTCTTGAAACCCAGTGCATTTCGTGTAGTGAGATTGAACTTGTATTTTGTGAGATATTGTGCACACAGTTTTGTCATGTTTGTTAGATCGCAATCGTGTTGTAAACATACTGCCCAAATATCACATAAAAATGACATGTACGGCATTTTACAGACGTCATATAAACAAAATTTATTTCCCCATGACTAATGGAGACCTGTATACACTCAAGTACAACTAAATAGAACATTTGTGTTGTGTAAACACGATATAAGTCTTTTCTGCAGATTCCGCGTTATTGTTTTTTCCACATCTGTGGACCCGCGTTATTGTGTCTGTTGAGTGTGATTATTTTCAATACGCCAACATGTTCGTCCACGCGTATTAAACTAGTGAATAATCGTCAACGGGTCGTCTTAATGTTCAATAGGAACTGTAAGTTTGGCTGAGTCGTCCTTGAAGAAACCAGCCACAAGAATTCCGATGTTCAGGAGATTGTTGTGGTCTCAATTTCGACAAAAATATTCAAGTTGTGCAGGACATACTGGAACTACGGTAGGCTGCTTCGGCTCAACAGTTTCGTCAGAACAAATGTACTTGCAAGTTGTTTTATATGTAAATAGAACACCCAATAGCGAGGACCTCGATCCACACTAGAAGAACCAGATTGAATTCAACATCGGAGTTTGGTGAAACAGGTCCCAAATAGATCTAGGCCTACTGTCTCGGGTTAAGGCCTGCATTGGTTGTCATAATGTCATTACACACTACTGCTACATTTCAATGGAACTATTGTATGCATTAATTGTCGAGATTAATACCAAAAAATACGTCTGTTTAGTAATATCCATATCCTAGAAATGTCAGTGCACGATTCTTGACGGAAATAACATGACTGAAACAAAATAACAGCAACTCTTCTTTTTTCAGTAATTCTTAACGAACGAATCGAAAATATGTGTTCAACTGGGAAGAACAGCGCCCTTCGTGTAGGTGGGTCAAACATAAATAAACATATTTTATCATCTGCATAGATGTGGCCGACTGCATGCACATATATCAATCTCGATCCCCAGCAATATCGCGTGTTCTTGATAAGCAATAACGCGGATTCAACAAACTTTAGATCAGGAACCAATTTAAGCTGTTCGTCGGAAAATATATGAATTATTAATGTTTCTCGGACAGGAACTAATCTTAATACACATTTCTGTATCATGATTTACTTATTCATGTATTTGTGTGGCTAATTTAGCACGAAAATGTCACCCGATTTTGACAACTGTCACCCGATCAACGTATCTGTAGTCACTCATGCATGATGATTATTGGACCAACAAAAATCAAACTATTGTCTATAGACCGCTGATACATTCCAATATTCCGTGGAAGTATTGTTGCTTTATGTATCTGTATGAATTTATCGCTTTTTACCAGGACCACTTCGAAACTTTTACCACAATAACGCGGGGCCTAACTATAATAACGCGGAATCCAATTTTTAACCAGCAATAACGCGGAACGGGTGGCCACCGTGGACTGATGCAGGTCAGTTGAGATAACATTGCTGAGTTTATTGAACAAAGAGGCGGAAAAGATCTTCTTCGGATCCTGATATGATAAATTTCTACACTGGATTCAAGGATTATGAAACGCTTAAAGGAGTATTTGTGGCACTGCAACCAACTGCCCAAAACATGATCATATGGAGTCAGATTTAGAGACATTCCCAGCGCATGAACACTGCCGGTAGTGTTTTCCAGGAATCCTTGCCTTTGATCGACCAGTTTTTAGGTTACCGAACCTTTGGTCCGACAACCTATTGGCATGGCGTTGCGTCCGTCGTCCGTCCGTCCGTCCGGCGTTAACATTTTTATCTTTAAAATTTACGATCGAATCTTTTTTGCACAAAAATGCCTAAAAATATTTTGAGGAGGTATTTTTTTGTTTTTTGATTTTCACATTTTTTTCGAAATGGTGGCTGTTTTTTGTCGAAAAACGCTCAATTTTGGACTTTGATGGCCATTTTCTCAAAAACTGTCTGATCAGTTTTGAGTTTTTGGTTTCAAAAGATTCCCCTCATATACCTCTGTGATATGTATAGGTTTGGTTGGCCTTGAGTTCGCCAGTCTTGGTGTGGCGGCCATTTTGAATTTTTGGCGGGTCGGCGGAAAATTTTTTTTCGCCCCAAATCCCTATATAATGGGAACTGTCAGGACTGTACTCATAAAACACTTGAAGATACAGCTTAGAAATTGGCACTTTCAAATGGGAAGTCATATATGGCGACTTGTGTGGTGACCTTGAATTTGACCTTCGATGACCTTGAAAGGTCAAAACAGCCGATTTGGGGTCGAAAAATGCCCATATTTGCCTCTATAAGTATTTTCTGTAAACTTGTAGGACACACTGTATTTTATTCGGTGAAAAAACTGCCACAGGTGTATGAAACATGAATTTTGTCCCTAGGAGGATTATTGGTATGCTACAGGAAACTTGGTCCTATTTTGTAATTTGTATTTCAGTAAGCTTGCATAGGGATACATTATGATAGGCTGCATCACGTCATAATGGGTACATTAATACATGCTGGAGTCCATCATAATGTACCCATATGTACCCATCTTCGGTGAGTGCGGCGCCCCATGGGCCCTTGTTTATTTTTAGTGGGACGACATATCACACAATGAATATAAATTTGATTTATTGATTGGTTGAAAAAAAAAACACTTGCGCACAGACGCATTCAAGCCCAAATAAATCAAGCCTCTAGAATTGAAATCATGTGTAACACATGACTTTAATGAATTCATTTTTAGAAGTTTGATTTATTTGGGCTTGGAACCTCTTGGCCGGGCACCTTGGCACTACTGGTGTGCATCATCCTAGCAGTCAGCACAGACAGGATCATTCTGTTTACTAGTAGAATTATTATCAAAAACCCTCAGTTGATAATATATTTCAATGATGAGTAATTGTGAAGATCCGTTCTATCAGTTAATATGTCCACTGAAGTATTCATGAGGAATATAGTAAATAAATTCTTGATCACAATTTTATATGTATTACTACATAGACGTAACCACATAGAATAACTGTTTTTGAAAACTGGTAGCATCTCTGTCTCATTTGGCGGAGAGTGAAAAGAAGGAGGTAGGTTAAATATACGCCTAAATATAAGTTGCTTGCTGTGATTCGGTGTCTCGATCATTCACTATCTTTAAAATAGGGGCAGGAACACTTTTATTTTTTTATTTGAGAATTGCAAATAAAAAAATCTGGGAGGCTGCTTTTGAACACAGGCGGGCGGGGACGAGAAAGGCCTATTCTACAGTATTTTTTGTATTGTATACTCTTGTTAACTTGTATAAATTCTCATAAGACTTCAATGGAAATAAGCCCCCTTCTGGGCTATTTTTTAGTTATCCCTGGTATATTATTGTATTTAATATGAAATTAAAATCCACACTCAGTCTGCATAATAATATACTAATACTATACGGAAAACTACTGTGGACACACTATGTTCTTTTTCTGTATAGCCTATAACTTGACATATCTAGGCGTTTTGGATACAAATTGCTGAGCATGGAATAGGATTCATGTTTTGTAATTTTTTTTCCACCTTCTTGGTGGAGCATACAGTCAGTCCATCAGCTAGGGGGGTCACCGTGCACCCCCCCCCCCCCATGATCCTCCATGAGTGGTATCATTTTCTTCAGAAACATCACTAGATTCATACTAGTGATGTTATAACGGAAAAAACTGGTACTCACTACCCCTAACGGCCATATTTCAAGATTGCCCCAATGAAAAATCGATATTCTGTTATCGCGCTCAATAATTTCTTTATTTTATGTGATCTGTGTGTCAAATCTGGACAAATGGAGTCTATATATTATTGCCAAAAGAAATTATTGATCACGATAACAGAATATTGATTTGGCCGTTAGGGGTAGTGAGTCCCAGTTTTTTTAATCTTACCAGCCCATATGGGCATATGAGCTATTGTCGTGGGTTTTCGTGGTTTTTCCATGTTAAATTCTCCTTTGCTTTATAATGGGACACATTATGCCTAATGTCTCATTTAATAATGAGATTAAAGACTAGTAATCAATTGTTGACATATAGGAAATGATATATGCTGAATATTCTCGTGACCTTGAATTTGACCTCTGACCTCAGTAGGTCAGAGCACATAATGGCTTATATCTCGCTTATTATCAACTTTACAGCTTAGGAATCAATTGTGGACATATATGAAGGAAATGATATCTGCCAAATATTCTGATGACCTTGAATTTGGCCTTTGACCTCATTTTCAAGGTCAGAGCACAATATGGCTAATATCATGAATATCTCGCTCATTATTTACTCTACAGCTTGGGAATCAATTGTGGACATATAAGAAATGATATATGCCGAATATTCGGATGACCTTGAATTTGACGTTTGACCTCATTTTCAAGGTCAGAGCACAAAATGGCTAATATATCTCTTATTATTTACTTTACAGTTTGGGAATCAATTGTTGACATTTTACAAATGATATATACTGAATTTTCTCATGACCCTGAATATGACATTTGACCTCATTTTCAAGGTCAGAGCACAAAATGGCGCATATCTTACTTATTGTCAAATTTACAGCTTAGAAATCAATTGTGGACATATAGGAAATGATACACGCTGAATATTCTTGTGACTTTGAAGTTACCACACCATCAATCCGATCACATATTGGCTAGCCGGTAAGCTACAGGTCCCTTTGGCCTATGTTTTCGTGTTAACATCGCTAATATGAATCTACTGATGTTTTCTGATAAAAATGATACACTCCTGGGAGTCATGAGGGGGGAGGGTTGCACGGTGTCCCCCTCCCCCCCCCCCCCAGCTGACGGACTCCATGGGATCCGCATGTTCGAGTGTTCTGGTGTACTAACGGACTTCGAGCATGTCCGTAATGTGTGGAGAAGCGATGTCATTTATATATTTGAAAACGATAAGACTGACTTTGTAATAGCTAGTTTGAGCACGGATGGGCAACCAGTGCAGTTTGTGCAGTACTGGTGAAACATGATCTCGGTATCCGACTCTAGAAACAATCCTCGCTCCTGAGTTTTGGACGCGCTGTATCCGCTGGAGAAGGTAAAGAAGGCAGACAAAGAAGTAAGAAGCTGTCGTTGAAATACAATGTTTCCGAATAGAATGGTACCAAATAATATATGAAGGAATAATAGAGCTCAAACGGCCTATACCTTCCAACAATTATATTTTTCAACTTGTATATCAACGGTATTTGAGGGAGGCCACTCAACATCTCAACCATTTGGAATGAAGTATAACAGTGTCATAACATAATTACATGTAATAACGACACAGCCCACTGTCTTTCCACGACCACAAGTCATCTGGAATGCCCGGGTGACAACATTAGTCGCCTGTGAGGACGTGACCAGCCGAAGCCTTGTCCATATATTGTCTGGCAAATAAATAAGTATCCATAAAACACAATAAAACAACAGGAAACACGTCAGTCCAAGCATAAGATATACCATACAGTCTGTACGTCATGTACGCCATAGACACGAACCTCCATAATTCATTGACAATTCATTGGCATGCGCTTTTTCACACAGATTTTGGCTGTCTAATTCTAGTAGTATTATTATCAAAAACTGTCAGTTGATAATATATTTTATTGATGAGTAATTGTTGAGAACCGTTCTATCAGTTAAAGCTGCTGCCTTCGAATGTATGCAATATTTTTTGCAAAACCAATTTTTTGTTCTAATGCAATATGTAATTGCACATCTAATGCAATATAACAAAAGGTGTGCTCAATGATTTTGACCATTACAGTCCGTCCGAGTTGTCTTTTCATCCGTTTTAGTGCCCATTTTGTACCGGTTTGTAAATAAACAAATAAAGTGTATTCATCAAACCCGAATGTAAACAAATACTCAAATCGCGCTTAAAAGTCCACATCGAGTACATTTTCCAGTTCGTATTTGCATATATAGTGTAGTTGTGAGAAAATAGTCAGTGATATGCCATGATGTACGTTAAATTGTCAGTCCATCTTGCACTTCTATGCTCTGTTTACATCTGCGTGTGATGGATACATTTCCTGTATTTACGCGAGAACCGCTTGTTCAAATGAGCAAAATTTCCCTGAGGACTGGTTATTTTCATTACATTTGATGTGAGTATGTTTCATTCAGTTAGTTTAGCATGTTTAGTATGAAATATAGTTTTCAAAAAATATTGACTGATTTCGAAGGCAGCTGCTTTAAGATGTTCATTGAAGTATACATGAGGAATATAGTAAATCTATTGTTGATCACAATTGTATATGTATTATTACATACACATAACCACACAGAATAACTGTTTTTGAAAACTGGTAGCGTCTTTGTCTCCTTTGGCGGAGAGTGAAAACAAGGAGGTAAGTTAAATATATGCCTAAGTTGCATGCTGTGATTCGGTTTCTCGATTATTCACTATCCTCAAAATAGGGGCGGGAACACTTTTTATTTTTTATTTGAGAATCGTAAATAAGGCCTTACATCCAGTATAATTATACTTGGTTCTATTGTTTATTCAGTTGTATGGTACACCAATAGTGTAATTATACTACAATATAGTCACTATTATTTGTCAAATATAGTCTATAGTATTTTTGGAAATAAGCCCCCTTTTGAGTTATTCGTATTTTTACACTTGTTGATTATTACATTTGTTGGCATGGATTGCTTGTAATATGATTTCACACTGAGTCAACCAATTATTCAATCAATCCCTGAGTGTACATACAGTGGTGGCCTCTGAACATTTCTGAACAACTGTGTCTTGCGGTCAAACAAAGTCAAACTATCTCTACTAGAAATTCATAAAGAAAACGAGCATCGATTGAACAAATCAAGTGCAAATATATAACTAATATGTTTTCTTTGTTCGATCAAAAATGTGTGACAAATCCACAACTGTCTGCCAATGTCACTCTAACATGTATTTTGACCATCCCAAGCATGTCCGGTGGGTCAGGCTATATTAATCTTCGTCCACATCACACATGATAGAGCTGTTAAAGCACAAATTTGGAGAAGAGAAATAATTTTTAAAATCTAGTTGTTAAAAATGAAATAAACTGTGGACTGGAAGATGGACGATAAAATATGACAAAATTGAACCATAAAAGAACCATTCAGCTCAAGTCGTTAGGGTAAGTTAGCAGTGATATTTATTCCTCTAAGTTAGTGGTATTCAGCCACAATCCGATTTCAGGCTCGCGTGTATCAGCGGAAACTACCAGCTGCTACATTTATGAAGGTGTGGATAAAGTGACAGTGTTGACCCTGATGCCGTTAGGAAATGGTCTGTAAAACACAAGTGAAATGTGTTTGCAGAGAGTGAGAGCATATGAAATCTCAAATGGTACAATACTAGTATCACACATAGCATCACGCCTCACATTGTGTTACACATCACCTATGCATGGCATCATACATCTCCACATATCTCATCACATAACATTACACACCACATCACATAGGCCTATTACATCACACCGTATCACATCACCACATCACGCCATGCCCAGCCCAAACCACATCTAGTCTAGTCAGAATTGACAATCTTTGTAACTTTTTGTCCAGTATCATGATATCGATATAGACTCTAATCTATAGAATCTAGATAGATCCACCACAGCCTAGTATATATAGATCTAGGCTAATGGATTTTTCAACATAAAACTCATCATACAGTGGGTCTAGCCTACTTACCACCACAAAGAACGATTTTTGCGGAAAACAATTTTCCAGCGCAAATGTTCTGTGCTTTTCTTCCTTTCCACCAGCCGATTGGCTCTGCCAACGTACAATGACTTCTTTTGATTTATCCCATATATCATTGTTGAATTTGTTAGTTTGGTCTCCGCCAAACCCCACAATCCACTTTGTGCTCCCTACATCACAGGAATTATCTGAGAATTCAAAAATCGCCCACTTCATCGCCGGATCGAACGAAATTTACAAGTAGCTCTCCCGTAGATTCATAACGTAGCATCCGTCTGCATCAGCCCACTACAACCCGTTACTCACCAGTACAGTGTTACTTTGATTATGGTTGTTGTTCTTGGTACCAAGGTTTATCACAACTTCTTAAATCTAAACTACAAATCTGTCAAAATAAACTTATCAGGGTAGTACTCAAATTAAATCCAAGAACCCATCTTGATGTAATACACTTCAGTCATGTCATGTAACACACTTCTAATATTAAATGTATTATTTATGTAATATGCGCAAAATTGTACGTGGTCAGGCACCAAACTACTTCAAACATAACCTAGTCCATGTTAGCTCTACACATTCCCATAACACGCAATCCTGTGGTGCTTCTGTTGTTTTACCTTGTTTCAGGTCTGTTTTGGGCAAAAGTTCTTTTAAGCGCACGGCGTCTATTATATCAACAATATTGACATGTCCATCCAAACCATACACAATCTTGTACCTTGTAAAAAGTTTTTATATGATGTATATTCGTCCAGCAGTTATAGCCAGTATACATGTATTTATACTTGGTTCCATTGTTTATTCATATTGATGGTACATCAATATTGTAACTATACAACAGTATAGTCACTATTATTTGTCAAATATATTCTACAGTATTTTTTGTATTATATACTCTTGTTATCTTGTATGTATTCTCAAAGGACCTCAATGGAAATAAGCCCCCTTCTGGGCTATTTTTTAGTTATCCCTGGTATATTATTGTGTTTAACATGAAATTAAAATCCACACTCAATCTGCATAATACTATACTAATATTATACGGATAACTAATGTGGACACATTATGTTTATTTCTGTATCGCCTATAACTTGACATATCTAGGCGTTTTGGATACAAACTGTTGAGCATGGAATAGGATTCATGTTTTGGAAGTTTTTTTTCCACATTCTTGGTGGAGCATACAGTCAGTCCATCAGCTAGGGGGGTCACCGCCCCCCCCCCCAGATCCTCCATGAGTGGTATCATTTTCTTCAGAAACATCTCTAGATTCATATTAGCGATGTTATAACGGAAAAAAACTGGTACTCACTACCCCTAACGGCCATATTTCAAGATTGCCCCAATGAAAAATCGATATTCTGTTATCGCGCTCAATAATTTCTTTATTTTATGTGATCTGTGTGTCAAATCTGGACAAATGGAGTCTATATATTATTGCCAAAAGAAATTATTGATCACGATAACATAATATTGATTTGGCCGTTAGGGGTAGTGAGTCCCAGTTTTTTTAATCTTACCAGCCCATATGGGCATATGAGCTATTGTCGTGGGTTTTCGTGGTTTTTCCATGTTAAATTCTCCTTTGCTTTATAATGGGACACATTATGCCTAATGTCTCATTTAATAATGAGATTAAAGACTAGTAATCAATTGTGGACATATAGGAAATGATATATGCTGAATATTCTCGTGACCTTGAATTTGACCTCTGACCTCAGTAGGTCAGAGCACATAATGGCTTATATCTCGCTTATTATCAACTTTACAGCTTAGGAATCAATTGTGGACATATATGAAGGAAATGATATCTGCCAAATATTCTGATGACCTTGAATTTGGCCTTTGACCTCATTTTCAAGGTCAGAGCACAATATGGCTAATATAATGAATGTCTCGCTTATTATTTACTCTACAGCTTGGGAATCAATTGTGGACATATAAGAAATGATATATGCCGAATATTCGGATGACCTTGAATTTGACGTTTGACCTCATTTTCAAGGTCAGAGCACAAAATGGCTAATATATCTCTTATTATTTACTTTACAGTTTGGGAATCAATTGTTGACATTTTACAAATGATATATACTGAATTTTCTCATGACCCTGAATATGACATTTGACCTCATTTTCAAGGTCAGAGCACAAAATGGCGCATATCTTACTTATTGTCAAATTTACAGCTTAGAAATCAATTGTGGACATATAGGAAACGATACACGCTGAATATTCTTGTGACCTTGAAGTTACCACACCATCAATCCGATCACATATTGGCTAGCCGGTAAGCTACAGGTCCCTTTGGCCTATGTTTTCGTGTTAACATCGCTAATATGAATCTACTGATGTTTTCTGATAAAAATGATACACTCCTGGAGGATCATGAGGGGGGAGGGTTGCACGGTGATCCCCCCCCCCCCCCAGCTGACGGACTCCATGGGATCCGCATGTTCGAGTGTTCTGGTGTACTAACGGACTTCGAGCATGTCCGTAATGTGTGGAGAAGCGATGTCATTTATATATTTGAAAACGATAAGACTGACTTTGTAATAGCTAGTTTGAGCACGGATGGGCAACCAGTGCAGTTTGTGGAGTACTGGTGAAACATGATCTCGGTATCCGACTCTAGAAACAATCCTCGCTCCTGAGTTTTGGAGGCGCTGTATCCGCTGGAGAAGGTAAAGAAGGCAGACAAAGAAGTAAGAAGCTGTCGTTGAAATACAATGTTTCCGAATAGAATGGTACCAAATAATATATGAAGGAATAATAGAGCTCAAACGGCCTATACCTTCCAACAATTATATTTTTCAACTTGTATATCAACGGCATTTGAGGGAGGCCACTCAACATCTCAACCATTTGGAATGAAGTATAACAGTGTCATAACATAATTACATGTAATAACGACACAGCCCACTGTCTTTCCACGACCACAAGTCATCTGGAATGCCCGGGTGACAACATTAGTCGCCTGTAAGGACGTGACCAGCCGAAGCCTTGTCCATATATTGTCTGGCAAATAAATAAGTATCCATAAAACACAATAAAACAACAGGAAACACGTCAGTCCAAGCATAAGATATACCATACAGTCTATACGTCATGTACGCCATAGACACGAACCTCCATAATTCATTGACAATTCATTGGCATGCGCTTTTTCACACAGATTTTGGCTGTCTAATTCTAGTAGTATTATTATCAAAAACTGTCAGTTGATAATATATTTTATTGATGAGTAATTGTTGAGAACCGTTCTATCAGTTAAAGCTGCTGCCTTCGAATGTATGCAATATTTTTTGCAAAACCAATTTTTCGTTCTAATGCAATATCTAATTGCACATCTAATGCAATATAACAAAAGGTGTGCTCAATGATTTTGACCATTACAGTCCGTCCGAGTTGTCTTTTCATCCGTTTTAGTGCCCATTTTGTACCGGTTTGTAAATAAACAAATAAAGTGTATTCATCAAACCCGAATGTAAACAAATACTCAAATCGCGCTTAAAAGTCCACATCGGGTACATTTTCCAGTTCGTATGTGCATATATAGTGTAGTTGTGAGAAAATAGTCAGTGATATGCCATGATGTACGTTAAATTGTCAGTCCATCTTGCACTTCTATGCTTTGTTTACATCTGCGTGTGATGGATACATTTCCTGTATTTACGTGAGAACCGCTTGTTCAAATGAGCAAAATTTCCCTGAGGACTGGTTATTTTCATTACATTTGATGTGAGTATGTTTCATTCAGTTAGTTTAGCATGTTTAGTATGAAATATAGTTTTCAAAAAATATTGACTGATTTTGAAGGCAGCTGCTTTAAGATGTTCATTGAAGTATACATGAGGAATATAGTAAATCTATTGTTGATCACAATTGTATATGTATTATTACATACACATAACCACACGGAATAACTGTTTTTGAAAACTGGTAGCGTCTGTGTCTCATTTGGCGGAGAGTGAAAACAAGGAGGTAAGTTAAATATATGCCTAAGTTGCATGCTGTGATTCGGTTTCTCGATTATTCACTATCCTCAAAATAGGGGCGGGAACACTTTTTATTTTTTATTCGAGAATCGTAAATAAGGCCTTACATCCAGTATAATTATACTTGGTTCTATTGTTTATTCAGTTGTATGGTACACCAATAGTGTAATTATACTACAATATAGTCACTATTATTTGTCAAATATAGTCTATAGTATTTTTGGAAATAAGCCCCCTTTTGAGTTATTAATATTTTTACACTTGTTGATTATTACATTTGTTGGCATGGATTGCTTGTAATATGATTTCACACTGAGTCAACCAATTATTCAATCAATCCCTGAGTGTACATACATTTCGCCGATAATGGCGTAAGAGGTGGTCAGTGTTGGCCTCTGAACATTTCTGAACAACTGTGTCTTGCGGTCAAACAAAGTCAAACTATCTCTACCAGAAATTCATAAAGAAAAAGAGCATCGATTGAACAAATCAAGTGCAAATATATAACTAATATGTTTTCTTTGTTCGATCAAAAATGTGTGACAAATCCCTAACTGTCTGCCAATGTCACTCTAACATGTATTTTTACCATCCCAAGCATGTCCGGTGGGTCAGGCTATATCAATCTTCGTCCACATCACACATGATAGAGCTGTTAAAGCACAAATTTGGAGAAGAGAAATAATTTTTAAAATCTAGTTGTTAAAAATGAAATAAACTGTGGACTGGAAGATGGACGATAAAATATGACAAAATTTAACTATAAAAGAACCATTCAGCTCAAGTCGTTAGGGTAAGTTAGCAGTGATATTTATTCCTCTAAGTTAGTGGTATTCAGCCACAATCCGATTTCAGGCTCGCGTGTATCAGCGAAAACTACCAGCTGCTACATTTATGAAGGTGTGGATAAAGTGACAGTGTTGACCCTGATGCCGGTAGGAAATGGTCTGTAAAACACAAGTGAAATGTGTTTGCAGAGAGTGAGAGCATATGAAATCTCAAATGGTATAATACTAGTATCACACATAGCATCACGCCTCACATTGTGTTACACATCACCTATGCATGACATCATACATCACCACATATCTCATCACATAACACTACACACCACATCACATAGGCCTATTACATCACACCGTATCACATCACCACATCACGCCATGCCCAGCCCAAACCACATCTAGTCTAGTCAAAGATTGACAATCTTTGTAACTTTTTGTCCAGTATCATGATATCGATATAGACTCTAATCTATAGAATCTAGATAGATCCACCACAGCCTAGTATAGATCTAGGCTAATGGATTTTTCAACATAAAACTCATCATACAGTGGATCTAGCCTACTTACCACCACAAAGAACGATTTTGGCGGAAAACAGCGCAACTGTTCTGTGCTTTTCTTCCTTTCCACCAGCCGATTGGCTCTGCCAACGTACAATGACTTCTTTTGATTTATCCCATATATCATTGTTGAATTTGTTAGTTTGGTCTCCGCCAAACCCCACAATCCACTTTGTGCTCCCTACATCACAGGAATTATCTGAGAATTCAAAAATCGCCCACTTCATCGCCGGATCGAACGAAATTTACAAGTAGCTCTCCCGTAGATTCATAACGTAGCATCCGTCTGCATCAGCCCACTACAACCCGTTACTCACCAGTACAGTGTTACTTTGATTATGGTTGTTGTTCTTGGTCCCAAGGTTTATCACAACTTCTTAAATCTAAACTACAAATCTGTCAAAATAAACTTATCAGGGTAGTACTCAAATTAAATCCAAGAACCCATCTTGATGTAACACACTTCAGTCATGTCATGTAACACACTCTTAATATTAAATGTATTATTTATGTAATATGCGCAAAATTGTACGTGGTCAGGCACCAAACTACTTCAAACATAACCTAGTCCATGTTAGCTCTACACATTCCCATAACACGCAATCCTGTGGTGCTTCTGTTGTTTTACCTTGTTTCAGGTCTGTTTTGGGCAAAAGTTCTTTTAAGCGCACAGCGTCTATTATATCAACAATATTGACATGTCCATCCAAACCATACACAATCTTGTACATTGTAAAAAGTTTTTATATGATGTATATTCGTCCAGCAGTTATAGCCAGAATACATGTATTTATACTTGGTTCCATTGTTTATTCATATTGATGGTACATCAATATTGTAACTATACAACAGTATAGTCACTATTATTTGTCAAATATATTCTACAGTATTTTTTTGTATTATATACTCTTGTTATCTTGTATGTATTCTCAAAGGACCTCAATGGAAATAAGCCCCCTTCTGGGCTATTTTTTAGTTATCCCTGGTATATTATTGTGTTTAACATGAAATTAAAATCCACACTCAATCTGCATAATACTATACTAATACTATACGGAAAACTACTGTGGACACACTATGTTCTTTTTCTGTATAGCCTATAACTTGACATATCTAGGCGTTTTGGATACAAATTGCTGAGCATGGAATAGGATTCATGTTTTGTAATTTTTTCCCACCTTCTTGGTGGAGCATACAGTCAGTCCACCAGCTAGGGGGGTCACCGTGCACCCCCCCCCCCAGATCCTCCATGAGTGGTATCATTTTCTTCAGAAACATCACTAGATTCATATTAGCGATGTTAACACGAAAAAAAAGGTACCCACTACCCCTAACGGCCATATTTCAAGATGGCCCCAATAAAAAATTGATATTCTGTTATCGCGCTCAATAATTTCTTTTTTTATGTGATATGTGTGTCAAATCTGGACAAATGGGGTCTATATATTATAGTAAGCATAAGAATTGTTTTCCTCAATGGAAGGGGCCATTCTTTCATTGGGAAGCGTGCTTCTATCAGGACCAATATGGTATATGAGAAAGATCACATAAAATAGATTGTCTGGCAAGTAAATCTCAAGTATCCATAAAACATCGAAAAACAACAGGAAACATGTCAGTCCAAGAATAAGATATACCATACAGTCTATACGTCATGTTCGCCACGGACACGAACCTCTATAATTCATTGGCATTTCATTGGCATGTGCTTTTTCATACAGATTTTGGCTGTCCAATTCCACACTGTTGCAATCTTGAAAGCGGTAAAAGCTACCTGTAAGCGGTAAAAGATTCGCTACAATAAAATCGACAACAAGTCGAGAATCCAGTCGAGATTACCAATACATATAACAATACTCTGACCTGAACAAGTTCCCCAGTGTTTACGCTCGAACATATGTAAGCTAAATCGCATTGCATCAAGGGATTCAGAGCGCCGAGAATCGCTGTAACGTCAACAAAATCAAACTATCTCCACCAGAAATTCATAACGAAAAAGAGCATCTATTGAACAAATCAAATGCAAATATATAACTAGTATGTTTTCTTCGTTCGATCAGAAATGTGTGACTAAATCCATAACTTTCTGCCAGTGTCACTTCAACATGTATTTTGACCATCCCAAGCATGTCAGGTGGCTCAAGCTATATCAATCTTTGTCCATATTACACATGATAGAGCTGTTAAAGCACAAGTTTGAAGAAAAATTAGTTTAAAATCTAGTTGTCAAACTGTGGACTAGAAGATGAACGAGAAAATATGTAAAAATTGACCATCAAAGAACCATTCAGCTCTAGTCGTTGGGGAAGTTAGCAGTGAGTTGTTGGGCAGTTGTGCACTAATTCCATCTGGTGTACAGTACAAACAAATATAAATGGACACTGTCTGCCTCCGATGACGCCAGTGTGGCTTCAGATACAAATGTTTGGTCGGGCTTCGTTTCTATTCCGAAAGTTTTTGATGTTTTGTTTTTTTATTGGCATCATTAAAGTTTGGTTATCGGCGGTAATAGGTTGATACATATATTTATTCCTCTAACTCAGTGATAGTCACCCACAATCCTATTTCAGGCTCGTGCGTATCAGCGGAAACTACCAGCTGCCAGATTTGTGAAGGTGTGAATAAAGTGACGGTGTTGACCTTGACGCCGTTAAGAAACGGTCTGTAAAACACAACGAGTGAATTGTGTGTGTAGAGAATGAGAGCGTATGAAATCTAAAATGGTACCATTAGACTATCGAAAAAATCGGTTCGTTGTGGAATCTGTTATGAGAGTACTATACCCGTGTTTATATCAGGTTTCTAATATAAAGAAATGGCGATACTATGCATTATCATTTGTCATTCAACATGTTCAATACGTATTCCAGTTTTCAATATGATAAATGTTTGAACATGAACTACGTCCAAATCTGAATGCAAAGTCTAGTAAATAACAAATACGATTTATAACCAAATTATGCTAATGAAGACATGTTATGTACTGATTGTCACGTGCGACAACCGTTGATATTCCTAATTTGTGCTTCATTAATCTCTGTCGCGACACCGCAGAAAACTGACACCACCCATGGCGCCCCAAGAACCAATATTGACACACATACATTACCGCTGAAGAAGGGCAAAATCTTTCTTGTCGCTGATTTATGCAGTTTTCCACCCAATAGAGTAGATAGGCTTTGTTTGAATAATACCAGGTGGACCCTATTTTTGGACGGTTGCCAATATAGTAATGTGTGACAATTCCCATATGTCTTATCCCTTATCCCTGTCAAATATGAGTGGACCCCATTGGTATTGAACCAAAATTTCTGAAATTCTTTAATATTTTATATCAACACAGTCCCTCTTATGATCATAATTATATGGATGTATATGTACCCAATAATTCCACGAACTATATGACATATAGGTCATGAACGACTGGAGGTAGCGATATACGTGACTCATATTTATTGTGCAGATTGATAATATGCCTCTTGTCTCTTTTGCAGACAACACTGTGTGCAGAAACAAATTGGATTTCTCTCCAACTGAAAATCCTGATAAATAGATACTATGGTTCACATGTACTTTTGGTGCCAAAATTCTAGAACTACTACATATGTACAATGAAGATGTAGTTGAACGAATCCAGAGTAATTTCAGTAAGCAGCATTACCATCACAGCTACAGTTTTTTTCACAGCCCGAGAAGGTCTCAGGCTGTGAACAATGTTTGATAAGTCCGCACGGAATCTCAAAATCGTTACGATATTCCATAGCAGTTTGACACGCCTGCAATTTCACTGTTAGACAATGCAATGAGCCCCATCTGGGTAGTTAATGCGTTGTTATTGTCTTCCCAAAGGGGAAACTTCTTAAACGCCTTCTGAGAAACCCATAGGGAAAATACTCCCAAAATTTGTTGATGTTGCGTCGGCCACATTATAGATAGATGAAGCGTTTCATAAATGAATTTTCCCAATTTTTTTCGGATTTCTAATTGTTTTAGTAAGTTGTTGGGCAGTTATGCACTAATTCCACCTGGTGTACAGTAGAAACAACTATATTTACACACTGTCTGCCCCTGTGGCCTCAGATGTAAAAGTTTGGTTGGGCTTTGTTTCTATTCGAAAGTGTTTGCTGTTAGCAGGGGCGGGTTTAGGGGGGGGGGGCAAGGGGGCCTTGCCCCCCCCCCCCTTCCCAAAAGGAGGAAAAAGAGAAGAAGAAAAAAGAAGGAAAAGGAGAAAAAGAGATGAAGTGTTTTCTAGATAAATTACACCGGGAAGTAGCTCTAACTTCTGGGGCCCCATGTCGCGAGCAATGTATTCACTCTATAGTCTACCCACATGTTCTTAGTGAAAGCATTTTATGCCCTTCACCTTCTATAAATGATTTGAGAGCATTGAATGGCCAAATGCACTTGATCATTTGATGGGGTCCAAAACTAAGTAATATTTTATGTCATATTTTTGTTTCAACTACAGTGATCATGCTTTTATAGGTGTTAAGTAATGCTTGATAGTTAGATCCAGGAGAACTCTGGGATACTGTATTAGGCATGCGAATATCGCCAGCTTCTGGAGCCCTTGAGCGGGCCCCAGACCCCCGACCGACAGGGGCTTGCTTCAAGTTGCCTAACAACATTTCAGAACTAGACTTTCCCTCAAAATCCTAGATTTGCCTGAATCAGCCATACAACGCACTCTTTAGGGGGATGGAAAATGGACCAAAGGGAACCTGTAAAACACACTCAAGCGGGTCCCAGACCCTCGGTGCTCGCTTCACGCCCTTTCATATCTTGGCTTTCCTTCAGAACCCTGGCTTCACTCAAGATCAGGTATTCATAAACTCTCCAAGGCCATGGATATTGGACCAAGGAGAGCCCTAGAACACATCATTGGGAATGCATAAATCTTCAGCATCTGGCCGGTCGACATGGGCTTGCTTCACCTGGCTTAGTAACATTTCATAAATGGGCCTACCCTCAAATGCCAGATCTGCTCCGAATTAGCCATGCAAAAAACTCTTAGGGGAATGGACCAAAGGCAACCTATGAAAAACACCAGTGCATATCCTTTCAGCTTCCGGGGCCCTTAAGCGGGCCTCAGACCCTTAGCCTTCGCCAACTCGCTTCACAACATTTCATATCTTGGCCCTCCTTCAGAACCCTCGATCCACCCCAGATCAGGCATTCATAAAGGCCATGAAATTGGTTCAAGGAGAGCCCTAAAACACACCATTGGGGGTGCATAAACCTTCAGCGTCTGGACCCCTTAAGCGGGCCCCAGACCCCCGGCCGACATAGACTCGCTTCGCACACGTGCCTCAGACCCTCGGTCTACGCCAACTTGCTCAGCAACATTTCATATCTTGGCCCTTTTTCAGAACACTCGATCCACCCAGATCAGGCATTCATAAACTCTGCAAGGCCATGAAATTGGTCCAAGGAGAGCCCTAGAACACACCATTCGGGGTGCATAAACCTCCAGCGTATGGGGCCCTTAAGCAGGCCCCAGACCCCCGGCCAACATGGGCTCGCTTCGCTCGCCACTCGATCAAATGTTTTGGCCCCCCCCCCTCCCAAAATCCTATACCCGCCCCTGGTTAGGTTTTTTAATGGCATCATCAAAATCTTGTTTTTAGCGGTAATAGGTTGATACATACATTTTGCTCCGTGAACTGTCGCATAAGAGTTTCGTGTTCGTGTAGCTAAATCGAATATTATGCCATTTTTCGGCCCATTGTCTCGTATTGAAATAGGCCACGTGAAGTATGCGGTCCTATCACCGTTCCAAGACGGTCCAATACGCCCATGCCTCATGACGCTTGGAAAGGGAATACCTACAATATAAAGGGGCGAGAATTCCATTTTTGTATGGAAAGCCGGTACCTTAATATTGTGTATTGTGATGACCTTGTGATGCCTTTGATCCGGGGAGGTCTGGTGCACAAGCATGAGCTATGGTTCTTGTATACATCTTTGGATCAGCTTCTGCAAAACATGCAGAAGGGAATGAAAAAATGGCACGCTCGTCTACATGTCAAATTGGATTTTTCAGCGAACATTGCGTTACATGGGATTTCACTGTAAATAGTTGCTGTTCATTTGGAAAACTGTGATGCCACAATAGAATGACAAAACCCAACAACTGTTGACTCTTGAAATGTCTTTTATATTAAATCGATGATATCAATTTCTTATGGAAATGGAGACAAATCTTTGTGTATTATGGGCAAAAGTTCGTCTCTTGCATGTGAAACACATTTAAACAAATTGTGTATTGCAGTACATTGTTGGAGCGTATCGAGTGTAATATCAAATACATATTGGTTTCACAACATTATCCTGATTCTTTATTGAATTATTTATAATGTACAAGAATATGTCATATTTTGCCTTCATTCATCTGCAAAATTTAGTGCTCTTTCAATGAGCACCACACTGAAGATATTGAGACCTAGTGCTTTTATGTCGCCCCACGAAGACCACTTGAAAAACAATAACTACCCATATGGCGTCCAATATCGCCATGATAATTAATATTTTCTCTTGAATTCTCTCCCACATTGTCCCTGGGGTGAGGGGTAATGTGTCGCTCATATGCTTAATCTGTGGATGGTATTGTGTTATTCGGGTTGATTAAGCGTATCAGGGTATAGCAATACACACCGTCTGCATCAACAAAAGTTATTCCTGATATATGTTGGCTTTTTTTCCCAAAAACAAATTTGATTGAGTGTGCCATGTCTTTATCCATTAAACCAGCACTGTGTTAAATGTTAATCACGAGAGGCTAATGAAATTTGTTTCTAATTGCAAAGTAATACTCTGAATAAATTGAGATGTCTCAATATGGAAACATGTCGTGCAGAGTACGCAAGCAGTAGAAGTTTTCAACAGTGACGTCTGAAATCAAAGTTTACATCCAGGTGGACACCAGCAACAAACACAAATGACATAGGCACCACTAGAATATTGAAGCCGATAACAGGGATATTGAAGCTGTTTAAGACGGATTGATAATGGTTATGGAATATTGGGTATTCACTGTTATGTCGTTTCTGAGCCGTCACCGCGGACCAAAAAAATATTTTGTTGTAATGATGACACGTCATTGACCTTTGGCCATATTGTCCAGCGACAATGATGACACGTCATTGACTTTGGCCATATTGTCCAGCAATAATGATGACACGTCATTGACCTTTGGCCATATTGTCCAGCAATAATGATGACACGTCATTGACCTTTGGCCATATTGTCCAGCGACAATGATGACACGTCATTGTCTTTGGCCAAATTGTCCAGCAATATTAACGATACTCATGCCAATCGTATCTTATTTCGACCAGGCATGTAATCAAATGTCTTCTTTTGTGCTTACAGTGTACCATTCGCACATCACTCATACATTCAGCTATGTATATGTTCTGGAACTATGCTGCCAATCTGTTTCAGTTTTTGAGATAGATAGGGTTCCAAGCTTAACTGACAAAATTTCAAATTGATCCGGAATCCAAGTTATGGGCAAAAATCATTGGACGGTTTGTGTTGGATTTAGACCTGTGTTGAATTTATACTTTTTAGCTGACTGGTTTATGCAAATTTGTTAAGATATACATGTAAATATTGATATTCATCGTGATATTCTCATTCATGCACCTATCAATTACTGCAGTACTAAGAATTTACAATCTGGTAACTTGAGAACACTGATTCGGTTAAAATCCAGTTATAACGACATGGAATCAAGGTAGAGTAACTAAGTTGAAAAGGTCAACATGTTTTGACCAGAATCAGGATGCTTTGTAGATGTTAGTGATGTTGTTTTTTTTTTTTATTTAGGCGTATCAAACAATACACACCGTCCGCATCAACAAAAGAAAGTCCGTATAGACAACGGCAATTTTTTATAACAAATTTGACGAATATAACAATTATTCTTTAAATGCAACGTAAATTTAATGAATAAATTGAGATGTCTCAACGTGGTAACATGTTCTGCATGGCAAGCAAGCAGTATAAGTTTTCAACAGTCACGATTGAAATCAAAGTTAACACCCAGATGGACACCAGCAACCACTCAATGAATTGAATACCACACAACAGAGATTTTGACGCAGACTATGAACGATTTATATGGCAAACTTGAATACCGGGTATTATTTGTCATCTCATTTCCGAGCCGTCACCGCGGACACAAAAATAGTTCACCCAGTCACCGTACATCAATGACCATTGAGCAAATTGCCAAGCACTACACAGAATCATGGCATTCATATCTTATTTCGATCAGGCATGTGATCAAATATATTCTTCTATAGTTGTAGTATGGATAACAACTGCCTGTTAGCCATACAAGGCACATTTATTGATGTCCTGAAACATCTATAAATTACTCTATGGAGCATACATACACAAAAAAATTATTTAACTGAAAATAACGGCATATATGGTAGTATCATAACATAATATGTAACAATGATGAATATGGTTTACTGTAGTTGCTATTCAACAAACATTAATATTGCCCATCGCATACTTCCACATGAATGAAGACGTCGTTTTAGTAGATATAGTTATGTAAGCGCCCCTTTATTATAATGTATTAAGCATGCTATTCAAAATATTATGCGACGGAGTCTTGCGATGATTTCCCCAACATGGATATCAAGAAACACTTAGTAACAGAGCATACTCGAATTATGCCTCATCCCGAGCTTCCATACGAGTTATTAAATCTCCATAAGTGTGTGCAATGAGTTTTGTTTAATTATTTTGCCATTGGGTTTTTTCCTGGTCTCAATTCCATAATAGTGCTCCATATATCGTGTTCCTGACATCTCGTGAGCTCACATGCATCGTCACTTAATATATATCTTATGGTTACGAGTATGCCTAAGTCACATTTGCACCGATACCTTCGCCAATGAGGATACGCGGTCACCAGTGGACAATGCCTGGTGGTTTCATGACCACTCGAAAGATGTGGGAGAGATGCCTGACAAACTATCACCGGCGGCCGGAACATCGGTAAATATCACCGATGTCCCCACATCGGCCGGCGACCTGTGCAAATGTGACACAGGCGTCAGGAATCAAGGGTAGCAAAAGTGGTCGCCGTATAAACATCAAACGCGTTAGTCACAATTCTCGCTGAGATTGAAATTGGATGAAGTTTGTGCTAGAATATCAGTTTGTCTGCTGAGCGGTAGGTGGGAAAGTGTGCACTGTGCTAAGCGGCATCGGGAGTTAAAGTGGCTTTGTATTTGATTAATATATATAATCAATTAATATGAATTTTTATAGATAGAAAAATGCAACGACAATTTACGACGTTTTTCATTATATTCAAGTATATTCATGATATTCAAGAAGTGTCGAAGTCAAATGTTATGCTATCGATTTTGATATTGCATATTGGCGTAAAAGCTCCCACACAATTAGTATGGCATTTGCTGGAAATGCGCTATAAAGGGTATTTATATTATATAATTTATTGAGGTCGAATGAGGGACCTGTCACCGGAAATTATACGTAGGGTATTACTAGACGTGGAATCAATACCCAGTATTAAGTATTCCGAGCAAACAAAACAGGGTCCGTTATCCAATCTCATAGTCCGGGGACAGAAAGTCATATCAGGAATACGAAGTGAGAGAAAACAAAAATGACACGGAAACTCATGAACCCCCGTAAATGGCCATTAGGAGGTGAAATCAGGTGTTCCGGAAAGAGTGAGCATTTCCTGCCCCACTAGTGGCACCCGTCATGAATTCCCCAAAATTAACATAAAAATAGATCTAGTTGCATGGTAGACATGGATTTGCTGTATTTATCAACCAGATCATGATGACGTCCATAGAATTTCTTAAACGCAGCTATAAGTGGATGCACGTGGGGGTATTTCCGGCACGGTATCGTGAGAGATTTTGGGTCGACATCGTTGGTCTTACAGCTTTCTTGACACACATCTCCATGCCACAATTGAAGGAATAATGTTACGCCGGCCGAGCAACGTACTTCGTGACAGGCCTACTGTATTGATTTGTTTTATAGTATTCGTGGATTTATGCTATATGAATTTGTGTATATTAACATACGATTTTGTTCTAACAAGTTCTTTTTTAATATTATTCGAGAGACGCTGAGAATGGCAAAACATTCTTCACGTTTATTGACTTCTTTGTGAGGAGTGAATATTGTTGATCGAACATATTAGGCCTAAAACATGTCAAAACACGAACATACATATGCAATGTATGTCTGAAAGAAACCAGGCAGCATGATATTATTGTCCAAAAACAGTTTCAAAACTAAAGCGTATTTATCTGAAATTTCCGATTTTTCCGTGACATCCTCAAGAGGACCGACCCCTTTCAAGTTATTAGAAAGTGCGAGTGGTTTTCTGGCTTCAGTCAATGTACATGTAAGTGTTGAGACCACTGGCCATCGATCAATTTTGTGTCGGTCGTGATGCGAAATCTTACTCAATGCATTTCGTGTGAACACCATCAATCACTCAGATAACATTATCTCTAATGGAGGAGATGAATATATTCTGTTTCTGTACAGAACAAAATGGATTGTTTGGGTCTCAGCAAATTAAAAGTGTTCAAGATAGTTGAAACAGATATTATGACAGGTTAATCATACTTTCTGAACTGAGCAGTATACCTGCTCCATCTGGCAATATGTTTTCATAATATTATGGGAATTTGTGACGGGTACATGTGGTTATAGGTTATCAAAAGATCAGCTGAGATCACCTATCTACTATTATATATTTTAGGTTTATGAATACAGACTAGCGATATCCTTGATAACTGACAGAAAGTTTTGAGCGCGAATTTAATTACATTGGAGTACCGATCTAGTTTGTTTTTCAGACAATTTTGAATGGTCAGCATTTCAAAATTCACTATAATACCCCCACCCACGTAACAATCGAGAGGCTGGATAAAATGTACATCACTACAGCAATGTCCATTCAAGAGATACTGTAACTTCAGAAACTGATTCAGTTGCAAACCAGTTATGTGAACGTGGGAATCAACGGAGATGAATTAGTGACATCAAGAAAGTCCATCGTTTTTTGTTGTGTGTAGATTTGGTATTGTACTATTTTGATGAATTATGCTTATGTGGGAATACACACCGTCTGCATCAACTACAGTTGCTCTCGAGAAGTGATTACGAGATTACAATCGAGATAATTAGCCACCGTATCCATGACCACCGAGCCATTCGTCATATCCACAAGGGATATGGAGCAATCATCATTCTGATCATAACTCATGCCAACCAGGCATTGTGCAATCAGACATCTCCGTTTGTATCTCTAGATAGCATATCCCTGTTATCTATAAGAGGCACATGGTTGTTATAGAATACATTTATTCGATAGTATAGATAACGCCTATACGCATGTGTATTGATATCTTCATTATAGTCCAGTAGTCGAGTTGTTAAAAACATTGGCCATTGGATATACCTCCTTAGGCAAGACGATTTATTGTTGAGATATATTTGTGTGAACCTATTTTCATACAATCATTACGCAAGCTATTGAGAACTATTGCCTGACCAGGCTGTGCGTTTCCCCCCCTCGCTCCCCCCCCCCCCCGACATTGATTTCAAGTATATCGGTCTTACTCCAAGTAATGTGCTACCCCTATACTGACGTGGAGGCTTCCAATTATATTTTAGGTTACCGAACCTATGGTCTGATAACCCATTGGCATGGCGTTGCGTCCGTCGTCGGCGTCGTCAGCTTCGTCCGTCCACAACTTTATCTTCAATCGGATCTTTCTGAAATTTTTGCACAAAAATACCTAACAATATTTCAAAAGGGAGGTATTTTTTATTTTTTTTATTTTCACTTTTTTTCCAAAATGGCGGCCATTTTCGACGAAAAACGGTTAATTTCTGACTTTGGCGGCCATTTTCTCAGAACTGTTCAGACAGTTATGAGATTTTTATTGCAAAAGATTGCGCTCACATACCTCTGTGATGTGTATAAGTGTCGTTGTCCCTGAATCGCCGGCTGCGTGTGGCGGCCATTTTCATTCTCTCCACGGGTCCCAAATGGGACATTCCCATGTTGAATTCTCCTATGCTTTATAATGGGACACATTATGCCTAAAATTTCACTCAATATTGAGATTAGAGATTAGGAATCACTTGCTGACATATAGGAAATGATATATGCCGAATGTTCTCGCGACCTTGAGTTTGACCTCTGACCCAATTTTCAAGGCCACAGGACAAAATGGCTTATATCTCAATTATTATCAACTTTACGGCCTAGAAATCAACTGTGGACATATAGGAAATGATATATGCTGATTATTGTCATAACCTTGAATTTGACCTTCGCTCATTATCGATTATACAACTTAGGAATCAATTGTGGACATATAGGAAATGATGTAGTCGGAATATTCTGATGACCTTGAATTTGACCTTTGATCTCATTTTCAAGGTCAAAGAACAAAACAGCTAATATCTCGCTTGTTATCGACTTTACAGCTTAGGAATCATTTGTGGACATATAGAAAATGATGTATGCCGAATATTTTGATGACCTTAAATTTGACCTTCGAACTCATTTTCAAGGTCAGAGCACAAAATGGCTAATATCTCGCTTATTATCAATTTACAGCTTAGGAATCAATTGTGGACATATAGGAAATGATATAGTCCGAATATTTTGATCACCTTGAATTTGACCTTGAACTTATTTTCAAGGTCAGAGCACAAAATGGCTAATATCTCGCTTATTATCAAGTTTACAGCTTAGGAATCAATTGTGGACATATAGGATATGATATATGCTGAGTATTGTCACGACCTTGAATTTGACCTTTGACTTATTCTCAAGGTCTCACAGGACAAAATGGCTAATATCTTGTTTATAGGATTCAATTGTGGACGTACGGCAAATGATATATGCCTTATTATTCTGATGAACTTTAATTTGACTTTTGATTTCATTTTTCAAGGTCAGAGGACATAATGACTAATGCCTCTCTCATTATTGAGTTCACAGCTTAGTTTTCAATTGTGAACGTATAAGAAATCATATATGCTGAATACTCTCTTTGAATTTGACAGTGACCTTATTTTCAAGGCCACGGGACAGAATAGCTATCATATATTGTCCGGTAACCTATCTAAGCCCTTGGGCTAATTTTTATAATAGAGATAATATGTGACTTAAGCTTCATAGGAGTGTTGTCACATTACTGTGGCATATAGATGATTTTGGGGCTCTACAGACGCAATCCAGATTTATTCCTGACTTTCCAAAACGTCTCACCATAACCGAATTGACTGTGTGGGAAAATAATGTGCATTTCAAATAACAATGAAAAAGGAAAAGACTTGTTATTTGTACGATGTCCGCCATTAAAATGTGTTGAGCTTCCAGATATTCGAAACGTGCCAATGACAACTGATATGAGATGGACTTTTGGATGTGATCTGAGCGATCAAAGGGCTGGGTTATTTATTATTAGTCAACACAAAGGATCGCCACATTAACCCAAAAACGAACACGTTATGATGGGGAACAGAGCTAGTCCTCGCACTATCGAGTATCGCCATTCTTGACGATCCACTTCAAGAACTTGTTTTTCATGAAGTTGCTCAATGACCACGGTGTAAGTGCGATATTCACTCTTACGGAGCTTTTAAGCACTCTTTCAGCGATGACGCACTCTTGTGGTGTATGAAAGCACTCTTGTGGTAAATTAGCATGACTGGAAGCGTGAGTAATGTTGAAGTTCTAACTAGTTTAATAGCTTGATACGGAATAATCATGTAAAAGGTATTGCATTGAGTGTCGGAATATATGTATAGGACACTCGCAAGACACGTAGTTCGATATAAAAGCTTAATTCTTAACAAGAACGCGATTCCAGCCAGCGACCCCACACACCGCGAGCCAGAGAGGTGGTATCGTGGAGTGTTTTACGCATTATACGGCGATTGCTCATGAAATTATGTCATGTAATATGATAGATGAAGTTGTTTTTGATAATTTAAAAATATTTATACTATTATTTTCGATAGAATTGGGAGGTATGCTAGTAATTTCTATAAACTAGATGATATAGCACTCTTTCGGAGTATTACAAAGAACTCTGAGAAAATATTGTAGTGAAAAACACATATTGGTAATATGTTCAATAAATGCCCAATTTCCATATTTCATTCGCAATAACCATTAGTATAAGCCTATGGATTGCATATGATGTGTTTGCTTCAATTATATAGTTATATAAATCAAGAAATAAGCAGTTCGGTATGATCAGTTTGAAACAACGCACTCTTCTGTTTAATACAAAGAACTGTTTTGGAGGCCTTTGCTGGAAGCGGTGGCGTTTTGGCGAAACATGCTAAAGTGGCTGTGAAGACAATGTGGGCCTCTTGTAAAAGCACATTCAAATCAGGTACAGCTGAGAAATTCGTTTTTAAACATGTTGACGTTATTTTTTTTCTAAACCAACTAGGAGAAATTCCTAGAATTTCCTTCTAAACCAACTACCGGGGATCCCCGTATTTAAGCCCCTCTTTGGATTAGCCCATGGGCTAATACAAGGGGAGTACTACTCTTGTATAAGCCCATGGGCTTATAAACGGAATAAAATTCTCGCATCAGGACTGGGCCTATATTTGGGAAAAACGTAGTTGACGTTTTGTTTTTCGTAGGAGACGTTGGTAAGTGTTGGTACCTAGAATAAGCTACTGAAATGAAATTGACGTATATGCCTTGCCTAGGGCTACTATAATACGTATACACGTGACCAACTTGATTTTCTCCGGTACATGCATGCATAGGCATGTATATGTGTACATTTTTATTCTTCATGTGTGTGTTTAATATGACAGTGAATATCTGTGATATTCTATCTTCATGGAAATATAGAATAAAATGTTTGTATAAATATAGTTATTACGCATACAAGAAGCGCTTTCCTGTCTAATCCATTGTAAATTCAAGCGTGCAAAATAAAAATCGTAAAATAATCATTCCCCAACTATAAACCCATGGGCCTATATATGGAGTTAAATTTCATTCGACACAACCCCTTTTCCCAAATAATAAGCCCAGGGCTTAAATACGGGGATCCCCGGTAGGAGAAATTCCTGGACAGACACCTGGGCACGAGAAACGCTGAAGAGGTCATTTGTACTCGCTACATATAAATTTATAGATGATTATTTTTATCAATCAATTTATTTCAACATCAAACACCACATTGATATGTAATTGTATATATTCACATAAAAATTATATATGTTGAATATAGATAGGGAATACATGGAATACAGATAGGTAGTTCATAGAAGCCATAATGAATCCATAGCCTAATGAGTTTTCTATTTTCAAATACATGTACTAGTAATACATCAAAAAGAAAGAATTTTTTTACAAGACACTGTTCAAGGGTGAGGAAGCGTATGTTGACAACTGAACCCTGCTTAACGAACCCTGCAACTGAACCCTACCTACTGAACATAACCTTTCAACTGAACCCTGCCTACTGAACCCTGCCTACATATAGTATTAGGCATGCTGAGATTTATGGTTCTGTCAGCATTTAACACATGTAGCACTCTACAAAATTTGGTATCTATAGACAAATTATTTTATGCCAACATTTACGATCCGTTGTAAAGCTACATTTATCAGTATCACTCAGGGTTATCTGCTTGTATCTTTTTAATGACAAGCGGAATCGTTTCTGCGTAGAACATGGTTTTGGTGAAGAATATCTGAAACAAAGTGTGAAGGGATCACAATTAATTTATATATTTCAGGAAGTGATCCGGAGGAGTTCTTTGTAAGGAATGTTTGCCACAAGAGTTCTTTACACCACAAGAGTGTGTTGTCAACGAATTAATCATGTATTTCCCTTTTCCTTCAAATTTAACGACACCAGTTGCATTCCATATATTTCCTTTGGCTCAGAGCACTTTGTAGTTGATAACAAAGCCCTTCTTTGAAGAATAAACTTCATATCTTCCTTGATATACACTGAATAGTATACTCGTTTCAACAATAGCGATCCCAGGACCGTCACGGGAATACAATAAATACAGCTTTCAATATCATATTCAAAAACTAAAATCATACCAGATGCTACTGGGGTTAACCAGACACTCAATGCACACACTCGCTTATCTCATATTTACGGTCTTCTTGCCATTTTTGTGCAATTCACTCCTTGATGTCGTTTCTGTGCCCCACATGCTCACATGTTTTCACCACAAGAGCGCGTTATTACCGAAAGAGTGCTTAAAACCTCCGTAAGAGTGAAGATCGCACTTACACCGTGATGACAGAAAAGTTAACGAAAACTAGATGCCCTTAGAACTCGGTCGCTCAAAATACATGTTTGTTAATCCATGAGGATTATATCTGCTCTCCAAATATTGTCGTTTACCCGTGCTATTAGTCAGTGTTTTAGGACTGTATTAGATGATAATCTGAACATTTTCCATTTGAAATTTCATTATTTGTATATCTTTGCTATTCCATACCGTCAAGGATGACCTAACTGTTTGAAATTACCAATTTTGCATATCTCCCATTTTTGTAAAAGGTGAGTATTGTCAACTAATTGACAGCGTGAATACATCTCTAAGATCTTTATTGGCCAATAGCTTCACCTAGTTAGTCCAAACACAAATAATTTCGATTAAACCATTGAGTTCTTTGATATTATTACATCCCAAGAATCCCTACTGTCCATGAGGTTTCCCTTGTCAAGTCCAACAATAAATGTCTTAACTATTTTTTTAAATTTTATTCGGCGATAGACTTTACTAGCAAAAATCAATGTTAACGTATTCGGTGATATCAACATTGATACAGCCATAAAATCTTCACGTGACAGAACCTCCTCCTTGTTCGGCTCATTGAAGAATGTTTCTCGCCTCAATTTGTTTTATTCATATCGATAACCAATCAATCAAAGGATGACCAAAATGAAATTTCACTAGTTAAATACTGTAATTTCCTTCAGTAATATTCTGCTCAACATTCCAGTGTAACTTGCTTTCGTAGTACTGTAATTGGAATTATCACAGAAGGTCAAAGTTAGACATTAATCCTCGTGATAAGCTAGTCGGTATCTTCACAATCTTTCATTCGCTTTTGAAAACAGTAGTTTTCGTGTGACTGCCTTTTCCATGCAATCTGGATGATTCAATCATTATTCATCGAAAAAAGATGTTTGCTGTGTCGAAATCGATTGGTGTCATGACGTGACCTTTAATACATGCGCCTATAGAAAAATGATGATGATCGGGGAAGATCTACGGCCAGAAGAGCTTCCACGTAGGAATCTCTGCGTAATCTCTGAGATACACTAAACCTTGTTAAAAAATGAAATGAGAATGAATGGGGAAAGTAGTCCGTTATTTCCGGTCATTGTCGCTCTAGACGACTTCTCAATACCGGAAATTATAAGGAGGTATTTCTGGCACGATCTCGTGAGGAATTTGTGTCGACATCGTTGGAATTACAGCTTTCAGGAGATACACATCCATACCATCATTATCACTAATGCATGGAATGCGATACATGACGTATATTTAGTCCTGATCGGTATTACGTTCTTCTACCTAGAGAAAAACGTAGCGCCAGTAGGTTTGTAATCTGGCCTTTCCTGCTCCTTGTGAAATTCTTGAAAGATATTTGCAATCCTGGCTTCAGTTAATGTAAGTATTGTGTGTGTGAAACCAATGACCATCAGTCATTTTGGTCAATGGTCTTAATTAATACTGGTATATATCATGGATTAAAATGTGTTATGCTGCCCGTTAAATTCTCCACCGAAAACATGCCATTTCATTAGTCTGGCCTCTTGTTCAATATAAAAGACCAAGCACCATACCATGTACCCGGGTGATATGATGTTGTATATATATCCCCATTACTAAGTGCGTTGGGGATGATGTCATTCCTCTCAAAGTTTCTGGTAATCCAAAATTAAAAATTAGCCCGAGGGTTAAGATAGGTTACCGGACATTTTTTCAAAGTATTACAAGTGACATAATATGACCTACAGATTTACCAATCAATGTCATCTTTGTGAACTTCAAATTCATCACTAGGTGTACTGCACATGGATTTAATAAGTTCATAATAAAAACATATAAGCTCCATCAACAAGTGTTTCGTCTGCAGATGCCAGTTTCCACATTTAAGATCAGGCGAGACTTTGAGATTTAACCTTCAAGATCGTCTATGGTCATGTTCAATGGCATTGAAAGATGTGTCATATACACATGTGACTTCTTATAAGCCTATAACACAATACCCGTCTCTCTGACGTGGAATGTGCACATTCTACGTCAGACATTTGGCACTCAAGGTCATCCGAGCTCAAACTCAAGGTCATAAATAGTTGTACCATATATGACTTCCTATATGCTCATAATGCTTACATAAGCTCCATCTACAAGCATTTCGTCTGTAGATGCAAATTTGGGCATTTTTTTAAACCCAGAAATGGCTGTTTTGACCTTACAAGGTAATCAGAGATCAAATTCAAGGTCACCACACAAGTCGCCATGTATCACTTCCCATTTGAAGTGCCAATTTCTAAGCCCTATCTTCAGTCATTCTATGAGTACAATTCTGGCAGCTCCCATTTTGAAGGAAAAAATGCTGAAAATTTTCAACAACAACAAAATGGTTCAGAGTTTTTTTTTTTTTGGGGGGGGGGGGGGGGGGGCTTAGAAATGGCCCAAAGTGGATAGTAATGCGATTTGGGCAAAATTAAAATATCGCCGACCGTCAAAACTTCAAAATGGCCACCACACGCAGACCGGCGATTCAACATGTTCAATGGTCAAAACTGACCAGACAGTCCAAACTTGGCCATTTTTCGGCAAAAGTGGCTGCCACATCGGGAACAAGGAATAGCCCAAGGAATGTTTCGGTAAATTTTCAGAAAAATTCATTGAAGTACTAGTAAAGTGAAAATATGATGTTTTGTTATATGAAATACCTCATTGATCTGAGCAAAATGGTCTTTACGGTATATCAATATTTCAGTCTTTAAAGTGCTATAATTTTTTATACTGATATTTACATGCCGTAAAACCATTTTGCTCAGATCAATGAGATATTTCATATAAGTTCACATCATATGTTCACTATACTAGTCCTTTAAGGCATTAATGAGTTATTTGCCGGACGGACGACGGACGGACGGACGACGGACGAAAAACCACGACAATAGCTTATCGGCCCATATGGGCCGCTATTTTGGGAAAAATTCGAAAATAAATTCTTGAACTGAGTTTTCACCCCAGTTTGATAGGTCATAGTGATTGTGGGGTTTGTTTCTAAGAAAAGAATGGACATGAATAGCATACTAATTCAGATGGTATATGATGCTTGACAGTTAACATATTCAGTTTCTCATATTAGCATATGAACTAACCATAACCCCTTGCAACAGGAGTGCGAAAATTACGTACAGCTTCACTAATGTTGCGCATTTGCACTGTTTATTATTTACAATATTTTTCCTCTCTAGGAGAACCAAATTAACGACACCCTTCACCCGCTCGATAGACAACATGGGAATATACAATGGGTGAACCTTCGGTCCGATAACCTATTGCCGCGGCGTTGCGTCCGTCGTCGGCGTCGTCGTCGGCATCTTCCGTCGATATTTTTATCTTTCAAGTTTACAGTTGAATTTATCGGAAATTTTGCTCAAAAGTGCCAAAAAATATTTCAAGAGCGGGTATTTTTTATTTTTGCATTTTTTCCCAAATCGCAGACATTTTTGTAAGGCCAATTTTGGACTTTGGCAAATATTTTCTCATTTTCTCAAAAACTGTCTGATTAGTTTTGAGATTTTGGTTTCAAAAGATTCTCCTCATATACCTCTGTGATGTGTATAGGTTTCATTACCCTCGTTACTCTGGGTGTGCCAGACATTTTAATTTTTTCGAAGGGTCCCAAATGCGACTTTCCAATGTTAAATTCTCCTATGTTTTATAACATGTTTTAATGGGACATATTATTCCTAATATCTCACTTAATATTGAGATTAAAGATTTAGGAGTTAATTGCGGACATATAGGGAATGCTATATGCCGAATATTCTGATGACCTTGAATTTGACCTTGGACCTCAATTTCAAGGTCAGAGAGCAAAATGAATAGTATCTCGCTCATTATCGACTTTACAGCTTTTGAATCAACTGTGGACATATATAGGAAATGATATATACTGAATTTTCTCATGACCTTGAACTTGACCTTTGACGTTTTTTGCAAGGTCAACGCACAAAATGGCTAATATCTCGCTTTTTATCGACTTTACATCTTAGGAATCAATTGTGCATTATAGGAAATGATATATGCTGAATATTCTCTTGACTCGCACTAGTCGTAGTGGTGGTGGTGGTGGTGGGGGGGGGGGGGAGGGGAGGGGAGAGTGCTCATGGGTCATATCTGGCCCACGGCCAACATGTTTGTGTAGAATATGTGTGTTCTGGTCCATAATTACAACAATACAATGTACCTCTACTTCTGGGGTAGATTGTCAACTTTTTCAATTTTCGCGATAGAAGTCTGAAATCCGGTACAAATTTGCCGTTTGACTCCCAGGTGAAGTATGTCAAGTTATAGAACGATGCCATTATACCATCAATACCACTAGTCAGAAAAATCAGATTGTAAATGAGTGAGAATATCAGAGCTTAGCGCTCACCCGAAAACTTTATGATTACGTCATAATGCAACCAAAGGAACTTCATCTAACGCATACAACTCGCCCATGCGTTCATTATGCTTCCAAAAGACAAATTGTTTTTATTAAAAATCAAAACAATTCGGACCCGCGCAGTAAACAGTAGTAGGGTTTGTTATGAATACGGCACATACAGTGGTGGACTGTAGTTGTACAGTTGATATGTAAGAATTGAACAGTAGTGCCTGCTACTTGAAGGATCAAGAAAACCGATAAATTATGAAATCATTTCCAAAACGGCGTTCAATTAAATTTGTTTGCTTGTAATTTTCTGTTTGTTTGGCTTTTATTGTATCCCCCGAACAAAGTTCGGCGGATACTATGGATTTGGCTTCGTCGTCCGCGTCCGCGCCCGCGTCCGCGTCCGCAGAGATTTTCTTGTGAACGCGCTACAGGCCGCAATTCTCACCCGATCACCATTATTCTTTGCAGGCACATATATAATGGTAAGATCCCGACACCAATCGATTTTGGTTGCCGTGGCAACTAAATTGGTCCTTTGGGGACACATTTTGCATTGAAAACAGCCTGTTTGAGACGCATGGCTTGTGAACGCGCTACAAGCCGCAGTTCTCACCCGATCACCATTATTTTTTGCAAGCACATATATTATGGTAAAATCCCGACACCAATCGATTTTGGTTGCCGTGGCAACTGAATTGGTCGTTTGGGGACACATTTTGCATTGAAAACAGCCTGTTTGAGACACATGGCTTGTGAACGCTCTACAGATGGCAATTTTTGACGAATCTCGATAATATTTGGAAGTGTTGTTGGGAAGGGCTGTCACACGAAATCAATCGTTTTTTAGAATGATCATATAAATATTAATATGTTAACAGCCTAACTTATTACAGAATTTTGAAATATCCATTTTGACATGTACGATCATTCCAATAGCCTGTACAATGGAAGGTTATGACACTGGTATCTTGTTCAGAATGGAGAACTAAAGTTTTCAGTGAAAACAGGACAATATTACTGAATAAGTTAACATTAGTTTTACTAGTTAAGTCTATTATTGTCCACAATAAAAATAGTTAAGACGAGAAACTTTTATTATTAACCTCAACAAGGTAAATGTTTTGTCCAGTACAAATTTCATTGGTGTAACCGAATAAGTTAACATTATTTTCACTAGTTAAGTCTATTATTGACCACAATAAAAATAGTTAAGTCTATTATTGACCACAATAAAAATAGTTAAGATGAGAAATATTTATTATTGAGCTCAACAAGGTGAAAGTATGTCCAGTACAGATTTCATGGGTGTACTGAATAAGTTAACATTATTTTTACCAGTTTAGTCTATTATTGACCACAATAAAAATAGTTAAGACAAGAAATATTTATTATTGGGCTCAACAAGGTAAAGATTCTGTCCAGTAGACATTTTATGTCTGTAACCAAATAAGTTAACATTTTTTTTGCTAGTTAAGTCTATTATTGACCTCAATAAAAATAGTTAAGATGAGAAACAATTATTATTGAGCTCAACAAGGTTAAGGTTTTGTCCGGTAGAAATTTTTGGGTGTAACCGAATAAGTTAACTTTATTTTTACATGTTAAGTCTATTATTGACCACAATGAAAATAGTTAAGACAAGAAATATTTATTATTGGGCTCAACAAGGTGAAGGCTTTGTCCAGTAGAGATTTTATGGCTGTGACCAAATAAGTTAACATTATTTTTTTGCTAGTTAAGTCTATTATTGATCACAATAGCTTTTTATGAAAACATTGATCAACTTTTACTTTGAATTTCAACTTGAGACCATGTTTGGCACAAATTATGAGTTAAAATATAACTTATGGTGAAAAATTCGATCTGGCTCCGATTTCGTCATCTTGAAATGCAGTTTTGGTCAACTTTTACTTTGAATTTCAACTTGAAAGCATGTTTGGCACATAATATAAGTCAAAATATAACTTATGGTGAAAAGTTCGATCTGGCTCCATTTTCGTCATCTTGAAATGCAGTTTTGGTCAATTTTTAGTTTGAATTTCAACTTGAAACCAAGTTTGGCACATATTATGAGTCAAAATATAACTTATGATGAAAAGTTCGATCTGGCTCCAATTTCTTCATCTTGAAATGCAGTTTTGGTAAACTTTTAGCTTGAATTTCAAGTTGAAACCAAGTTTGGCACATATTATGAGTTAAAATATAACTTATGACGAAAAGTTCTATCTGGCTCCAATTTTGTCATCTTGAAATGCAGTTTTGGTCAACTTTTACATTGAATTTCAACTCAATACCAAGTTTGGCACATATTATGAGTTGAAATATAACTCATGGCGAAAAGTTTGATTTGGCTCCAATTTCATCATCTTGAAATGCAGTTTTGGTTAACTTTTAGTTTGAATTTCAACCTGAAATCAAGTTGGGCAGGTATTATGAGTTAAAATATAACTCATTACGAAAAGTTTGATCTGGCTCCAATTTTGTCATCTTGAAATGCAGTTTTGATTAACTTTTACTTTGAATTTCAACTTGAAACTATGTTTGGCACATACATGTATTATGAGTCGAAATATAACTTATGGTGAGAAGTTCAATCTGGCTCCAATTTCGTCATCCTGAAATGCATTTTTGGTCAAATTTTACTTTGAATTTCAACTTGGAACCAAGTTTGTAAAATATTCTGAGTTGAAATATAAATAGGTGAAAAGATTGATCTATCTGTATTTTCGTTATTTTATCAAACATGTCGAAAGAGATTTCAGTGGTGATTTTGAATTCGACCTTCAATAACCTCGGAAAATCAGTGCAGCAATTTTGGTGGGGAAAAGAAAACAGTTGTGACTTGAGATTTAATGTTTCTCTGGTAATCTTTTTTATCCCTTGCTCTAGTTTTTTACACTTGACAGTGATATATTTGGGGCAACAGAGATGATAGGGCTACGGGGGATACACCCAAGCGGTCGTAGGCGACCGGAAGCGTCTAGTTTGTATGTGAAATAAATGAGAAAGGACCATAACAGACTTTTTCTGAACTAGATGTCAAGGCCTAAATATTTCTTGGGGGCATTTCGAGTGAAATATCTAACACCAAATAGTGACCTCCAATACGATGTTTGTTGGTGCGACTGGATACAATATATTTTTTACAAAATTTCGGAAAAATCAGGAATATCTGAAATTGTTCCGACGTTGTATGCCAAATGATGACATACTAACCTTCTGATATTCATCTTTATAACAGATATTCTACTATGAAGTTACAAGGTACTTGTAACTTCATAGTAGATCTAAAGTGCAACATACTGAAAGTTGGCAAAACCTCTGATTTTTTTTTTTTGAAACATGTTCACTGTGCATCAGTCTGGAGTTTACATATTCTGAGAAAAGAAAATGAAGCTAATTGGTGAAGATAATATAAACTTTATTCAATTCACAGGATAACTGTTTATTCAAAGAACAATGTCAAATCATTTATCACAGTTTTGGAATGAAAACCCACATGTTGTACCGAATTATGTACATTTTTTAGTGAATGCATTATGTCAAATCAAATAAATACAAGATTAAAAAATAAATACAAGATAACGTCAATATATTCATAATCTTCCAATAATGTTTCTGAATATGAATTTGAAATTATTTAGTCTTTTAAAATAGAACCAGCAAAATACAGAACAAGCAAAAATTAATCATCAACATTGTGATACAAGATACAAATATGATCAGACATGACTGTAAAACGAGAATTAACTGAATCAAATTTACAATATTTATAGGTTCAAAATGGAAAGAAGAAAGCAAGTGCAATTACAACATGGTGTCGACAACATAAACCATTTAACAAATTTTACCAATATTGCAAAGATAGTAAGATTGAAATATTGAATGATAAAATACATTAAATATTTATTTCACATTGAAGGACGGGATGTCTGTCTTCAGTTGCGCAATTGATTAAAACCTGTGGGTTGAGTGAGGCACTGATTTGTCCTGCATGGTTCATGCACTACATTGTATAGACTCATATATCCTATTGTCTACTTTTATATCATGTTAAGCATTGCATAGTTTACTTCTGGTTATATGTGTTCCCTGTGTATAAGGTATATCCTATATGAAGCATCCTGTTTACCGTATATGAAATACAAATCATATCAGATCAATAAATTGAATATTTTTTAAATACATATACATCAAACATAGTGTACGTGTATTATACAGATTTCAAACTTCCACAGTGACCAGATCTCTTTTCCTTCACTATACACAAACCCTGCTTGTCTCAACAGATCTACGCTTCTCTGGCTGAGTTTCAAAAATAAACATTGTGTTTAAGATCATGAATCCGATGATAGTCCTTGTAGTGAAATAAAATTTAAATCTCCAAGTTCTCCACCAAAAGTCACGAATGTCAAGAAAATTTACAACAACGTAAAAATACCTGAATTGGAATACATGTATATCGACATGCAGAAAACTTTGCAGTGTGGAAATGCAAAAACTAGTTTTTTAATACCCAAAAAAATCTGATGTCCGAAAACATTTTCTCCAGTTGAAACTCCCTTTTACTGATAACAATATCACACATTGCCATTGCTGGCCCCCCAGAAAACATCTCGAAAAGTATTGCAACATCTCCTCCCTCCAAAGTTCAACGAATCTCTAGAAATGGGCGTGAGTGTTTGTCGCTTAGGCGAGCGCTTTCTTCTCAGGGTCGGCGATTGTCACGGTGACATCGTCTTTGCACACGAGTTCGGGTTTTTCCCATTCAGAGCTGAGGATCAAGTTCTGCAATCAGAAACTTTTTGATGTATGATCTGTAAAGTGTAATCACAGCTGTACCACTCAACACATGTCACTATACGTTTATATTTTACATATTAATTTTACCCAATTGTTTTTCTTGTACATGTTCTGCCCAGACAGAGAAATTCACTTGACTCTGCTCAAAGCTCAGAGCTTTTGAAATTTAGTCCACTACCAGCACCTCTGGACATACTTAGAATTAACTACAATTTCTGGGAAATACTTGCGAGCAACCAAAACATTGATATTATATTAATACATTAATATGCATGAATATTCATTTCCTCCATCACTGACCTTCCTGAATGTTTCTCTGCTTTCCAGGCGCTTGTGAGCGAACTGATAGGATCCAGACTTCCTGCAGAGCTGCAAACCACAGACAGAAAACATCAATTAAATTGGTAAAGGGGACAACTTTCTTCGAATTCACTGAGAATTTAAGATGGCATCTTGGAAGAAATACACCTCAAGATATGAGACATAGAGTGGAATATGTAGTACTCTGGGGGAGATACTGCATGAAATCATACATTAACACATTTATTATACAAAATAAATATTATACTGTGATATTTTAATCCTATCATGAATATTTATGGGCTATTAATCAATATTCATGAGACGTTAGTACATACCCTCCAGCAGACAACTGCAATCAGGATGAGGATGAGGAGGCCAAGCAAAGGAAGAATCACGAGTAAGGTGGCTCGCTTGATATGCACCCCGAAACAGCTCACAGTCTCTGCAGTAGGCGACACGCCAACTGGAACAGATAGTAGTAGATCTATGTTTCAAATATCTTGTTTATTAGAATTTTAGCAGTTATGTGTCATATTCAAGAGTTCTTCTTGATACGGGTACAAAATTGAGCACGATATCTATGGAATGATTGTCACTGGTAGACATTATACAGAGTGGTAATGTATAATGCATGAACTAGACCACAACTAACAAACTGGCTAACGTTTTTGAAATTTTTCTCAAGGATGACTTACACCTCATTAGGTTACAAAGCATCACTTACTCGGAGGGGAGGGCTGGGCATACTGGTGTACGGCGTGCATGGAGCCGGGCTTCGCGCTGATCGTGTGGTCACCCAGGGGGAATGTACATCCACCGTCGTTGACCCTCCTGTGCATCCTGTGGGCAGCGGTGGCCAAGTCGGCACTTCCATCGGTGAGGATGTCTATCTCGATGGACATGAATCCTTCTCCCATCTTGACAACCTGCAACCATGGTAACAGTGAGGCATAATCAATCGATAAACGGTCATAGTCATGTACATGTATTTTATTTCTCCATATAATGCCTTATCTATATGATTTACCAGTACATTGTACATGAAACTGGTAATGCAACCATATACATCTTGTTAACAAAATATTTTCAATATTTTAGGAAGTATTGCTTACAATGCAACAGGAAATCTGTTCATTTTCTTAGCATTATATGTGTAGGCAGTAGACACATACCTCAACACGAATCACAGTGTCTGGGCTGATGTCAAGCCAGTCCCCGACTGCAGTCCTAACCAGTCTAGAGTGCAAACACGGAATAATCCTTTCACATGCTTCACACTACAATGTTTCTTACATTAGTGGCAGGAAAATACATTTAGCTAGAACACAGAAAGAGCTCAGGAAGAGATATTGGTTTCATCGGTGAAGACCCACACAACTTCGATTACATTCATCATGTTTATTTACGGGTGAAATATCTTTTCCGAGACGAATAAAGTTGTCAGAATGGATTAAATTGGACAGTAACTTCCAAGGCCAGATATTCAATACTAGCTGGAATCTGATCTTGGTAAACATCCTCGAGGAAGAAGCAGAAACTTTACGTACTCCTTCACGTCTTCCGTAGCGTCCTCCAGGTCATCCACGTCCAGATCGTGCATCAGATCCAGGGACAGCCGCATCATCTTACTGATTCTGTCAGCTGGGGAAAAATATCGAAAATCAGGCATGGGTGGTTTTCTTTCAAGGAACCACTTTACAGAGTGTTTGTTATAAAGGTAAGAGTATAAATATTTTTGTGCATCAGATTTTCTGTATTTTAAAAACACTCCAATGAAAATGGTATCTACCGATATTAATTCTAATTGATTACTGATAATTTTATTTGAACATAAAGCAAACATTAACAGCACATTCAATCATGAATGCAGGGAATTCAGTTTGAAAAATTCCCACCAAGTATATAACATCACAGAGAAATCCACGACAAGTCACCTGGGAGGTGATACTCACAACAGAGGTCATTCAAGAGTTCCTCTGGAAGCAAATCCATCTCAGGAACGCGGTGACCACGATCATCAACACAGAAACACTCAGGCCCCAGGCATTGACGCGGCGCGAACGAGCCATCTGCTTGGCACTCGAAGTCGTTGTCACGGCTACCGACCTCCTCTCCGAACATTTCCGAGAGCAGCGCGAGCCCCTCATTCTCCATCTCACGCATGTTCTCGCACAGGCTCTTCTCTGGAGTGTAAATTGAAATACATGTATATAGCTTAATGTAGCTTAACAGCATTTTTTTTGGATTCTTCTTTCAATATGTTACAATTTGATGCAGATAATGTGACATATTCATATCACAGATCTTAGCTGTACTTGGTACTTTCATGCACTCTTTCTCTCATGACATAACCTTTAGTTTCAGCACTCAAAGTTGTCTACAAGGTCATCAGATATTGAGTTTAAATCACACAGAAATCCAACCTGTATAACCTCTCCTGTGCTCATGATACTGACCTAAGCTCTATTCACATACTGTACGTTCTGTTCTCAGAGGCCAATGGCAATTTGAGCATTTTGTGCAACTTTGGGCCTACATTCGAGCGATTCAGCATGAACCTTAATCTTACATGTCAAAATGGCCCAGAATGTTATGATTGTGAAGGAGTAGGCACGTGCATATTGAGAACAATATTTTTTAAATATGGAATTGGAGTTTGGAATTGTGTCAAACTGGCCATATTCAGTTCTGAAATGGCTGCCATGTGGCCAGAATATCTGAAAGGTCAGATATAAGTTACATTCTGGCAATATATAGGAAATTTTATCAAGTCCAAAAAAAATCACAAACTTGAGATACATGACAGACAAAAAATCATGACAATAGCTCATTGGTCCATAGGAGCAGGTGAGCTAGAAACAGCCGACATGTTTTTTGACAATTTATACAGTCATTGACAATTTATACATTTTCTGAATTCTGTACTATGCATACCTGTACAAAGTCCTGTCTCAGGTCTGCACATCATCCCTTCCACACATAGCACAGTCTGTAGGGTACAAATTCAATAGGGAGACTGATCAATAAACTAAAGATAGAAGCATGTGATGTGTGACTGTGATCCATGAAAGTGAAATCGATGAGATCTAGAAAAGTCTTCATGATGGAGAGCAACAGTCCTATCGAAGGAAGGCTTCCTGATTTCAGTATTTGATTACCGGAATGAACAATTGGCTAGTTGTTCGTTAAAATCAATTACCAGTATTTAACTGGTTTGCCTGAACTCGAGACACTCACCTCGCACTTGTCAGCTTCAGACTCGCGGCATTTGCAGATGTCGCATCCAAACTCATTCTTCTCGAGTCCGTTCTCGCAGAACATCTTACACATTGCAGCAGGGCAGGGAATCTGTGGGAACGGTGCCACCTCGATACATCGACATGTATCGCAGCCGTGTTCGTCCTTCTCGTACCCGTACACACATGCAGTCTCGCACATCATGTCCGAGCATATGAATTCGAAATCGGTAGGCTCCCTGCATCTACAGATGTTGCAGCCATGTTCATCCTTCTTAAAGCCGTTTTCGCAGAACATCGCACACATAACATCAGGACAGGAGAACTCCACAGGCGGAGGGTCATCAGGTAGGCAATCGCACGTCATGCAGCCGTTTTCGTCTGTTCGGTAGCCAGCCGCGCAAGCATCTGCACACATCGGCATGGGGCACGCCAACGTAGGACCCTCTTCTTCGACACCAATGTATGGAAGAGGAAATATTGTTTAGTCAAATACTAGTGCATGAGGGAAGGAATATATGCTCTGTCACTACCGGCAACGAGGTTGTATCTCTGCATCACACCTTATATCACAGCTCACTTGTCATAGAATTAGAAGCAATTCTACTTGTCATGAAGCAATCCAGGATCCAGACACTCGCTGTGTAAGGTGGTGTTGAGCCACAAAGCTCCAATTTTTTTTTATTTTTTCCCATTAAAATGGGAGTTCTGAATTTCAGGATCATTTGGATAGTCAAATTTGAAATCAGCACTGAACATGCTGAAGTTGTCATTTCCCATTTGAATGCACCGAAATCCTAGTCCATTCTAGCAGAAACTAACAACAAAAATCTAGTGCTATGGGAAATATGTGCTTCAAGTGTGACTTTTTAAATATAATGTAGATCATGTAAATGCTGATAAGGCCAAAAAAAAAAGTATTATGGTTCTTGTTATTGGGGTCCCCGAAAAAGTGATGCCACGACGCGATTTTCTTTCTTTTTTCTTTTCTTTTTTTTTTGCTAAAATTGGCAGCCGATGACTGATCCGGTCAAATACGGCCCATTTGGCCAACCATTTTCCCTTAAAAATGGCTGTTGATGAGCAACCCGGTTGAATTTGCCCTGTTTGACTGACACGCGTGCCTAACCAGAACCATAATACTTTTTTTTTGGCCTAATATAAACCCAACATCTAGGGACAAGGGTTTCATTTCCAATGAGCAATGATGAGCAATCAGCATAGCCTGCTTATAAACATGAAGTCACTTTTGAAGAGTTTGAGCCCTCAAGGCCACCTGAGGTCAAGTTGAAGCTCACCACATAAATGATATATGCTCTCAACTGTTTAGCCTCCAGAAGTCATTTTCACAAATACAAATATGGGCCGACTTGGGTCATTGATAAGCTGATTTGGTCAATTTCAAGCATCTCAATGAGAATGTAAGTGAAAAGCAGGAAATATATGAACACTTAGTATCCCCATGCAAACAAATAACAATTTTTTGGGGAAAAATTTTGGGAAAATAGCCAATTCATGAAAATGGACCTAAATCCCATAGAACTTGCCGGGTCCAAGCGATTCAAGAACAAATCGCTTGCTGATGATTCTATCACAAATATACTGGCAACACTATCAGATATTTCCATATTGCCACGGAAATGTACATAAAATTTTGGAAAAAATCATCAGCTGGTTCTACGATTTAGCACTCCAACACAAGATTTTCGGCCAAACATGTATAACTCAGTAAAACATCAACCCAGATTCATACATGTTACACTCACCGACTGAACTACCAGGGGCAGCAGGCATACAATCACAGGTCTGGCAACCGTGCTGATCCTTGAAATATCGGCCACTCTCACATGGAACGCACTTCAACATCGGGCAGTTTGCTTGGTCTGATGACAGGACAGAAAAGTCAACTCGAATGTAAATTTGAGTTTTTCATTTATATCAAACTCAAGTTCTTTACTGTATGAATTTTCATCTTGATTTGAGAACATTTTCATGTTTTGTATGTTTTTCATCTTGTCATCATCGCGCCAGTTTCGAGCAAATATCGTGGAAACTGACCATAGGTGCACTGTATTTCGCAGCTGCCCAGAACACAGTCAGAGTAACATCGTTCACCTTCGGCACAAGTGTGGTCCTGCATGATAATGAAGACAAAAATGTTATCAAAGGGAACACGAATTCCACTGGTATATTTGGATTCGTGGATTTACCATGTTTACTCAATGTCTAAGACTATCACTTAGTTTCTTTGTGCCTTCACTCCGTATTTACACCTGTATTGATGATTATGCAGGTGGGTTACATGATATAGTAACATATAGTCGGTTACATATTACCAGAAATACATAACGAGAGAGTCTCTCGTTATGTACTTCTGATATTACATCATGTATACATGGTATAGAGGTGTTTGAAAGTAAACAAAAAATATTTAAACTTACCAGTACCTAAATTTCATAGTGAAATATAACAATCTGTTGAATTTTGAACTCCAACGATGATTTTTACGTACATGTATTGAAGTATTCTCTGTGATGACTTTATCACATTTTTTCAAGCCAAATAAATCTTACATGAACATGTGACTGATCATGATGTACCTGCTGCTCCTTGGTTGTATTGGAACACACTTCATATTATCATAAGAAATAAGTCTATATATCATTATTATTTCGTTTTTATTGAATCATTAACAGTATCTCACCAGACAGGGATCAGGTTTGCAGTCGCATGTCGGGCAGCCATCCTCGCCAATCTCAAAGCCAAACTCGCAGGAGTCCGAACACATCTGGCGGCGACATCGCACCAGCGGCTCAGCCGGATCTGGGCAGCATGAATATTCATGAGTGCCAATTGGCTGTATGAATATGCATAATACATGTAGCTATCAAGCTGGCTGTACTGGTTAATTGGCAACCCCTTGTTAGCATTCAATCTAGCAGGAACTATGTAACTATATTACATGTACAAAAATTTGAATTGGTTGACTTTGACTAATACTAATACTGAAACTAGAAGCAAATTGCAGAATGCTCAAAAGTTTTATGTGAAATACTTTCTTTCACGATGGAATATATTAACATCCACATACCTAGATCCTGTGCCAGGGATGTGCCGAAAACACAGAACGCAACGGCTACCACCAAAGATAGCTTCACCATGGTGACTCCCTGAAACATAAAATAAAGGCTAAGATGATAGTACCAGGAAATGTATGTGCATGTTGTTCAATATTGTCAAACATTAACTCATGATGCAGATTTAGGAGGAAAGGGGGGTACATATTATCATACTAGCTATATGTCACCCCCCCCCCCCCCCCAATCCTGGATCCACCCCTAAAACTAGGATGATCAAATTGCTAATATGTGTATGAAATAAATATCCTAGATAATATTATATGATGCATAATAAACATGATAAATTGATAATACTGAACAGTATATCACCCCCACAAAATTGTTAGTACTGCACAGTATGCAACTCCAAATGTATTCATGGAATTGATATTGCATATATATTCTAACTTTTCTTTAACATCATAATTTCCGATCATCATAATTATGGCAGGAATTTCCAGTTCCAGATGTGTCAACAACAACGATCACTCAATCTGTAACCATGGTTACTATAATGGTAACATGACACTGGTCAAGGAAGTTATGAAAATTGTACTAACAAGAATAGATCTATCACACCTGATGATCATGCATGTATTATCTTGATTGCAGCGACTGAATCTGCATCAAGATAATTGGGCACATGGAAAATATATGTACTGCTTCCTGCTCTAACAAGTAATTTGAGAAGTACACAACATGCACAAGCCTGAGCCATAATTGGCTCAGACCAATAGATCTATTCATCCGTCATTACCAGGAACTGTAACTGATTTCGAAACTTGGTCTATTGCCAAATATGGAATATTAAACATAAAATTGCACCCACAGATCACGTAAGAGCATAACCATAGCTTCTCAAACTTTTAATAGGGGGTCCAAGGCAACACCGCATGTTTGCGAAGCTAGGCCAAGCCATATCCATGGGGAGAGCTTTTGGAAATTCTCGTGCCAACACATTGGCTAACATTGCATGGCAGGTGCTGGTCTGCATGTTTATTACATTAGTCATATCTCTGAGACGACTGCAGAATTACAATATATTATATCTTAAAACATATACGTGATAAACTCAATATCTAGAAAAGTATGGTTTTGTTTTGTCTTCCGAGTTCTGACCGCCTCGGACGAAATTCCATTTCGTGGAATTACTTTCGATGATACTATAAGATTGGTTCAGTTAAACATTGAATTACCCACATTAGAATTTTGAGTGGTGTCACAACCATCCGGCGATTACCCGGTATAAACGTTTAAACAGCTGTTATTCTAGGTTATCTAAAAAATGCTAGCCATTGGCAGTTAACCTATTATTAATCCTGCAGGCCCTAATATTATTATATCTTAAAGTGACATTGGCAGGAAAACTTCTTTTTTTCTAAATCAATTACATTCCTATGGTCTCAAAAAATAGATTACAAAACAAACTATGCTTGATCAGATGGATAGATCAAGCATATGACCGTACTAGCAGCTGCTTTTCTATTGTTTCGTGCGCCACTCAGAGTTACCTCTGACCGAAGATCTTCTATACCAAGATAGAAGTCCACTCAGGCCGAAACGAAACAAAAAATCCCCCTGGCGGTCAGACTGAAGAATTACTACATTTGCCTTTTTATAAATGAATATCTGTGACCAAAACGTCATTTTAAGAATGAAAACTGCCGTCACTATTGGAAATACATCCAACTTTCAGTCTCACCGCCAGGACTGAGGACCAACACTGTTCAAAATTTTGCGTCCGTTTTGGTCTGAGTGGACTTTCTTGGTATAGAAAATCTTTGCTCTGACTTAACCTATTTTACGCTCGATTGGCTCGAACATATATGTAAGCTGTAATCGCACTGCATCAACAGATCAAGGGATACAAAGCAACGAGACTGGCTGTAATGTGAACAAACTCAAAATATCTCCATCAGGGAGTCTGTTTGAGCATACAAGTGTAGATATATAACTGTTTTCTTCATTCGATCAGAAAGATATGGCAAATTCCATACGTCACTGCCAATATCACTTTAAAACTGACATGATCCTAATATCGATCCAGAAAACTGTCAGAAACAAAACCGGAATTTACAGTAATATCTGCAGGCATTGTACAGTATGCGGGTAACCATACCAATAGGACATCTTCGCCTCATACATTGACATGATTGTACTGTTACCTGTAGTAGCAAGAACAGCGTTTCTGGAAAATGGCTTCTCCCATCTGTCACCATGTTAAATGGCTAGTGTTCAGCACCTCCTGGAATGCTCAAATTTCTTTCTAAAATTAAGCCGGTGTATTTTTCTTCCAGAAAAATACAACCTCTTCCATATGTATATTTTTAAATATTTTTTTTTAATCAACAACACATGTAAATAATTATTTGAAGTGGGCTGGGGTAAGCGAATCGAACGGAAAAAATGCACGTTTTTTTCGGGCGCTCTCAGTGGGGTTATAATTGTTGGTTCGTATTGAGAGGGATGCTACTTACATCGCGGTTTCGTTTTCGATGTCATATCAAAGACGGAGGTTTCAGCTCTCTACAGATGTAAAAATTTATGAGATTTGATATGTTTTTCTGGTGTTGCTGAGCAACTGAAGTTCGTCAAAGTTCAGGTGATGATTTCTATACCTATTTATGAACGGATAAGCTCGAATAAGCTCCTGAATGTGCAGTATTGTATGGGCTTCAAGATACATGTATCAGTTTTACTAGGGCTATCAGCGCATCCCAGCGCATGACCCATATATGACTGCACCCCCCTTCTGGCAATCGTAATTTTTGGCCGTTTTGAGCGTGCACGATTGACTACTGCTCGGTTTCAATAATTTTTTTTCAGGTTTGTTGTATTCCCTGGTGTCTGCTGATTGATTACTTTTGTAATATGATGTAACTGGTATTTTAATATTGTTTGCTTAATTGTTTTACAGTTTATCTTCATCTGATAATTTTAGGTTACCGGACATATGGTCTGAAAACCTATTTGCATGGCATTGCGTTCATCCATCTGTCATTCGTACGTAACAACTACAGTATATCTGTGAAGTTTACGGTTGAATCCTTCTGGAATATTGCACACAAATATGAAAGAAATATTTCAAAAAGAAGTTTTTTTCAGTTATTTACTTTTGTTTAAAATGGCAGCCGTTCTCAACCGACAAAAACACCCAGTTTTGGACTTTGAAAGTCATTTTATCAAAATATTCCCATATGTTCCTTCGTGATGTATGTTTCATTGAACTTGAATCATCCTGCTTTTGATTTTTTGAGAAATTCCATCTGACATCACGTCAGTATCCGTTTCGGGCCATTTTGTGCATGTTAACACTATTTTTGTTAACACTATCTCAGGCCTCTGAACTAATTTTAATAATTATGTTCTTAATTTTCAGAAAACGAAATAAATATTAGTTGTGTTCTTCATCAGTAAAGAAATGACATTGGTCTTTTATCTTTTATTTATTATTATACATTATCACTGTCTTATATTATGACTAATCATGAAATACTATTAGTAATACAGTATAGCAATGATGCAAATTCATAACAGTATTATATTATCCCCTACCCAAATGACACAAATGGCACAAATGACTTGCAATCGAAGACCTCCGACGAAGTCATCGCTCAATACAAACGACTCATTCCGATAATTCATGCTCGGAATAAATCATGTAAAATTGGAGTATCAGCGATAATCCCAAGGCCAATCGATACATCTGCACAAGATGAACATCGCCTAAATTTGAAAAAAATCTGCAAAGAACAGGGACACTTTTTCATCCCCACCTGGAGGCCTTTCGTTCAGGGCAAGGATGTAGACCGTACAATGTTTGCTATAGATGGACTTCACCTTAATTACAAGGGAACCGATATGTTAAAAAAATACTTTGATGGAACAATCACAAGACTGCGAGGAAAAATATAATTTGATTATTTGTACACACTCACTCCTTACGTCAAGTTTTGAAGAGTTGCAGGTGAGCATATGCTCGTAACTTCGCTCTGACGAACGAGACGCTAGGATGTGTGTGTGGTACAATTTCAACCAAATTTCGCGCCTTGTTCAGATGAACTTTTGAATTGACTTGATGCACTGATTGAACTGGATACATGGATACTATTGAAGACAACAATCTGCATGATCTGATGGAAGACAACAATCTGATGGATAATAATCGTTCACCATCATTGATCATTTTGATGACTCCCTCACAGATCACCTATCACAGTTGAGTGTGTATTTAAGTTTGATCAATTATTTTCCTTTGCAGTACAGCTGAATACAGAACCTGCACCTTGCAGTACATTGTCATCAACACAGTGAACTTAGAGAAAGAGAGTCAAAGATGTATGTTTTTTTACGATAATAATTTATTTCATCAATCAAAAGTACATGCCTATACAATAATGAATCTTTAACATAGAGCCATGTGCTCTTCTTTATTTTATCCATGTATCCTTACTGATTACCATGCTTTTTACAGCTTGTCATTATGATGAAAATTGGTGCATTTATAGTAGATTTTACGAGTACACCCTTGGCAAAACCAAAACGCACCAAGTTTGACAGACAGATATTTCATCATAAATTTCTTTGAAAATTCATAACTTCGTCAATTTTCACGATAGAAACGTGTTTGAAGTGTTTTTGTGTTCCTAATTTTGAGTTCTAAATGGGAAAAATATGTAAAAATTAATTTTCCCCAAAAATCCAGAAACCACTGTTCTTGCTACCTGTAGACCCCGTATATTAATTGGTATGGAGGTTAGGGCCAGCAGGTGCGCGAGAAAGCCGAGAGGTTTGTTTACGTTTTGAGGCGAGGTACAAAATGACAACACACTGGGCACTGGATCTAGATCGCAGTCAAATCAGTATTTCTGAACAACCTACCTTGTATATCTGAGCTCCTGTGATCTAAATACGCTTCTGACCTCTCTAAAATCTATACGCAATTAATTTTATTGGAACTTCCTGTTTCATAGAACGATTCCTTCCTCACGAATTTCTGAATAACGAATGTGAAATGGCAGTCGTGAGAGTGTGACGTCACATCTCCGTGCCAAGCACCAAAATGTATACCGCCTTCAAAAATTGCTGTTGCGTTGTGTTCTCGCATAAAGTCCAGCATGAACGTAGGCCTAGAACCAACGATCGGATAGCTTCGTCGTTGGTAGAACATGTATTATAGGTGCCTATTAGCAATACATTCATGATTGACGTTGGCCATACATGAAGCGGCATCATTAGAACTGGAATCTATATTAAATGCTGAAAAATAGCTTCAATACCGTTATACCGTAGCTAACTTCATTTCATACCGGGAACCCCCGTAAATAAGCCCCGGGCGTATTTACGGAAGATCACCTTCAGAGAACTATAAATTTGAAATCGTAAATACGCCCGGGGGCGTATTTTGGGAATAAACTTTTGAACATTTCTGTGAATGGATCTATTAGGCTGTGCTGTCGAGTACTGATTATATCGTTAACAGTAGCACTGCCCACTCGTTTTGTCCACCATCTAAGACGGCACTCCGAAGCACCCGTCTTTGTAATAACCGATTCTCTGGTCCCCTGAATCAGGGGACAGTGTCAATGCGCGATAACAAAATAGTCCGTATTAATGCGCGTTTTGTAAACACGAGCACGTGCTTTCTTGTTTTGCATGGGTCGACCCAGGGCTGGCCAGGGGTCGACCCGACAGTCATGACTCAGCCATGGATTTTTCAGAGGCACTAAAGATTGCCACGGACACCGCTACTGGAGTTATTCTATCACAATCTCTTAAAAAATTGTATAGTTTTCGACAATATGTCCTGTCAGTAACAAAATATCTCAAACATTCAAATTTATTTCGATTCATAGAGGCATCCATGTTGGAACTATTTTCGGTATCCCAGAATGCAAAGGACGAATTGTGTGAAAGACGGGTGCTGGAGCGCCGCCTTTCGTGAAAACGCTGCCCACTTGCATGTTTTATGTACATTCTTCACATCCTGGAAAATATTACTACTGTAGATACAGATCTGGTGAAAAAGAAAATGGCAAAATTTATTTCTCAGAAAATATGATACCATATTATACAGAAGAGAGCATATTATAGCAGTTGAATATTATATGTAGGTATGAAACGATGTCAAACTCATATGTAGGCCTCGGTAAAACGGTTAATTCACATTATTTATTGGTACACTGCATGGGAAATACAAAACTATATAGGGTACATCTACGGCCACAGAACTAGCTTTTAGTAACGTTTACGGGTTACCATGCAACGAAAACATGCAAAAAATACGCCCCGGGCGTATTTTCGGAAAGCTCTTCCGTTAATACGCCCATGGGCCAATTATCGAGAGGGCTTATTTACGGGGGTTCCCGGTAATAGTTTTTCAGAAACGTTGTTTTAGGGACATATCAAATATGGGCAGGCCGGGAATGGCCCACTTTAGGCCTATCGTGTTTAGATTCGAACCATTTTTTATCGGTAAAATGAATGCCATATCACATGTATGCAGGCCTATGCACAATGTAGATCTACATGTACATGTATTTGGTTTGCATAAGTTACCAAAGATTTTTTATCTATGATATTATTAAGTTATCCCTATCTACTGTTTACAGGTCCAGGATTTTGGGGTCTGAGAGTCTGAGGCGAAACCCTTGATCGGACGTCTGGGGGCGTCTCGGACGTCTCAAGAGCGTCTCAAGAGCGGGCCCATAGTTAACCGCATAGTAAGCGAGCTGGTGATGAAGCAAGCCCCTGTCGGCCGGGTGTCTGGGGCTCGCTCAAGAGCCCCAGAAGCTGGAGGTATTCGCATGCCTACAGAGCTCTCAATGTCTCATTATCAAACATAATTGTAACGCGCTTTGAGAATGTTGAAAAAATAAAACGTTGAAAAGCGCTATATAAAAACCTACGTACAATTAATTATTTATAGAAGGTGAGGGCCATGAAGTGCTTTGACTGAGAACGTGTGGGATGGAGCGAACACACAGCTTGTGACATGGGGCCCCAGAAGCCAATTTGAGCTACTTCCTGGTGTAAATAAATGTGGTATAAATTTATCTTGAAAACACTTTCTTTCTCTTCTCCCCTCTTTTTCCCCCTTTTCCTTCCTTTCTTTTTTCCTGTTTTCCCTTCTGTTTCTTCTGGGGGCGGGGGTGAAAATTTAAAATAATTATATTTTTGAAATAATTGAAATAATTATATTATGAACAATTAGGTGACATGAGAATAGAAATATCCAATTCATTGAAAACTATATGTGATAGCAATTAAGTCTGACCAAGACATTTAGAATAAATAGCCGAATGGTTTTTGTATCACTGGGTGATATATAACACTATCGATTAACTATACTTGTGGTATGAAATTAGTGTAGGCTATCCCGGCCCAAGTGTCATATCCTGCGTTTTCCTCTATATGAAATAAGGATAAAAAAGGGGACAGACGGTTTAAATGGTATGTTTTCAGTGGACGAGTTGTATTGATCGATACTTGGGCCGTTATCCCCCAAATTTGTTAACGTTAGTATGAATACAACTGCCAAGCCCTTAAATTTATGATGGTGAGCTAATATATAGGCGGGAAAATCGACAAGAATGAGTCACAAAGCCCATAAATCGTGGATGCATTCATATGAGTGTTCGCGAAGCTGGATATATATAGTAAGGTGGTGTGATTGTTTTGGACGGTATACTTATCATAACGTCATCATACACTTGTTTACGTTTTGATCATCATAACGCGATACGATTCGGATGTCGGATTTGTTGAAGCATGGATGAAATGATGGTTCGAAGCCTCATTTGACTTCAACTTTTACTTCAAATTTCAACTTGAAACCATGTTTGGCACATATTATAAATTAAAATATAATTTAGTGTGAAAAGTTCGATCTGGCTCCAATTTCGTCATCTTGAAATGCAGTTTTGGCCAACTACTACTTTGAATTTCAACTTGAAACCAAGTTTGGCACATATTATGAGTCAAAATTCAACTTATTGTGGAATGTTCGATCTGGCTTCAGTTTTGTCATCTTGAAATGCAGTTTTGGTCAACATTTACTTCGAATTTCAATTTGAAACCAAGTTTGGCACATATTATGAGTTAATAAATAACTTATGGTGAAAAGTTCGATCTGGCTCCAGTTTCGGTATCTTCAAATGCAGTTTTAGTCAATATTTACTCTGAATTTCAACTTGGAGCCAAGATTGTCAAATATTTGAAAGATAACTTTCGGATCTGGCTGTAATTGTAATTCTGTTATTTTATCGAACATGTCAAAATGGAAATTCATATGAAGTGATTTCAGTGGTGATCTTGAATTCGACCTTCAATAACCTTGAAAGATCAATGCAGCAATTTTTGTGGAAAAAACAGTTGTGGCTTAAGATTTTACATTTCTCAGGTATTCTTTTGTAGCCCTAGCCATGCTGCTAGTTATTTCTTCTGTACAGTTTTAAGAGTGCTTTCACTCACTAAAAATCACGCCCTTACATCTACTCCCACAACGCATACACGCGCCGACTCAAGTGAACATCTACACACTTATATAACATTACACCACACTTTCTACAAGCAGTATACTTCGCCATACAGACACGCGCACATCACTATGACAACATCACATCTCGCAACACTTTCAACCAATCACAAAACGACACCTGACACACACTTGGTCCCTGAATGAGGTAGTTGGAAGATGGCTGTCGATGAAGACGGAAGCCATGATTTTGTAACGACAAATATGATAGTCTAAAATACGGCCAAACAACGATTATGAAAATATAGAAGATACCCTGAATTAGGGCATTTTGGCACGGAATGTCCTTATAAAGGGTTTGTCAGAATTTTTTTCTCCTTTTTCTTTTTTTTGTCACTTTTCACTCTCCGGACGCTAACTTAAAAACGCCTTGACGAATCTCCGATAATTTTTCACCAGTTATCACATATAATAGGCCTACGTTGATGAACCTGCTGTTTTTGAACCGGCTCCGAGGTCCGGTTAGTCCTTGAGGATGAATTTCCTGTCAATGAGATTCCGCATGATAACTCTGGAACTTGACACATAGGTTGATATTGTGTCAGAGAGGAACCCTATTGATTAATTATGAGGTCAATCAGTCAAATGACCTTTGATCCAGAGCTCAAAAGAGGTTTCGGTAAGTCATCCTCGAGGCAAACTGTATATCTTGGAAACGATGAGCAAAACGGATGTTATTTTCGGACTGTTGGCACTAAACATACATGTCTTGGGGGATATGTTAGGTGAACATGGACTTTTTTTCTGTTGAGTCAGCATTCTTCATTTTTGTCCATATCTCGGAAACGGTGCATCACAGAGCGAAATGGACATTATTTTCGGACTCGTGACATTAGACAAACATGTCTAAGTATGTAGGATGAACTTGGCCCTGGGCCAAATTTTTCTCTGCTGAGTCAGCATTTTTCATTTTCGGTCATTTTTCGAGAATGGTGCATCACAGAGGGAAACGGACGTTATTTCCGGACTTGTGGCACTAGAGAAATATGTCTTAGGGGTATGTTGGGTGAACTTGGCCCCTGTTAGGGGTATGTTGGGTGAACTTGGCGCTGAGCCAAATTTTCTTTCTGCTGAGTCGGCATTTCTCATTTTCGGCTATATCTCGGAAACACTGCATTGTAGAGCGAAACGGACGTTATTTTCAGACTCATGGAACTATACAAACATGTCCTAGGGGTATGTTGGGTGAACTTGGTCCTGGGACGAATTTTATTCTGCTGAGTCGAGATTTTTCATTTTCGGTCATATCTCGGGAATGGCATATAGCTGAGGGGAACTGATGTTAATTTCAGACTCGTGGCACTAGACAAACATATCTGTGTCTTGGGTGAACTTCTTGACTCCTTGACTGAGACAAACATTTCGCAGAGTTAGGTTAGGTGAACTTCAACCTCAGCCTAAAAATTTCCAGCCGAGTCACTAAATTTTATATGGGCTAATCTTAGTACAGTGAAACTAATGGTGGAGATACATATGAATTTCAGTCGAAATGCCCCTAGGCATCTTTAGGCCTTGACGTAATGCCGTTATGGTTTTAGCAGAATATTTCCCATTCTTCCGCCGTTTTGGTTTCCGACCGATAACTTTAGTTTGCCTCAATGTATCTTCACCAAATTTTCAGTATTGTTCAGACATATTATGTGGAAGAAACCTATAGTTTTTTCAGCCGGATCCGAGGTCCGTGAGGTCCGTGAGGATGAAATCCATGTCAATCCATGAAAAAGTATACACGCAATGGCAGCAGAACGTTGCATGGATGTTCATATACCACCAGGGAAGAACCCTATTGATTTTGGGATCAATCCGTCAAACGACCTTTGACCTAAAGGTCAGAAGAGTTTTTGCCAAGTCATCCTTGAGGTTTCCTGCATATCAGAAACAGTGCATCGTAGAGTGAAACGGACGTTATTTTCGGACTCGTCGCACTAAACAAACAAGTCTAATGGTCTTATGAATGAACTTTGACCTTGACCTCAAACTTTTTGCTGAGTCGGCATTTTTCGTTTTCGGCGATATCTCGGAAACGGTGCGTCATAGAGTGAAACGGATGTTATTTTCAGACTTGTCGCACTAACAAACAAGTTTGAGGGGGTATTATGGATGAACTTTGACCTTGAACTGAATTTTTTTTTGCTGATCGTCATTTTTCCATTTTTGGCAATATCTCGAAAACGGTGCATCGTAGAGCGAAACTGACGTCATTTTCTGACTCTTCGCACTAGACAAACAAGTCTAAGGGGTATTATGGATAAACTTTGACCTTGATCTGAAATTTTTTGCTGATTAGGCAATTTTTTCGCTTTCGGCGATATCTCGGAAACGATATGTCGAAGAGCAAAACGGACGTACTAGACAAACAAATCTGAGGGGTATTATGGATGAACTTTGACCTTGACGTGAAATTTTTTGCCGAGTCAGCATTTTTTCCTTTTTCGGCAATATCTTGGAAACGGTGTGTCGTAGAGTGAAACGGACGCTTTTTTCGGACTCGTCGCCCTAGACAAACATGTCTTAAGGATATTATAGATGACTTCCACCTTTCAGTATGGTCATTACAAATAAATCATTGAAACCACGTGTGATTTGGTTTAGTACAACACTACTAATACATGTCCGCCGTGAAAGGTTCCCTATTTACCTGAGAAAAATACTCTGCATTTGGCGCCATGACATAGGATACGAATACCAGTATTAGCTTCGATTTGACAAGTGATTTGACATTGACAAGTGAATGCCCAATCGCACACCAACAAGAACCCGTCTGTTTGAAGGGGCTGGGCCCTGATTCCTGGTCAATGCATCATCCGATGAAATAGTCACCTTTCCGAGAATTGTTGCTGCATTCCATGCGCCAGGTATACGTTCGCACGAATCTTTGCTCCTCCGTGATGATCCTACTGATGTGCAGCACTGTGCGCAGTTATGGACTCTTTGACTCACCTCGGGAATATGTGTCGGTGCCCAGTTCATCACCGCCAGGAATTTGCTCCAACTGACTCAGTCAGTGAGAAGACTCAGTGTGAGAGACCACGGCATTGCTGATGCTCGACCAGTAACTATCATGGCAGGTCAATTGTTCCATTCAATCAGCCTGACCGGGTCATTCATGTCGATGAGTGGTTCGGAAATGGCCAAAATACAAATATCCCATGTCACTCGAAATGGACTATTGTCAGTAGTGTCATTAGCCCCTCCGCCCAGGTTCGCTCAGTTGCTTCAAGATGCACAGCCATCGCTAACACTGCTGCGTATGATCCAAATCCGATACAGTCTCACATGTACTGGGAGCCCATTCTGTGAGGAAAAATGCCGATAGATGCGTGGCATGTTAATGACCAGACTAGTCAATCTGCACGAGACACCTTTGCGATGTACCCCGCCCTGATACTGGACTTTCTACTCCTGGAGTCACCATCGCTGAATAGGGGAAAAAAATCGAGCCAGTGATCAATGATGTGCCCAGCAGGTCCATGCAACCTGCGTTGGCCCCAACCGTGACCACTAATCACGCCAGGTTCGTCAATGATCCTATGCCACCTGTGGTTGAGAACCACTGCATTGACGTCAACCCTGATGACACAGGCAACTACCACGAAATCGACTGAGGTCAAAACTGTAATGGAGCGACCCAACCAAGACAGACTCATTCTGAGTAAATCCATGCAATGTTGCATCGGTCAATGAAGGCAACCTATCACAGTTCGTACAAAATTTGGAAAATGTGCAACCACATTTGACTATACTGATCAGAATAAGACTGCTACATTCAGTAGTACAGTACGGGGACGGGGACGTGTAGAAGCTCTAGCATTATGTATACCTGTGGGGACAATCTGGAAAAACATTTCGTGAATGACTCCTGAGAAGCTGAGACCCCCTGAGCGCCGGGACTGTCGGCAGCATCTGGAGGATGCACAACAGTTCCTGGAGCGATTGCGAGCATTTGCAGAGCAATTCTTCATGGGCGTGACTACTGAATCATGGCAGAAGACAGTGATTCACCAGTTCGTGACTAGTCAACCCGACCACATGGCCGATTGGATAATGTGCTATGACATTCGACTACTTCATTGAAGAATTGACGGTTGTATTGAAAGCCAAGAGCCAACAGACACAAGTGCAACGGAACCATCCTCGAGCCTCAAGATGAATAGATACTCATTGTGACACTGTTGGATACTCTGAGGAATACGGACTAATCAATGGACACTCTTATGCTACGATTAGCATCCTGGCAAAACGACTAAAGGTCAATTCATTTCAGTTAAATCAAGTTGTGATCACCTGTAAAATTGCTAGTACCTCGTACATCTGGTATCCTGACCAAATTGCAGCTTACTATGATCGGGAGGACAGTGATACCAAGGGACATTCCTGACATTCAGTACAATCGGAGCATCCGTAGGATTCACCACGAGGATGGGCATTACAAGGGTGTGGTGGACATGACATTCCTATTGCTCATCCAGAATACCGTTATTGATGAGGAAGGATACTACTTTGAAGAGGCTATTCCATATAATTGACCGCTGCTCCCCGCGACGACAAACCCCCACCAGGAAAAGAAATTGAAATGTCTTTTTCTGCAGGTGACCTGGCGATCGCTGGGTTAAATGCTTCTGACTGGAGGATATCCTGATCAATAACGAGATGAATTCCCTCACCTTCATATGCGACTCCAAAGTCATGACCTCCGCTGTCGAATTAGGCAGAAAAGTGACTCTGACAGCTCCAAACCCATTGTTATTTCCATGTCACCCCCTCCTGCTCCATGGACACCAATGCAGTGGAAGGCGCTTCCCGCTCCAACTCTGAGCCTACCAGCTTCGAGACCTCAAGTTGATCAGGGCATACTTCACTTCCACGAAGGGTTGTCGATGCCACAACCCACTCTGGTATGACCCATTAGCCCTGATGCCATGAAGGGGTGTCACATTTACCTGCTCCGGACACGCGAAGGAGACAGCACCTCGGAAATCGAATGGATCTCCGACGACGCAATCTTTTATACCTCCCCCGGTGGAACCATCACGCCGACTCCTCCGCCGCTTCAGCCAATACAGACCTGCTCAAGGATTCCAAAGAAGACCCTCATGATCAACGTTTGCAGACCCACATGAATGCTGGAAATTTCTGGTGCGCTACTTAGCGCAATCGAGTACATAATCCTCGATGCTGGAAATCAAATATCACTTCAAAACGACATGCCCCAAAACGTGCCCGTAGATAGGTAGCAGCTCTGCCAATGGGTGCTGAGATCCGTGATGTCAACAGCGACAACAGCCCCATCGACAGAATCACCCAACAGACTATCCAAGTTGGTGTAATGGATGTGAGTGTTATGTTTTGTATGGCCCTGATCCATAAAGAAATTATTCTTGGGATGCACTGTCATAAGATGGACTTCCTTTCAAATTTCGACGAAGAAATTGTATTAATAAACAAATAGGTCATGTTTGATCAGGAACTCGAGGCGAATATTTTATCCCTGGCAAACTGCTGAGCTGGGAGTGAGGCCATTATAGAAATGTTTCCCACATCAAAGGTCTGATTGCATACACATCTGCGTTTGTTGCAAACTTTCCGACACAGCCTGACCAAGTCATGGGTCATTCACTGAAAACCCTGGGTCTGAAGTGTATCAAAGTGACTGTAGTGAACACTGGCGACTTCATCACAACATTGACCCAATCAAAACCAATTGCCATTTCCAGTCCGGTAGACAGCATCGTTGAAGTGCTCTCCAGGCCTGGAGAGGATCCCGACTTCCCAACAAGTGCCACAGACCACTACACCATATATACAGGAAATGGTGGATAGGGCGGGACTAGCGTTCAGCTAACACTGATGCTGTGCTAACCTGGTATTTTGGTATCAGGATACCTTCATGCAACCAGATGGACCACTGGGGAGGACCAGCGTGATCAAACACCGAACTGACACAGGATTTTCAGCACTTTTTCAGCTGAAACTGGGATACATCAAAATATCCGACTCACCATGGAGTTCCCAGGTGGTACTTGTACAGAAGAAGAAGAGACAGAGCCGCTACTCCGTTGATTAACGTCAATGACATGACCCGAAAAGATTGTTACCTCCTTCCAAAAATCCAGGATATGCATGATGCCCTGGCAAGTGCAAGATGGACCAAAACTCCCTTCTCTGTGAGAAATGGGCTACTATTTCAAGTAGTAATGCCGTTTGGACTGACCAATGCTTCAGCCATTTCTGAACAATCGATGGAAACAATTCTCCATGGATACCTCTAAATCTGGTGTATGTGTTACCTAAATTACATCATACCATACAACAAGACAATCGACCAGGCCTTGGTCAACTTTGAGGCCGTCTTGGACAGCTTTTATCCGCTGAGATTCGCCTTAACCAAAGAAGTATGAGTTTTTCCAATATAAGATCCTCCACCTAGGGTTTATCATTAGTGGACAGGGGATCTGGGTGGATCAGACAAAGTCAAAGTGAAAAGGGAATGGCCAATGCCTTGTGGAATCATGGACATCTGATCGTTCCTGAGATTTGCCAACTACCATCGTTGATTCACAGAAGACTATGCAGAAATAGCCGAACCACTGGTCACTCTGACGCGTGGTGAATGCCTGGGGACCCCAGCAATGACAAGTACATTGTATTCCATTGACTACAGAATGCCTTGATTTGAGCCCTGAAATTGACGCATCCAACCACTTCTGAGGACCACTTCCGCAGTGCTCTATCTCAATGAATGAACGGTAGGGAAATGCCAATCAGTTTTGCAAGTAAAGCCATGTCCATAACACAAAAGACCTATCTTAGCACGTATTTCGAACTGCTTGCGATAGTCGAGATGGTTCAACACTACCAACACTACCTTGGTGTTGCATTGCTCATTCGAGCTGATCATAGCTCACTCAGGTGGCGAAATAACTAGCATGCTATCTGGCCAAGCTACAAGAGTAGAGTTTCCGAATTGAACATCATCCGAAAAAACAACAAGGCAATGCCATAGACTCTCCAGATGTCACAACTGCGAAAAACAGGACTGCCCGAGACGTCCAGCAGTTCCGAGTTGTGCCTGCTCCGGTTCAGACAGACCTTCAGGACTGCAAAATAATCAATTTACTGGTCTTGGCTTGGATGCTATCACCACAACAGTCCGAAAATTTGATATTGCCCTGGATGGACAACTTTACAACATTGTTCGATTACTCAACAGAGGACATGGTGGCTGCTCAACAGGTTGACCCATTCTTGGTCTTGGACCAAAGGAATTTTTGGTTTTGTCTGATATGCTTTTGATATGCTTTTTTTCTGATATGCTTTTGTCTGATATATTCAGTTTTGTCTGATATTGCACACTTGATCTTGAAAGTACTGAACAGTTTTCTGTAAGTGCCTCGTCATCCACGTCAGGTGGTGAAAATCTCCCAGCGCTTTACCATAACAAACCGTTGATTCAACATGATGCATCCGGCATTTTGTTGTGGTATCATGCTGGCTTGGATGATAAGGTGAACAACCGTTCGGCTCTGCTCTATGTATATCTGTTTGTGTACCTCCAATCCAGCCTTCTTGGCTTTTTTTCAGCTGTTTTCGCAACTGCCATGCTTCATGTATCTTGTCATCATACCACGGCCTAAAGGATTCCCCTTTTATCCTGACTTCGTAAAGGAGGCACATGAGTATCCAGCACGTCATTAAGGCGTTTCGGCAGAATTTGTTTTCCTTTTTTTCTTCTTCCTCCGTTTTTGTTTCCGACCGATAACTTTAGTTTGCCCTGATAAATCTTCGCCAAATTTTCAGCATTGGTAACAGATATTATGGGGAAGAACCCTATTGTTTTTACGGCCGGATCAGAGGTCTGTGAGGTCCATGAGGATGAAATCTATGTCAATCTTTGGACTTTGTTTCCACGCATTAACTCAAGAAATATACAGACAATGGCTGCAGGACTTTGCATGGATGCTCATATACCACCAGGAAGAACCCTATTGATCTGGAGATAACCCCATCAATTGACCTTTGACCTAGAGGTCGAAGAATTTTCACCAGGTCATCCTTGAGGTTTCATGCATATCTCGGAAATTGTTATTTTAAAACATATCTGATGGGTATTAAGGACGTTATTTTCGGACTCTGGCTTCGACCTTGACCAGAATTTTTTTCGCAGAGTCAGCCTTTTTTTGTTTTTGTCTGTCTCTTGGAAACGGTTCGTCATAGAGCGAAACGGACGTGTTTTCCAACTCGTCGCCCTAGACAAACATGTCAAAGGGGTTTTATGGATGACCTTTGACCTGGATCATAATTTTTTTCCATGAGTCAGCATTTTTGCTCGCCCAAATCTTGGAAACGGTTCGTCGCAGAACGAACTGGATGATTTTCTCGGACTTGTCACCCTAGACAAACAAGTCTAAAGGGTATCATGGCTGACTTTTGACCTGGACCATAATTTTCTCTGCGGAGTCAGCATTTTTCGTTTTCGTCCATATCTCGGAAACAGTGCGTCATAGTGTGAAATGGATGTTATTTTCGGATTTGTGCTAGACAAACATGTGTGAGGGGTCTTAGGGATGATCTTTGACCTTGACCCTTCCGCTGAGTCAGTATTTTTCATTTTCGATGATATCTCAGAAACAGTGTGTCTTAGAGCAAAATGGACGTTATTTAAGAACATGTTGCCTTAGAAAAATAAGTCTAACAGGTATTGGGGATGACCTTCCAGCTTGACTTTAAATTTTTTAGCGGACTCGGCATTTTTCATTTTTGTCAATATTTCAGAAATGGTGCATCACAGAGCGAAACAGACTCTGACATTTGGCATTTAGTTTGTTTGTTGGTATCTCAGTATGGTGTGTCATAGAGTAAAATGGATGTCATTCGTGACAAGCATATTACAAATGTTATAGGTTATTCTCTACACCGAAATTCCTGCAAGGCGTCTTTTAATAGGCTTTTGGCGTCTAGTTCACTGTGGCATCGCAAAACGTGAGCAGCAGTTGTTTTATCTGTCGGTGCACCAATTAACGAGGTCATAGTTGACATTAAAATCTCCTATGACGCCCATTTCGCATGACACAGTTGAACACGTCAGGTGAGACAGGAACTCCACCTCCCCTCGTTTCTTTTGATGTGGGATGCAGGGTACCGAGGAACATGTAGACAATAGACTTTTTTCGTGTCGGGGTTATTTCGAGGGTGTTTCGGGGTGAAGTACCGCAATAATCCCCTCTTCTCGTCACCCAGGGGTGCGTGCAGCTTAAAGCAAACTAATCCCACAAGAGCGATTTCCAGTCGACACTCCACAGAGATTGAGGCCAAACAAAATTATAAACCAGTTTAAAGTGTCTAACTAATTTACCACTATTACTGTTCATTGTATTACAATCTCCGTGTGTGACTTATGCAAGGATTTTTGTTTCATCGGGTCTCAGTAGCTCAATGGTCCAGTGTTCACCTCACACATGTTTTTGGCAAGAACGTGTAGTGTGTCACCGTCGAGATTTGAGTCGTTTGTTATAATTCGGATTCAAATTAGAAGAATTTGATATGCGAAAGCATGTTTATATTTATATATGAAACGAATCATGTTCTATACACGTCGGGAGGAGTAGTCTGTTTTATATTCACATAATGTTTCATTGGAAGTACAGACAGCTATATGCTATTCCTACGACAAATGTTGTATATCAGAGCAGTAAATGTCATTCGAATTAAAAAGCGCCGGTCAGCGTGTTTTTGATCCTTTTTTAGGGGGGGGGGACTTTTGGGGATCACTGATTTCTTTGGTCTCACGTTACATACGTATAGGCCTACTGACGAATGGATATCGATATAGACAAATCCATATTTTAGGAGTGATTCATGAATGATACTTACAAAATCAGTGTCATGAACGGTCAAATTCGATGAGTGATAAACCTATAGGCCTAATGATAGCCCTGTTAAAACCACAGACACATAACTTTAATGACCGCAGTGTCATTGATTTTGCTCCAGGTTACACTTTTCACACACAAATCATGAAACTGGCCGATTGCTTACTAGCCAAACACTGACGATATTACCTAAGGAGGATGCCTGTGGCATTTTGTTACAATTCACCCATTATAACAGAACCCAGCTATACAATGGATCCGAAAGTCTAAGACTGAGAAACACGAGAGTCGTACAATCATGTCGTAAGAAATGTGTTTATTACGGGCGGTCTATAATAGTGAATCCCCTGTCTTTACTTTATAGACAAGTATCTCAAAATCACACCAGAAGGTTTATTCTGGTGAAGTCGACAAATTATACCAACAAACTTAAATACATATGTCACCAACTCGTGTTACATTGGTGAAACACATGAAAGTAACTGGTTGCAATGGAAATGATGTTGACCAATATACAATCACCAACCATATTTCACCATTGTCATGTTAATTTTCGCACTCCATTATTTTTCCCCTGCAAATTAATTTAGCGTGTTTCGCCCAATATTAATAAAGTATTCTGATGTTGCACGATTTCTGAATGTCTGATGTTATTTGTGCATACAAAGATGAGAGTGACTGAAAGAGCAAATAACAGATACCTTAGGTGAAATATATCATATTTTAGCAATAAAATTTACAAAAGGTGATATGTTCAGGGTTGTCTAAGCCTGTAGGGCCCAATCTGTTAATACTACTCACCCATTTGATGTATACCATATTTAATCAATCTGGCACATTTTTAATCTTCATTGAATTTAGAAGAAAAAATAAGCTGCGCTACATGCGCCCAAGTATCAAATCCTGCGCCTTCCTCTATATTCAATAAGGATTGAAAAGGTGCGAGACGGATTAAATGGTATGTTTTCATTGGACGAGTAGTATTAAGGAATAATGTACGGTATTTGGGCCGACTTTAGTATGCTTCCCATGAACACTGCGCGACAACGGGAAACATCTCATTTAATCCGTCTGACACCCTTTTAATCCTGATTAGAGATAAGGCCTGTAGCATGAAAATTTGTGCAAATGGGATTTTTTCTTGTAATGCATGCAATTTAAAAAAACTTAATTGTATTTTTCCCCAAAACAGATGGTAATAGGTGTGTTGAAGCTTGAGAAAATACATATACATTTTTTACAGAAATTGATTATCATTAAAATAAAATTTTCTACATTTTTGAGGTTAAAAATGGGCAAAAATGGCCGTAATGCGTTAGCATCATGAAAACATTATAACTAATTCTACTATTACTGAGAATTATTAAATAAGATATGGGGTTGTTTAATGCAAATTATATCTTTTTGAGCACTTCATTGTTCATATTGCATTAATTTGTCGAAATATTCAAAGCATTTCGTTTTTTCTCCCCAAAAACATGAAATTGTGTATTATGTAATGTTTTGGGTGTAATTTTTCATGATTATAATTTCCCAATAATTTTATCCATACTGATTGCTCAAATATGAAGAACTTGGATTTTAAAATAAGCAAATATATCTATATATTAATTAAATACATCAATTTCAGTATCACATGTGCCCAAATGTTTCAACATGGACAGGAATGTGATACGAGATTCCGTAATACTCTTGCGTGTCACGTCCGTCCCCATAGGGATAGGCTGCTGTATGCTAGGTATCTGTTGGCTGACAATCATTGTCTCACATCATAATTATGGGGGATGGACATCCTACAAATTAGAAAACATTAGATGTACTAAATCTATTTCAGTTTTCTGTTAAGAAGTATTAGAATGTTCATGTCACGTCCGTCCCCACTGTCACGTCCGTCCCCTGGTGGGCTTCTTGACCTGTCCTCAGTGCCACAGAATGTACTTTAAAACATTTCAAAGATCATAGTCAATAAATTAGAATCAATTGGAATGTAACTTCCCATCCATTGCTGGTCTGTGAGCACATTACTGTTTTAATGTCACGTCCGTCCCTGGCCTTCGAAGCTAACGCATTTGCACAAATTTTCGTGCTACAGGCCATAAAAGAAAATTCAGTAGGGGCCTATAGCATACCTCTGCTAGAGTTCGGTTCTATTTTGTGTGGCCTAACAGGCGCTGATTAACGAATCTGAGTTATATTCTCCACGCTTCAATGCGCAAAAACCCCTACTCACTCAACCGCGGTACTTCACCCCGAAGTACCCCCGAAACACCCTCGAAATAACCCCGACACGAAAAAAGTCTAATAGGGACGAGATCACTGATCATTGGGTCATATGTTGTTCTGAGCCATGTTTCTGAATTCGGACAGGGCCCACAGGCGCCACCCAGCGAACGATATTACGGCTATATCAAAACGTCATGACGTCAGAAAGTGACATAAAATGATCATGCATACTAACCAGTAATCTAACAAACTGAGTTAAACTGCGCAAGCCCGGCCTAATGTAGGCTATGCAGTAAATTAAATATACAGATTGAATATTTACCGTGTGATGTAGGCCTAGTCACGGTGATGAGGAGCACGGCGACTTTGAGCATGTTAACGCCTACTTAACGGCGTCACCATACTCACTTAAGCATAACACAATCCACGTCTGGAGCATATAACCGTCACAATAGTAGGCCTAGAGTCTATAAGCAGAGAGTGTAGAAAAGAGAGGTGTCACTCTGTTGGCACCATTTTGTATTTTGAACAGTTACTGGTGGCACTCCCGGCGTGTGGAGGGGTTTATGAATGAATGTGTTTACTACTATTACTACGACATGAATTTATGAATGAAAGAATATGTTAGAAAAACGAAATGACGTAACTCTCAATAGTCTCTGTGGACGACAAACTACAACACCCCCTCCACCCGCCAGGATTACAGGGCTCCATTAGACAAAAATTATGGTAGACAATAGACATTTGCACAGTGACACCTCTCTATTCGACACTCTCTGCTATAAGTTTTGTCGTGTACATTTTGATTGCCACTGTTATGCTGAGCTGTATGAATCTAAAGTTTGATTATAATAATAATTAAGATCTTTAAAAAAATAACAGTGCATTCATGAGCAGGTGTCTCGGATTGAAAATCTAGGAGCACGGTGACGCTGGTGTGAGAGCCCGTGACTTTTTCGTTGGCCTATCATATGTAAGCTCTAAGTTACGCTCGCATTCAAACAAAATTGTCCCGACAAATAGGCCTATGAGTATAAACTGCAGGCTTTTACCTACATGTATGGGTATAAACTGTAGGCTTTTACCGAAACGAAATTCATCGTGAGAGTACCAGGTGGCAGGCTATCCGTTTCGAGAAGCATGCCGTGTTGATTCGCGACCCTTGAGATTTGAGTACCGTTTTTGCCACGGAGTTCAGCTAATATATACTAGTACTATAATAAAATATAAAAGTCCAGCAACAGAGTCACGTATTAGCGGGAAGCCTACACGAAAGTTAGGGATCACTGATAAAATTTCAATAGCAGATGGTAAGCCGATGTTCCGACCCAAACACTCTTAACCATAGGCCTATATTGAGTTCTAATTTGACGAAAAAAAATCTCTGGTGCCGACGTGGGCATAATAGTTCTGATGATCGCAAAATTTCTGACACCCGCATACAATCATGACCTGGGGTGTAGAAAAGTACACCCACGTGTTCGGATATCTGAGCCTGATAAAGTGTATGCATAGGCCTACATGTAACACTCCAGAAATTGAAGTCAATGATTGCACTTGTAGAAGAAAATCTACCTTGGTTTCTGTAGTATCACAGAAATTTGCGTTGTTAAGAATTAAATTAGATTCGTTTAGAACGAAATATTATTTTGTTGTAGTAGTTGACAATGGAATGCCCTGCTGCCATAATATCGTGAAATCAATGCAAATACGTACTGCTTCCGATATCGTCTTCCTCCGGGACATCGATTACTCACCATGATTGCGACAAGAAAATACAGCTAACTGTGAGAGTCGACATTAGAGCTCGAGCACACCATCAGCACCCTAGACAGCGGAATGTATTCTACTCAACGTACCCCCCCCCCCCTCCAAATAAAAATGCTACCATAATGATATCCTCCCTTAAATGATTCCAATTCATTCCCGTATATTATGATGAAAGCATAGGCCTACTTCATTCATATTTTTCTAATAAGTAAACATTCATTTTGAACTCAATGAAACAGATACTCCTGCTAAAATGGTATTGAACCTTAATGAAATATCCTTAAAAATATTTTAAACTATGAGGAATATCTGCATCTGATATCATGATAATTAACATATATGCCCACTGGGTTAACGAAAAGACCAGTTTAAAATATAAGGGATTTTCTGAAGGCTTCGCAAACCCAACACCTTGACATATAAAATACGTCAAACTATGGTAAATGTAGCCGTGGCATCGCAGACGAATCGTTGTGTTCGCTTCATAAGACCGAGGAATGCCACACGGCACACGCAAGCTTACATGGATGCTGCACAGGAGATTGTGTGCTCCAATATACGCGTCATTGCGGTAAAATTTGCTTTGCATTCTGGGAACGTCAATTTCCATCGGCTCCGCCATTTTGACGTTTTCCAAACAATCTCAGCATTTTGCGTAATTTTCTCAAACCTAACACATCGATTTATGCATTATACATGTGTGGAATATTCAAAGTTTACCATCAATTCGAGAGATTTCATGTCAAGGACGAAGAAAATTCTCATTCGAAGTAGGTTTCTAAACGTTTACATGCCAAAACGGGCGTCGATAGGTTGGCATGAAACCTCCATGAAAAAGTCAGCACATAGACATGTAGAGGGTTGGGGGCTTCGCCCCCAACGCTCTAATGTCAAAAAAACGTAAAGACGTATTCCTGGCGGTCACAAAAAATTTCCCGCCAAAATGGGGCTAATTGGTTCATTCTTCATCAATAAATTGTCAATATCCCAAAATTTAATCCGGTGACCTATATTTTTATTTCCTCTACACGTGTATTTCTCAAATATGTAAATCATATAAAATAATCAGTGAAATCTGACGACTGGATTTTTTCTATTGCATTAAGAATGATCTAAATTTGTATTTGCCCATTCACTCCCATTATAAAATTGATACAAAACACATGTTCAAAATCATAACTCGAAAACTAGTTCGGTGACATATATATTTTTTCCACCAATCTTCCTAGTACCACTTCATACATGAACTGACGAATTTTGAAAAAAATTCTGACGAAAATTTAGTGTTTTGTTCGAATTATCTTTAATGGGCTTTCTCGTGAAATAGTCCCCGCTACGTCATGACGAGGCTTATTCAGTTAAAACAGTAACACCATTTTAATGTTCTCAGTCAACTCCTATATATTGAAGAATCCTGGAGGAAGTGGTGGGGTGGATAGACACACACTAAAATCATAAAGTACGAAATAAGCGAGAACTATGTAGTAAATAGAGCACGAGCACCCGTGGGTATGGCTCATACACAAGTTACTTTCGAGGCATTAGCCGAGAGGATCACCGAGTGTGTAAGCCATACCCACGGGTGCGAGTTTTCTATCTGACTTGTACCCAGCCCGAGCTACGCGGAGCGCGTTCAACATGACCCACATTGGTGCTCGGGGCGAAAACAAACAAATGACTATTTATGACAGTTATCTGGGTTGACACACCAAAATTTTGCTTTGTATTTACTCAGATACACGAAAGGACCCAAATTATATGTGACAACGCACTTATTACCTCGAACTATTGTTGAAAATCCCCTCCATACATTGACTTTAGCCTTGGCTGTCACCAACCACAAATTTCACCAGGAAGGATTGGCGATGTTTGGAGGGGATTTTGAGCAATATATCGAGGTATTTAGTTGAGTTATCATATGTAATTTGGGTCCTCTCTTGTATTAGCATACATACAATACTGAAAGTGTGTGTGTGTCAGCCCATAAATCGGTCATAATCGTGATTTGTTTGTTTTCGTCCAGAACACCAGTGCAGGCCATCTTGGACGCGCTCCGCGTCGCGGCCCATGTAGCGCACCCTACTCTACTAATACTACTCACCCACTGAACATGCTCAAAGTGGCCCATGTAGCGCAGCTTGGCCCATGTAGCGCAGGGGGGCTAGGAAAAGAAACCCCGAGGAACAGGGGTTATTCGCCATTTTCGAGGGCGGCAGCCACATACATCATTCTGAAAACAATGCATTTTCAGCGACGGAAATGCTCGAGACTAAAATCGACTCCATCGACTTCATATTTTTTTTATTCTCAGTATAGCCAGCTAACTGGTCATTAGATTTTTTTCTGTGTTCACTCATCCTCGGTTTTAATCTCTTTGAGCAACGCTTTCTTATGGGGTTTTCCATTCATAATTTATTGACCAATAGCCAATGAATGAATGAACTTGGACACAAGTTGGAGGAGGTGATCTATTACCAGGGAAAGCTCCTCCGCAATGATGCTCGGTGATGAATAGGTAGAAGAACGAGTGGAATTTTCAGCGATGAAAAAAATCGCGTCCAAATTAATTAAGATATCGATTCACAATTATAATAAAAATATTATTATAACATTGATGGGGACACATACCCAAGAACTTTTTCTCATCTCATACCCACCCCCCACCCCCAACCCCATGGGTGCACGTGTAATCTTTAGTTCTGCTGCTGTAGCCTATTGCTTGTGACGCCCACGTTATACTCATTCTCAGCAACCCTTCATTCTCAGCAACCCTTCTTCGGGGATTTCTCTTCTACTGTTTGTTGGCCCATTTAACGAACAACTCGCTCGAATGTATACAAAGAAGTGCATGAAGAACAGGATGATATTTTTAAAATCGACTCCAAAAAAACTTTTTACCACTGGGGAGAATCTAAATAGTGTAGAATCCATTTTGGCCTTCTCTGATAGTGTGCAATGTCTACTAGAAACGCTAAATCCCAAGAAGACCTGGTGAAAGCAATCCGCGATGTTATGAAAGAGGAACTTCAACCAATCAAGGACAGTATCGATGACTTGAAAGTAAAGGTCCAACAAGCTGTGGACGATGCTGGTGAGGCGAAAAAAATAGCAATCAGGGCGGAAACCATTGCCACAGATGTGAAGTCGGAAATTCAAGACCTGAAATCTGAGGTATCCAACAATGCTTCAACAGGAGTTGCTGTTAACATTAAGGCGCTAGAAGAAAGGATGCTGCACATGGAAGCCTACAGCAGAAGGAATAACTTGAAGTGGGATGGCATTAAAGAGTCACAACCAGAAAATCTCAGACAAAAAATACGAGATCTATTTCACAAGATGGAAGTCGACGTAGAGATGGAGATGGTGGCCTGTCAGTATGGTGGCCTGATGGTATGGCCCAACACCTGCCAACCCGAGACACAATAGGCCTGTTGTGGTGAAATTTCTCCAATACGAAAACAGACAAGCAGTATGGGCACACCGAAGGAAACTGAAAGGCACCGGAGTGAGACTGAAGGAGGACTTTCCGCCTGAGATAGAGAGAAGGCTACGTGTTCTGACTAATCTAATCTGCGACATGCATACAACTGATTTCAGTTTCGACTTGATCGGCATCAGCGAAGCATATCGCTGCGATAGAGATTCAAGACTTAGCTTACCAGGTTATCATGATTTGATACACAAATGTAGGACTTCTGGGACTCGAGGAGGAGTCGCGCTTTTCATTAGAGACACCATCCATCACCAGATATGTGAAGTGTATTTATCCCAAACGTTTTCGAGTCGCTATTTGTTGAGACGGTAATAGGAAAAAATCGTATCAGAGTCGGAGTGATCTATAGACCCAACTCTTATCCGCTCGCCGATGTTGATATATTTTCAACCACGCTGATAACTCTGCTTGACGGAATAAATAGTTCCAAGTGCCAAGCCATACTTATGGGGGATATGAATATTGATCTGATAAAATATCAAACCGACGCTAAAACAAACAATTATCTTAATGAACTTATATCATCAGGTTTCCGACCAGTTATTTTGATACGCCAACTACCGCGACCTTGATCGACCACATATATATACACCAATATACTCACCCCTTCAACGGCAGGCATTATCATCACCGACGTTGCAGACCATTTTGGCGTTTTTGTATGTATCAACAGGCAATCCAAACAACATAACCCTAAAATTGAAGCAAGGCGATCTTTGTCTGTACAAAATGTAAACGAATTCAACAATGTCTTGAATGAAACGGACTTCAGTGCGGTATTATGTAGCGAAAACGCTAATGAAGCGTATATAAGTTTTATGCACATATTTAAATCAGTGTTTGAACAATGTTTTCCGATTAAACATACGCCCTCCAAATCGAAATATGTTAAACGCGAGCCATGGGTGACTCAGGGCTTTCTTGTATCTTCGAGAACGAAAGCAAAACTGCTTAAACGTAAATTAGAACAACCTGATGAACAATCAATTCTCAGATACAAATCTTTCAACACAATTTTCTCGCGACTAAAAAGGGAAGTCAAAGTAATATATTACAGGAATGAACTAGAAGTAAATAAATCAAACATGAAAAAAAACCTGGGACATCTTAAATCGCGTCATGGGAAAGGAGAGAAAAAAAATCAAAATTTCCTTTCTCTTTCTTAATAAATGATAAACATGAATCAAATGAACAAACCATTGCCAATGAATTCAACTATTTTTTCTCTGAAATAGGGCTACTAACTGGTAGAAACGTACCCGCGTCTTCACATGACTTCACATACTACTTACCTCCCCATGCGCCCAATAATATGTTTTTCTCTCCAGTGTCCGTGGATAACGTCACAAACACAGCCTTGGGTCTCAAAACAAAAACCAGAAGTGGCCATGATGAAATTTCAACCAAATTACTTAAACTTTGCATCAATAATGTAAATGAACCCTTAACTCACATAATTAACTTATTTATGAAACATGGACAAGTACCAGACGACATGAAGATAGCGAAAGTGATACCAATTTTCAAAGCGTCTGATCCTTGCATCCTTAAAAATTATCGTCCAATAAGCCTCTTACCGGCGTTTTCAAAATTATTAGAAAAAATCATTTTCAACAAGGTCATGGTCTTTCTAGAAAAACATGGGTCATTATATCGTCACCAATATGTTTTTCGAGCGAAACACTCGACCATTCATCCAGTACTACATTTTCTGAAATACTGCGCAGATGCAATTAATTCTAACAACCCTGAGTTCACCTTGGCGATTTTTTGTGACCTTTCTAAGGCCTTCGATGTCATTAATCACGACATTCTATTACACAAACTTAATATTTTGGGCTTAAGAGACATATTGAATGACTGGTTTCGCGATTATTTAACTGGTCGGAAACAATATGTCAGTTTTAACAAACAAAGATCATCACTTATTAACATTTCTTGTGGGGTTCCCCAGGGATCCATTTTAGGTCCCCTCTTGTACTTACTATATGTGAACGATATTAGTAATTCGTGCTCCAGTCCTATATTGTCTTTCGCAGATGATACCACAATGTACATGTCCGACAATGATCTACGATCTCTCTTTCTGAAATCAAACTCTGAGATATGCAATTTGCATGAATGGTTTTGTGCGAATAGACTGGCGTTAAACGCAAATAAAACCAAATATATTGTCATAAGGCCAAGCAAAAAGAAGTGTAATTTCCATGGGCTATCCCTAAAAATTGGTGACACAACACTGTCCAGAATTGGACGTGATTGTGACGAATATTTTACAAAATTTCTGGGCATTCACGTTGATGACTCCTTGTCATGGAAATGGCATATCATTAGCATTAATAACAAATTAGCAAAAACTCTATATACGCTGAAACAAGTCAAAAACATTCTCCCTTTTGATTGCTTAAGAACTTTGTCTTTTACTATGATTCATCCCCACATTAATTATGGGATATTAGCGTGGGGATGTGCCAAACCTTCTCTATTGAAGAAAACAAATTTACTTACGCATAATTTGTAATGCACCGTTCAATTCCCACACAGACCCACTCTTCAAAAAGTCTTCTATCTTGAAAATATCAGATCTGTTCAACCTTAACGTACTATTATTCATGTTTGAATATCATTCAAATAAACTGCCATTATCGTTTAATGGAATGTTCAAGTTTAATCATGAAATTCAAAATATTCAAAAGACTAGGCAATCGGACCTTTTTCGTATCCCTCGCTGTACATCGGCCCTTGCACGGGCTTCACCAATTTATATATTTCCCAATATATGGAACAGTTGGGTCCATGGATCTCTCCTCCCTGCAACAAAACCCATTTTCAAAGAAAACATAAAACGAGCATATCTTGGAATGTACCAAGCTTCCGTTTTCTGTTCAAATGCGTACTGCAAATCATGCCCACCTATTCCCTATCTGGTCCTTGAAACTCTTTCATACATTTATTCGACTTTTTATGAATCACGATGAAGTGCCGTCGGTGGGGGTGTCGAGAGTTCGGTCTGCTCATAAACAATTTTTATGTACTTTTTCTTATGTATAGTTTTTATCATGTTACAGGGTAAGCTGGAAGACAGCTTTGCTAAGCTTACCCTGCTTTTCCCTACATAACCAGCATATGTTTTGCATCATTCCATTGTCATTGCTTTTGTACTAATCGTCGGAGAAGAAAATAAATTCAGTTTCAGTTTCAATAAATTCAGTTTCAGTTTCCCCGTTCTAATGGCGGGGAAGCTGCATATAATGTGCTAATTTAAGGCAGTGTTTCTACGGGGTTTCCCCTCTTATCATTTCTTGACCAATAGCAGGCAAGCAAGCCTCGATTATGTGCCTAAAGCGGATGTCTCTTGATATTTGAAAAAGGCACGTTCTACCAATGCATAGGTAGAAATAACGAATTTCGCAAACCGGCCGTTTGAGCTCGATTTACTGCAAAAAGAAAATTAGCCCAAAGGCTAAGAAAGGTTACCGGCCAATATATGCTTTATGATTTAGATCTTAGCCATATTTTGTCACGTGTCTTTGAAAATAAGATCACTGGTAAAATTCAAGGTCACCAGGAAATTCAGTCGTTTCCTATATCTCTACAATTGATTCCTAAACTGTACATTCAATAAGATTGCAATTGTGTGCTTTGACCTTGAAATTGACGTCAAATAGGAAGCGATAAATGGTGAATATCCTCGTGACCTTGAATTTGACCAGTGACGTCATTTTCACGGTTACGTGACAAACATTGAACCTACTACATATCTGTCGAGCGAAATTGCTGTGAATTTTCTCACCGCAAGGAAACCAGAGTGAACTACCGCCGGCCAGACATGCCAGTCGAACTCTGATCTGGAAACGAGCAAGTCAGGTATATCATGAGATTGGCCCACCAGAGCAATGTGGATGGGACTTGAACGAGATAAAAATAGGTTCCCATGCTGATGAATCTTCAGGCTGAACTGGATGCAGCTGAGTAGCTCTGTTCTGAACTTTGAAGGATCACATTCCAGGATACAACACAGCTGGCATTTAATTTCATGTAATGTACATACATGGACTCTGGTAGATCTCTGCATGGGCGTTGAGAGCATTGGCATGCATAGAGGGGGCACAAGAGATGCTAACATGCGCTAAATTTCCACATATTATATCGTATATTCATCGCATTCAAGTAAGTAGTGCAGGGTTTCGTGTACCTTAAAACTTGTAGGATATTACCTCTCCCCTTTAGAAATAAAACTTAGCAACTCTTGGAACCATTATGCACCAATGGTTATCATGTAGTATGTTGTGTAGTTATTTATTAGATAGTGGATGAGACGCAGGTCATTATTGGAAAGGAAGGACTTTCGAGGAGAAGCCGAGAAAGCCTTCGTTTCTAATAATAGCCTGTGACTTAATAGATGCCTGCTATTAGGTTCCATTACTGCGAGCGATGACCTCGTTGGCCTTGTTGCAAAACATATTTTTTTCTTTATCATATTGTTGGACTCGTGCATCGACATGTGCAGTCCATGTGACGATCACCGTCAAATTGTCTGTATTGCTCTGAGTCTCAATTTAATAACCCAATATTGAGAAAAAAAGTGTAATGTAATCTTGACATTTTGCACAATTTCACGAATATCGTTCACTATTCAATGCATTTTTGTACCTGATTTTAGGTCTGGAACAAAATATTGTGACATGTCATAATTATGTAGCATTGAATGCACTGATTGGACAGTACGTGACGATAGGGGATGAATAGGTGCAACACACGTATGATAATTGTTTTATTGTTGAATGACGTTCTGCTACTGTGGTTAACGTTCTGTGGATCACATAATAATTTTGATATTTATGTCAGTTTTGATTATGTGTGAGTGCTGTTCAGTTTCTTTCGTCCTATACACATGATATACAAAACATGAACCTAAAGGATCTATGGCTACCAACTTTAAAGCATCAACCGAACGTGAATCCGAGCCTCAGAACGTTACTATCTCATGGAGAAATTGACACGATAACGGAGAAATTGACAACGATATATCTGACAGATACGACATTTTATTGTTCATAGAATCCAAACTGAACAACTTTGCACCATATGCTAAGTTTAAATGCTAATTCGTATGCTCCAATTTCAGGAAAGTTTATATCCATCCCTGACTCAGTGTCATATAGTCGGAATCTCAATGCACAACATTTAATAACATCCTCGGACATGGACTTGAATTGATTTTAAACGTGTATTTACTTGGAAATTGTTTTTTTTTCACCTGTATACACCATGTGTCAGACTTTTGAAGGCATTTGAACATAAACATGACCTTCCCCGACACAATAAAATTGGGTCAGATAACGTTCGGCGGCTAGCTGCAGGGTGTGTATGTTACGAGTTTCCTGGAATGAGCTGAAATAACAAGAGAGGGGGGTAAGGTGTATTCATGTTTAGCAGTATTCAAACTGGAAGTAATAATTTTAGTTGAACCTGTGTGAGGCCATTTTGTTCAGCAGATGAATAACAAAAACTGCTAGTGTGATAGTCGGAGTAATGGAGCCATTCAATCCTGGTCAAAATCGAAGTGGGACATATATTTTGCCTATTTCGTTGCGCATTTATTGACTGGAAACTCACTGAAGTGGAAATATATGTTGCTCATTTTGACACCCTCATGCGAACACTTATTACCAACATCTACGTACGCACCCCCGGACACTAGAGCATTGCAAATTTGATAATGTGATCCTTAGGGTGGTCCTTATTTGTGAACTTTTTATTTTGAACACTCTCACCCTACCAATGTGTTGGAATGGTTAATATAACATACTAGACAAAATTACAGGAAAATACATGGATGTTTAGAGGTAGCCCAAGAGCTTTCAAATTTGGCCCGTTTGATCATACTTCGCGGATTTTGGGGCATTACGAGAGCAGACTATTATTGGTTTGATTGTCACTCCTGACTCCATTTCGGGACTACCATTGAACCATTCATTGTGCATTATACTGTAATACAAAAATATGGATATATTACTGCAGTTTTGTGGATTTGGATCGGACTCGTTTTCCACTGCGCTGACCTTGAATGATAAGGTCCATGTAGGATACTACCTGGGCTATAAATGGGGGCCTACAAAATATGACTATGAATTAATGTAAATAGAAAATAGATGCTGAATTTTTTTTTTCATGTAGGTTTTTTAAATTTTCATGTTGCCAAGATCGTAATTTGGTTGTTTGTCTGTGACATGAGGTTCATACCAATAGTATGAACAATGGCACATCTTAATTAATACACATTTATTACATTTATTACATTTATTCTTGTTCAAGATATTTTTTCCCCCATACATTGGGAATGTGCTCCGACACCACCTCCACAAACACGTTTCAAATAAGCGATGCTTGTATTTTGTTCGAGGGAAAGCTCAGCTGCAATTTGCTGTACTTGGCATACCATCATCATAGGCTGAAGCTGTTTCTAGCAAGTGCATTCAACACTTTCTGTCCCCGGACTATGGGATTGGATAACGGACCCTGTTTTGTTTGCTCGGAATACTTAATACTGGGTATTGATTCCACGTCTATTGCATGGACCCATCCTCAGGACCAGATGTGCTGATGTTCAGAAGATTTCAGCGGCACTGGGAATTCATCGCTCCTTCAAATCAAAACTGCTGCTGATGATGAAAAAAATTGAAAGGTCCCTAGCTGATGTCAAACTTCCAGTGTTCCGGTTTTGACCTGACCCAGCTCCAAGCGTGTCAGTCCAAAGATGACTGCAGGGAGATGCTGGAGCTCATTATAATATTTCTTTTTGGAAATCCTGCTTGTGGTGTGCAATTAGTGGAACCAGGTGTCATACCCCATAGCCGATGGATGGCAAAAGCTACATGTATCTATGCACTCCAGAAATACATGTTCAGGGACCAGTTCAAGCTCACCTCACGTGAGGCAGATGGCATCCTCTAGGTATATGTGTTCAGTTCATAACAAGAATCTATGGTCAGGGGTGATTTTCTTCTCCTGGTGCCATTTCCGCATCCAAAGTGACCTCAGGCCAAGAAAAAAAATAACTTCATTTCCTGTCCACCTCCCTACTGGCCTCAAATGGTGCTACTGGATATTATTTTTTTGGTATCATCCAAAAAAAAATTATTTTTTTTAATTTATATGTGGGATCAACAAAATTTGAAATGTTGAATGAAACATGAACAAGCAGAATTTGTCAAGCAACAAACTTGCACATGTGTATAAATCAATTATTGCACATACATCAAAACTATATAGTCAAAGAATGATCATTTAACTGTATATTTGACACATCACACCTTTGAAACATCCTGCAAAATTCTCAAACGCAAAAAAAAAAAATCCTCCCTCCCTACTGGATTTCTTTTTTGCCACCCGGTGGACAGGAAACAAACTTTTTTTTTATGATGGCCTCAGTCTTATCCAACCTGTGAGTGGTTATAGAAACGATCAACCAATCCATACAGAGTTCCTGACAGAGTATGTCTACCCAAACTCAAGAAATCTCTTCAAGTGCTTGATATCCCCAGTGGCTGTCTCAGGGCTGACTAGAATCATGGCAAAACAGAGGATTTCAAGACGCACTCAGTGTGGTGAAAGGACTGGATGTCAATAACGACAGCATAACTAATTGTCGCATTTCAATGAAGAACAGTACTTATATCACAAAAGATTAGGAGCAGAAGCGATACCAGCTTCACATTGTTCAGGATCATCGGCGTCGGTCCCAAACAACAAGAAGTCCATTCTATTAACGGATTCGAATGGTAAACAGTTATAGACACATGTCAGAGTAGTATATCGCCAGTTTTTGTCTCTCACTGAGTAGACGATTTACTATTCTTGTTGCATGAATATCTCCTTGATGCCAGAAATAATCAAGCACGTCAAATGACTGTCCAATATATTACGAGGGCGATATGACATGATGATAGTCTTGTACTTCATACAATGCGGCAATGCTGCTAGCAGTTATGTTGCTATCTCGATATTTTCATGGATGTATATGTATCTCCTTAAAAATAACACTGCCATAAAGAAATCTTCATCCTCTACATATTCATGATGATATTGATATTAAATCATCATCCTATATGTTTGCCGTGTGTCGCGGTAAGCAAAGTCCTCAAATAGTCATTGACCAATATTTCAAATGTGTTGAGCTACCTCTAAAAATCGTAATAAAACCTTCATATTTTATCAGGTGAGTTGTTAATGGTAGTCAAACAAATTTGAGGGGTGAGAGCTTCGAAAATCACACTTATTATAGGAACCACCCTAGTGATCCTACGGTACAATGGCTTTTATCTGCCAACATTTCGAGTTTTGGCCCCGGGCAGAATCTTTGAGACGAAAGCCACCGTATGAACCAAAGGTCCATACAATGAAATTCTTAGAATTTCCGCTTCACATAACAAGCAGAGCCAAGATAAATTATACATTATCGTCACATAGTGAACGCCATACCTAGGAAATTCATGATGTAGACGATTTTTTTAGATATATTCCTTAATAATATGAACAAACACACTTTTGAATTTGAAGCAGTTGTTAACTGATATGAATTGATTATAAAGCAATTGTGAATGACTAGTGAATGTTAATAAATGTTAAAGGGTATATATCACGAAAATATGACATCAACTTATTTGAAGCCACTCGTTGAGCTGAGTAGAACAGTCTTTACAGAATGTTGATATCTCGATTTGTTTAAAAGTTATAGCTATTTTAATATTGAAAATCCGGCAAATTTCTCCACACAGTCTTGAAAATCTGTCGGCTAATTAATATGCAAATAAGATGTGTGACGTCATTGACAGCTTGCTTTTTAATTAGGCGATTTAACATGTCACAATTAGGCATTTAAGCTCATATTTGGTCACCGAAACTCATCAGATATAACGTTTAGTAGGAATAATCAGTGAGTGTATATAAATTTTGGTTGTCATGGCAACCAATGGGCTGATTTGGCCCTTAACAACCAGGTTGCTAAGGCTGGTATTCAAGTTAAAACATGATATGAAAGTATCAAACCAATTTAGATAACAAGGTAGTGACTCTATTTTGTGGAATTGATCAACAAATACTTCAAAAACACACCTTAGCAACCAATACAGCCCTGAGAAATCACCAACGTTCAGAGCCATTACAAATGAATGGTACCATTACTAGATAGATAGATAGATTATACTGACGTAACCCTGTAAGGGAACTTGCCTTACCACCATCCGACCAACTTTGGTCCGCGATATATTGGTGGCGCGTCGCCGCAGTGCAGCGCCTGGCATATTTTTGGTACCCGTGTATGTATGTAGTGTATGGACGGGACTTTCTGGTGTACTGCATTGATGGGTATTTGTAGCGCGGCCCATGACAGATCCGGGTACGCCTAGTGAACTAGGTTTCTGCCCCTTCACCACCGCCGATACACCGAGTGCAGCTGTCTACAATGTATCACCTGGTCACCACATTAGTGTCCGCTCCAGGCCGACGGACTGAGAAGTGAGGGGTAACCCTTGATCCGCTGAGTGAATTTTGATCGCCGAGAGCGGGGCTCGAACTCGCCAACGACGAACTACTGGTTTCCCAAGACTGTATTGGTTGCTAAGGGTTGTGTTCAGACATTTTGATGATATATTCCTCAATATATTGTCATTACTCTATTGTCTGAAATGGTTTCATATATGTATATCTTGTTTTTAATTAGATATTGACCTGGTTGCCAAGGGCCCAGCCAGACCAATGGTAGCCATGGCAACCGCGAATTCCTTGAAATCACTGATCATTCTAACTAAAAGGCATAAAAAATGGGTTTTGGTGAACAAATATGGATACACACGGTCTCATTATTCCATTTAAAAATGCCTAAAAAAAAGTCTGTCAATGACGTCATACATCTCATTTGCATATTAATTAACTGTCAGACTCTGTTGTCAGATTCTGTAAATATGTACATGTTTAAAGTGTCATAACTTTGGAAGGAATCATGATATCAATATGCTGTAAAAACCATTCTGTTCGGTTCAAATAGTGCTTTCACATACACAACAAAAACCAATATCCAATTTTCGTGATATATACCCTTTAATGGCATCATAAGGACGTATAAAACTTGAAAACCTCCAAAAAAAATTCTTTTATGAGGATATTTTATATCTTTCGATGTTTGAAGTCTTGATCAGGGTGCGTGTGTGAAACTATGTCACACGAAGTTGCATCAGCGTGTTCCTTTGTGCGCTTTCATGCAAATTTTTTCTTTTGCTGGTTCTTATGGTATCTTCTTAGAGATTTCGCTTTTGGTATGTATATTTAGGAAGTGTTTACAACACCTGAAACAGGACCTCGCTTGAAACTTTTCGTCGGTTACCCTGAGGTCTCATCCACCATCCGCCCCCACCCCTTAAAAATCCACCAATCCAAAGGCATGGAGTAGGCATGGGGTGATGGGACTTGGTGTGGGTGCTCTAGCGTATAAAGGTACACCTTAGGAGTGACCTCCAACATTGCGCGGTGATACTTGCTTGTTGTAGCTACATGGTCGAGATTCAGAACTGTATCTTAAAGGTTAGGAGTTAGAAATCGGAAAAAGATAAGAAGGTCAGTAATATTCCAATACTTTCCTCATCGTTCAAATGAGTAAGGGTATTGTTATAAAATATCGTGCAAAGTGCAGAAATATTCAGGAAACTGTTTAAGTCTCGTAAAATAAATCACGGCAATAATGATAGTAAATTTTCATCGTAACAATATTCGTGGACAATAAAACATAGAATGGAATTAAGCACTGAAGTCATGCAATAATTGGTTCAAAAGATATACAAACCTGAGAATATGTCGCAAATGTGTGCTCATCAATCAAAATGGTTCAATGGCGTTGCCAAGTACAATTGATGCGAGTTGACCTGGATAGCTATTCGAATATTGAATATAAGATCTTGTTATCCTTAACATTTGCGTCACATAATATAAAGTGGCTCAGAACCAAGCATATTCTTCATTGTATTAGGCAAAAAAAAATTTGTTTTGATTTGCGTCCCCGCGCGCGTCGTCCCTAACCTCTCGCGTCAGATTTTGTCGTTGATGACATCATATAGTATTTTATAAACACTAACTAATCCCTCGCCGCGAAAGTAATAACACCTAATTTTCCGTACGAGCCCCTTTCACTGCAGCCCCTTCCACGGCAGATCACATCCCTATGGTGTACGACGGCGGCCATTTTTGGATCTCGTGTTTTCGCCTAAAAAAGTGCGGCGAGAAACGGAAAGTACGAAGCGAAAAGACGAAATTACGAAGCGAAAACCCGAAAACACGAAGCGAAAAGAGAGAGAGAGAGAGAGACGAGATTCAGTTTCGTGTTTTCGCTTCGGGTTTTCGCTCCGTAGTTTCGTTTTTTCGCTTCGTACTTTCGCGGTTTCGCTTCGTGTTTTCGCGTTCTCGCCCTACATTTCAAGGCGAAATCACGAGATCCAAAAATGAGCGTCTTCGTACACCATAAATCCCAGTGAACCGCTTCGTGATAAACTTGATTTATACATATATAGGGAGTTGGATGTGAATGATGTAAATTATTCATATTTTGTTCAATGTGTGTTACGTGTTAGAGACATCAGCTACGTAAATCATCGTTTTGTCCACCAGACGGCACTCCGAAGCACCCGTCTTTGTAATAACCGATTCTCTGGTCCCCTGAATCAGGAGACAATGTCAATGCGCGGTAACAAATAGCCCGTATTAATGCGCGTTCTGTAAACACTAGCACGTGCTTTCTTGTTTTGCATGGATCGATCACCTGATTATATTGCCATTATATCGAATTTACATGTACCTAGACACCGCTACTGGAGTTATTCTATCACAATTGCACAATTAGAACTTCGAAACACTAGTAGGAAGATGTGCAACTTATCAACTCGCGTTATGGAAATCGGTCACAGTTTTCAGCCCCGCTTTTCGAACATCAGTCTGAATAATTGTTGCTAAAATACAAGAATTTGAAGCAAGTGACGTAACACACAGAACCCACAAAGTGAGTAGGCTACACGTCAGCTCAACCTATCTCCACAATGGTATTTTCTTCACATTAGGATAAATCGCATAATAATATTCAAGTCAAACGACCCTTCCGTCATTCTTGGTGTCCGTAAAACGCTTAACGGACATCCGTTTCCAGTGTGTGTTGGCGGAGGTAGTCAAAGTAGTCGCGTATGTTCTATTAAACTCTACTACAAAGTTCTGGAAAAAAATTTCCACTGACTCAGAGTTCAACACTGTCAAAATCTTGCCAAAATTGTCGTCTCGAACACGATTTGATTAAAGACAATTTTTGCTTTCATGATCGGATATCAGATAGTTAGCTATAGTTTCATCAAAGAAACGTTACCGGAGGAAAGTATGAGTGTTAAGCTGTCAAAGTGTGAAATGGTGATTTTTTGACAAAATGACAATTTTCACCTTTCAAGGTCATCAAAGGTCGAATACTTCCTGTTTGCTTGTGGCAAAAACGAGTACCGCCATATAACTCGAGACATTTGACCTGCGGCTAAGGTGGCGTTTGCCTGCCAAGCTTCAGAAATCACATGTGAAAAATAGCCCACAGGCTGAGAAAGATTGCGGAAGAAATGTACAGTGTTGAGCCAGAAAGTGTTTTTTTTTTCACTGAAGTTGCTTCTTGAACCTGTCAAGTTCATTAAAAGTTGAGTTCAAGGTAACCGATCACAAATGCCATATATTTGACTTCTTATATCTCCATAATACAAACTTAAGCTCTATTTTCAATTGCTCCATATGAAGTCTGGTCAATTCACTATGGAAGCATAATTATGTCATCAACATAATCTCTGTGTCATCACAACTTGTCGTGTTTAATTTCACACAAAAAATTAACTTGAAAATATCACGTCAAGTTGTCTTAACATGATAAACTCAGCAAGATGTCTTACAATTTCATACACAATACAACAAGTCATGTCAATATAACATTAATATGTTTTTGGAGGGCGTAGTGATTATTTACGGCCCAGCTCAGATTATTTACAGCCCGACAAGGTTCATTTGCAGCCCGAGCTTGCGAGGGCTGCAAAACCTTGGAGAGCTGTAAATAATCTGAGCTGGGCCGTAAATAATCACTACGCCCGCCAAAAACATATTATTACTATTATTACCTATATCAATTGGTCTACAAGGAGATAAACACAGTAGTCAACAAACATCATGCGACTCAACCATTCGATCCATGGCTTCCTCGTCAAGCTGACTCGAAGTCGAAGCAGCCGAACCGCCTGTCGTCGAGTCTGGTTGACTGCTCCCGATCCCAAGTGCACCAACGTCGTCTTCAGCGACAGTTTCAAGGTTTTGTTGCATGGTGGCGATGAAATTAAGCAAAAACCACAGTAATATTGGCCGATTTAGATTCATGTATCGCATCGTTTAACTGAAAACTGGAAAGTGACAACAAAATTCTCGTGCCGTCTGCAGACGCGATCACGTGACTGCTGGGCTGTTATGAAGTATTTACGTCGTAAATGCGGGCTGTAAATATATTTGCGTGTTGGGGTTTCAATCATAACGCATGACCACTGCCGAATTTTCGCCTCGGAAAGTAACGAGAATCTACTAGTTAACAGCCGATTTATAGGTAATAATGTGGAATTCATCACAACGAAACGTCTTGACGTAAAATTCGTGATGAAACAACAGGTTATTTGGATGATGAAAGTTTGCTTCCATAACATACCTATTTCGGTTTGGACGTGATATTGTGACTTACCGCTCAAGGTCCTGTGAAGTCGGTTTCGGGCCTACATTCCGAACTTTTCCGGTCTTTCGAATGCATGAAAACATTGCGTCTTTGCACACTGGATACACATTCAACGAGCACACATATGGTATTAGAGAAAAAGTTATTGAACGAATTACCTGCTTCAAAGAGAACTGAGATCTGTACCTTCAGCATATACTTGGGTATCGACCATCTGCGATCCAGATCACCGTCAGATTCAAAACCAAATATGTCCATCTCGAAATTACCGAATGGGCCTCAAATGCTTACAGAAATGCTTAGTTTTATATAATGAGTATATTATGTATAATATCAAGTTATATGTAACTGGGCATGATTTCTATTATGGTAAATTCAAACTTGAACTGACAATTCATATTCAGACAATCAAATTAAGTTGCCAAATTAATGTTACCTTCCTTTATTGGTGTTAGCTGGTAGTATTATCCTGCCGACCACATAATAAATTTATCCACTTGCATCCATTCAATCTCCACAGTGCAAAGCCTGGTAAGTCAGCAATTTTCGTTGTTTCAGGATCATCATAACGTCAAACACTCCAAGAAAGATGATTGCTTTGAGGAACGCCGTCTGTCTCCTGTTTTTCCTGGGTCTCCTCTCCATGCCCAGCACCCAGGCAGTAGAATGTTATCACTGTGCATCAGGGGTCGACGATGGATGTGGTGATCCCTTCGATGGTGCTGGGATCAGCACTGCTGAAGGAGACTATTGCAGCAAGGTCAAAGGAAGCGCTGGTGGTGAGTTATGTCTTATGCTTAACCGAAAAACACGATTCCGAGACAGTATGTTTACGCTTGTATGTAAGTATCAATCTATTACCACCAATACAATCAGATTTTGATGATGCCAATAAGAAACGTAAAATACAACATTTTGCAATAGACATCAATAATGAAGGTTTGATGACGGTTTGATCACAGGTGTATCATCAGTCGTTAGAAGTGCAGACATTGGTACCCCTTTTTCCTCTGGGTGTACCTTAACAAGCTTCGGTGGCGTTGAATCGCACGTGTGCTACTGTAGCACTGACCTCTGCAATTCCGGCATCACCTTCCACGCAGGACGAGAGGTGGTCGTTGTCAGCGTGGTCGCGTATCTGTCACGACTACTGATTTAGCACCTTTTTGTTCAACGGTACTCACTGATTGATATTGATTGCCTCATAGAAATAGAAAATTGTTCCATATAAATCCAACAACTACTAACAACTATTAACATTTTTGGCAATACGCCGAATGTACAAATATATACAATACAGTGGTCCCCCGCAGATACCCCCCCCCCCCGTCAATAAAGACTTATCCCTCTATAAAGCCATTTTTTGCGCGGCATGAGGATCAGTTTAACATGTAAATGAAAACTAAATGAAAAAGACTTTCCTCAGATAAACCTTGATTTTGTGGCAGAATGGTGGGTTTTATATGAGTGGACCACTGTACACCCGTAGTATGATACTGCACTAAAGGTCATACACTATACACGCAATTGATTGTCAATAAGAATGTTCTCAAGCAGACCACATAATTTCAAAAAAAAATATAGAAGGTCTAAATCAGCAATGTATATTCTACACACCCGAACCAATCTGTATACCTTGCAAGACCCGGTGATGTATACACGATCTCCATTGCGCAATAGTAATACTTCTCTGTTTTGTTAGCTTTTTCATGCAATAAACGGATTTAACCACTTTGTTGTTTGTCTACCGGTACATTATACCAGGACCATTGCCTGAACTGAGGTGTGAAATGAAAAAGTACATTACATTCCAGTGAACAGTACCTTGCCAAAAAAAATTCCCATTACATGTTGTGATGTTTTTCTTTTGATACCAAAAATCGCAAAATACAATGACATACAGTAATATTATTGGTGATATAATTATATAAATTCACATCATTCCTGTCCAGGACCAGACCGATACCACTCCTGTCCAGGACCCAGATAGCATGCTTACATTGTCCCGATAGTGCACCAATAAACATGGAAAAATACCCAAGTATGGTTAGGTTAGGTTTGTTATTGGCATCATCAAAATCTGACTATTGGTGGTAATAGATTGATACCTACATTCATACCACTGAGTCGGTGTCACTGCTGGCGGACGTTAAATCTGTCCCCGAGGATACCATCAACTCAGTAGCCTTCTGGCTTGTGATTAGGTACTTATGTACTTGTCATATATCTATTCCATGGGGTTTGTTTCAGATTTCTAAATTATTTTCATAGGTTGTTGGGCAGTTGTATACTAATTCCATCATGTGTACAGTAGAAACAACTACATTTAACACACTGTCTGCCCCTGATGACGCCAGTGTGTCTTTGGATAAACTATTTGGTCGGGCTTTGTTTCTATTGCAAAATGTTGTATATTAGGTTTGTTATTGGCATCATCAAAATCTGACTATTGGTGGTAATAGATTGATACCTACATTCATACCACTGAGTCGGTGTCACTGCTGGCGGACGTTAAATCTGTCCCCGAGGATACCATCAACTCAGTAGCCTTCTGGCTTGTGATTAGGTACTTATGTACTTGTCATATATCTATTCCATGGGGTTTGTTTCAGATTTCTAAATTATTTTCATAGGTTGTTGGGCAGTTGTATACTAATTCCATCATGTGTACAGTAGAAACAACTACATTTAACACACTGTCTGCCCCTGATGACGCCAGTGTGTCTTTGGATAAACTATTTGGTCGGGCTTTGTTTCTATTGCAAAATGTTGTATATTAGGTTTGTTATTGGCATCATCAAAATCTGACTATTGGTGGTAATAGATTGATACCTACATTCATATCACTGAGTCGGTGTCACTGCTGGCGGACGTTAAATCTGTCCCCGAGGATACCATCAACTCAGTAGCCTTCTGGCTTGTGATTAGGTACTTATGTACTTGTCATATATCTATTCCATGGGGTTTGTTTCAGATTTCTAAATTATTTTCATAGGTTGTTGGGCAGTTGTATACTAATTCCATCATGTGTACAGTAGAAACAACTACATTTAACACACTGTCTGCCCCTGATGACGCCAGTGTGTCTTTGGATAAACTATTTGGTCGGGCTTTGTTTCTATTGCAAAATGTTGTATATTAGGTTTGTTATTGGCATCATCAAAATCTGACTATTGGTGGTAATAGATTGATACCTACATTCATATCACTGAGTCGGTGTCACTGCTGGCGGACGTTAAATCTGTCCCCGAGGATACCATCAACTCAGTAGCCTTCTGGCTTGTGATTAGGTACTTATGTACTTGTCATATATCTATTCCATGGGGTTTGTTTCAGATTTCTAAATTATTTTCATAGGTTGTTGGGCAGTTGTATACTAATTCCATCATGTGTACAGTAGAAACAACTACATTTAACACACTGTCTGCCCCTGATGACGCCAGTGTGTCTTTGGATAAACTATTTGGTCGGGCTTTGTTTCTATTGCAAAATGTTGTATATTAGGTTTGTTATTGGCATCATCAAAATCTGACTATTGGTGGTAATAGATTGATACCTACATTCATACCACTGAGTCGGTGTCACTGCTGGCGGACGTTAAATCTGTCCCCGAGGATACCATCAACTCAGTAGCCTTCTGGCTTGTGATTAGGTACTTATGTACTTGTCATATATCTATTCCATGGGGTTTGTTTCAGATTTCTAAATTATTTTCATAGGTTGTTGGGCAGTTGTATACTAATTCCATCATGTGTACAGTAGAAACAACTACATTTAACACACTGTCTGCCCCTGATGACGCCAGTGTGTCTTTGGATAAACTATTTGGTCGGGCTTTGTTTCTATTGCAAAATGTTGTATATTAGGTTTGTTATTGGCATCATCAAAATCTGACTATTGGTGGTAATAGATTGATACCTACATTCATACCACTGAGTCGGTGTCACTGCTGGCGGACGTTAAATCTGTCCCCGAGGATACCATCAACTCAGTAGCCTTCTGGCTTGTGATTAGGTACTTATGTACTTGTCATATATCTATTCCATGGGGTTTGTTTCAGATTTCTAAATTATTTTCATAGGTTGTTGGGCAGTTGTATACTAATTCCATCATGTGTACAGTAGAAACAACTACATTTAACACACTGTCTGCCCCTGATGACGCCAGTGTGTCTTTGGATAAACTATTTGGTCGGGCTTTGTTTCTATTGCAAAATGTTGTATATTAGGTTTGTTATTGGCATCATCAAAATCTGACTATTGGTGGTAATAGATTGATACCTACATTCATACCACTGAGTCGGTGTCACTGCTGGCGGACGTTAAATCTGTCCCCGAGGATACCATCAACTCAGTAGCCTTCTGGCTTGTGATTAGGTACTTATGTACTTGTCATATATCTATTCCATGGGGTTTGTTTCAGATTTCTAAATTATTTTCATAGGTTGTTGGGCAGTTGTATACTAATTCCATCATGTGTACAGTAGAAACAACTACATTTAACACACTGTCTGCCCCTGATGACGCCAGTGTGTCTTTGGATAAACTATTTGGTCGGGCTTTGTTTCTATTGCAAAATGTTGTATATTAGGTTTGTTATTGGCATCATCAAAATCTGACTATTGGTGGTAATAGATTGATACCTACATTCATACCACTGAGTCGGTGTCACTGCTGGCGGACGTTAAATCTGTCCCCGAGGATACCATCAACTCAGTAGCCTTCTGGCTTGTGATTAGGTACTTATGTACTTGTCATATATCTATTCCATGGGGTTTGTTTCAGATTTCTAAATTATTTTCATAGGTTGTTGGGCAGTTGTATACTAATTCCATCATGTGTACAGTAGAAACAACTACATTTAACACACTGTCTGCCCCTGATGACGCCAGTGTGTCTTTGGATAAACTATTTGGTCGGGCTTTGTTTCTATTGCAAAATGTTGTATATTAGGTTTGTTATTGGCATCATCAAAATCTGACTATTGGTGGTAATAGATTGATACCTACATTCATACCACTGAGTCGGTGTCACTGCTGGCGGACGTTAAATCTGTCCCCGAGGATACCATCAACTCAGTAGCCTTCTGGCTTGTGATTAGGTACTTATGTACTTGTCATATATCTATTCCATGGGGTTTGTTTCAGATTTCTAAATTATTTTCATAGGTTGTTGGGCAGTTGTATACTAATTCCATCATGTGTACAGTAGAAACAACTACATTTAACACACTGTCTGCCCCTGATGACGCCAGTGTGTCTTTGGATAAACTATTTGGTCGGGCTTTGTTTCTATTGCAAAATGTTGTATATTAGGTTTGTTATTGGCATCATCAAAATCTGACTATTGGTGGTAATAGATTGATACCTACATTCATACCACTGAGTCGGTGTCACTGCTGGCGGACGTTAAATCTGTCCCCGAGGATACCATCAACTCAGTAGCCTTCTGGCTTGTGATTAGGTACTTATGTACTTGTCATATATCTATTCCATGGGGTTTGTTTCAGATTTCTAAATTATTTTCATAGGTTGTTGGGCAGTTGTATACTAATTCCATCATGTGTACAGTAGAAACAACTACATTTAACACACTGTCTGCCCCTGATGACGCCAGTGTGTCTTTGGATAAACTATTTGGTCGGGCTTTGTTTCTATTGCAAAATGTTGTATATTAGGTTTGTTATTGGCATCATCAAAATCTGACTATTGGTGGTAATAGATTGATACCTACATTCATACCACTGAGTCGGTGTCACTGCTGGCGGACGTTAAATCTGTCCCCGAGGATACCATCAACTCAGTAGCCTTCTGGCTTGTGATTAGGTACTTATGTACTTGTCATATATCTATTCCATGGGGTTTGTTTCAGATTTCTAAATTATTTTCATAGGTTGTTGGGCAGTTGTATACTAATTCCATCATGTGTACAGTAGAAACAACTACATTTAACACACTGTCTGCCCCTGATGACGCCAGTGTGTCTTTGGATAAACTATTTGGTCGGGCTTTGTTTCTATTGCAAAATGTTGTATATTAGGTTTGTTATTGGCATCATCAAAATCTGACTATTGGTGGTAATAGATTGATACCTACATTCATACCACTGAGTCGGTGTCACTGCTGGCGGACGTTAAATCTGTCCCCGAGGATACCATCAACTCAGTAGCCTTCTGGCTTGTGATTAGGTACTTATGTACTTGTCATATATCTATTCCATGGGGTTTGTTTCAGATTTCTAAATTATTTTCATAGGTTGTTGGGCAGTTGTATACTAATTCCATCATGTGTACAGTAGAAACAACTACATTTAACACACTGTCTGCCCCTGATGACGCCAGTGTGTCTTTGGATAAACTATTTGGTCGGGCTTTGTTTCTATTGCAAAATGTTGTATATTAGGTTTGTTATTGGCATCATCAAAATCTGACTATTGGTGGTAATAGATTGATACCTACATTCATACCACTGAGTCGGTGTCACTGCTGGCGGACGTTAAATCTGTCCCCGAGGATACCATCAACTCAGTAGCCTTCTGGCTTGTGATTAGGTACTTATGTACTTGTCATATATCTATTCCATGGGGTTTGTTTCAGATTTCTAAATTATTTTCATAGGTTGTTGGGCAGTTGTATACTAATTCCATCATGTGTACAGTAGAAACAACTACATTTAACACACTGTCTGCCCCTGATGACGCCAGTGTGTCTTTGGATAAACTATTTGGTCGGGCTTTGTTTCTATTGCAAAATGTTGTATATTAGGTTTGTTATTGGCATCATCAAAATCTGACTATTGGTGGTAATAGATTGATACCTACATATAGTATCCGAGCAAACAAAACCGAGTCCATTATCCAATCTCAAAGTCCAGTGTCAGGCAAAATCGAGAAAATTTTAATAGAACATATTACCTTTGAATTATCAACGTCGACTTTCTGACAAACTGCCAATGTTGGTCCAACTTGGCACTGCCAATGTCAAGGCGATGTTGATAGCACTTCACTGGCCCTCTGATGGACCGACGTTGTATTACCAACGCCAACTTCCATAACCAATCGTCAATGTTGGCCCAGCGTGAGCGTGCTATCTGGGGCCAGGCTGACGTCACTCTCAGCCAGGACCAGCCTGACGACACTCAGAGCCAGAACCATGTACCTCATTTCTGTCCAGGACCAGACAGACACCAGTCATGTCCAGGACCATACTGACATCAATCCTGTCCAGGACCAGTTAGACATCACTCTTGCACAGGACAAGGCTAGCATTATCCCCAGCCAGGGCCAGGCGAAATTCACCGAGTGCAAATACCCAAGTGATGCTCTAGACGCAATTCTTGTTATTGACATCACCAGCTTAATGCATTGATTGCATTAACATGAAGGAATACGTTAAAATTTCATGATCAACACCGTAACTTATTACTATCAACGCCATCCCTTGAGAGGCATTACCTGTATTGCAAAGAAAAGAATCTGTTAGTTTTAACATATTAACTTTTGGGCGAATCCTCAACTTTCCAATTGAACCCTTAATCAGCTAGTTCCATTATCCACTTAATTGGAAAGTGGCTGCATGATAAGGTAACAGTGTTAACGATTCGCTGAAAATCACTTCTGTAATATGCTGGTAAGGAGTACATAATTCATAAGAAATATAATATACAGGAGCTTTGAAGTGGTTGATTTCCTCTTCCTCATATTTTAACGTTTCTCGTGAGGTAACATAAGGAAGATTTTATTGATTTTAATTTTAGCACTTGCGTATAGCAAGTTGTGCCATTATTTGATAACGAACAAATTCGCGTGATTTTGCCGACTAAGGAGTGCGGTATCTTTGTCTATTACAACCTTTGATATAACTTCCTATATGTTCATAATACAATTATAAGCTATATCTACAGCCGTTTTGTATGCAGAGTCCGATTTACACATTCCAGGTCAGATGAACCTCCTGATTAACCACTCAAATAATCCTGCTGAGATCATTTTGAAGACTACTGAGATATATCCGGAATATACGACTTCTTATGTAATGCAAACCTACATGTACATTCATCCGATCTGAATTGTGTGTAATGGACTTTGTATACAAAACAGCTGTAGGTGAAGCTTGATTTTTTTATGAGCATATATTTTTTTAGAAAGTCATATGGTGGATGTTTTTGGTGAGATTGACCTCAGATGGCCTTATTTGGTGAATCCAGAGGTAACATCTGACCTGAAATGTGTAAATAGGGCCGTGCTAATAATAACCTGTTGATGGAGCTTAAGAACTTATTATGAGCATCTAAAAGCCACATACATGTCGGATCTTTTGGTGACCATGAAGTTGACCTTAGATGATATTGAGTGGTGAATCTCAAGGTCACGTCCAAGCTGAAATATGTGGATTGACTTTTACATATGAAACGACTGCAGACAGAGCGAGGTTGGTGTTTATCTGCATGTAGGAAGTCATACATGACAGATCTTTTGATGGTTTTAAGCTAAACTCAGATGATCTTGAGCGGTAAATCCAATCTGTACTGTGTCAATTTTCCAGGACTTTGACAATTACAGTAGCCTTTTGGCTTGTGATTAGGTACTTATGTACTTGTCATATATTCTATTCCATGGGGTTTGTAGGTTGTTGGGCAGTTGTTTTCTAATTCCATCAGGTGTACAGTAGAAACAACTACGTTTAGCACACTGTCTGCCCCTGATGACGCCAGTATGTCTTTTGATAAAGTGTTTGGTCGGGCTTTGTTTCTATTGCAAAATGTATTTTACGTTTGTTATTGGAATCATCGAAACTTGGCTATATTGGTGGTAATAGATTGATATTTACATTACTAAACATACACTGCTGAGAGAAACTGCAGAGATTCACAAATATTCTCTGATCCATACATTCGTAATAACGTTCTAAACCACCTGATCCCCATTTTTTCCGGCGTTAATTGTTGGGTTTGACACCACAATTTTCCATATAAAAACTGTTCTCTGTAGGATATTTTACAATGAATTTTTCTCAAAAATCGGCCGATATATATAATATCATATACAAATTGAAACAATGTTTATTTTGGTGTTGATCGGATAGTTTCTGGCAGAATGCCAATTGAACAAACCAACCCTTATAGTTTGTGCGTCTACAAACATTGGTTTCGAGACCACACTATTCCGTGCACAATGTTGTGACAGGGCTTTTTTTTCAAAGCGGCTATTGTTATTCTCTGATGTATAACCATGATAAGCAGTGCACTAATAAACGGCATGACAAGTGATGACACGCTATATAATTAAGAAATCGGACCATTCGAAATTGATCACTAACCGTTCGAAATTGATCACCAACCGTTCGAAATTGATCACCAAGCCCGTTCAAAATTATTTTACCGCGCCACCGCTTGTCTACAGTGGAAATGTTCAATACATAACCACAAACGGTTGTTTGCACAATTTACTCACGAGGGCCGTCATCCATTCATAACTTTGCATACCAGGTGACAAGGAATTTCTAAAACATGTGTCTGGATATTGTTTTTGAGTTTATAGAAAAGTGCAGGATGCCATATTATACTATCGAAAAACTGTGAAATTTCAGTAAATCTGATAGGTCAAAGCAGCAATTTACTGAAAAATTTTCAGATGACCTTAGCCCTTGGGCTAATTTTTAATTTCCAACCTAAATAGTGTAAATTACACGTGGAGTAAATAGTTTGCCACGCGCAGTAAACTTTTCCTCCGCAAAATATCTGCTACATGTGTAAATAAAATATTTATTGTAATAAAAAATAAACAAAAACAAATCAAATGAAAATGTGACAGAAATGAGCCACCGTACCTACGGCTGCATAGCGTCAGTGAAGCCACTGAACCGTGGCGACTTTTTCTCCAAGACGTGATTGAACGGATGGACATCTTTACGAACGTTTCTGAGTAAGTACTGTTGATTACACATACTCAGTCATAAAATGTAATTTACAGACTGTAACTGCATAGTGTGGTTCACACTATATACCGTATGCTTGGTGTTGGGGTTAACTTTGGTGAGTTAACCTTGCTACCCCTATTCCACGTAGGCCTGCCTGTTTTGACTGCTTATGTATTTGTTGTCTACACGCATGTCTATATCGTACCCAAGAACATATCTGGTCCATACAAAAATTAAACACCCAAATAAAAATCGGGTACCGAAATGAGCCTAGTTTTAAACCATACTTGCATTGTTCTCGCAGGTGTTTAATCAATGCTGTATGTTGGTTAAACACTTGCCAGTCACGGCTGAGTAGTTTTGTATGGTTTAAAATCGAGAAACCCCTCCAGAAACAGGGAGTTATACAACATAGTCTCGAGCTGCCGCCCTCGACCATGTTGAATAACCCCCTGTTCCTCGGGGTTTCTCTATTTCATCGACCGCCGGGTTGAACTTGGAAATCATGGGTCACGGGTTGTTGAATTTTGTCTATGACGAACGTAATTAGAGCGGATCGAGCCAGATAGAAATAGATATGATTGGGGTAGGGGGGGGGGGGGGGCGTTCCGCTCTTAAATATAATAAATATACGGGAAAGATGGAGGCTTTTCTATTTAATTTCCGTACACTCGCTTTCATGTCTCCGTCCTCACTCGAACAAAACCCGTAAGCACTCTACGTTACCACAACCTTCACGTAGTCTTCCCCTACGTGTACAATAATTTTAGGAAGACCTTGGAATTCAATAGATTATCATAACCTAGAATAATATATGAATGAAAATATGAAAATATATGAATATATCCTTCCTATAAAAAATTAACTATAGGATATTCCTCTTTAGATATTTGGATTGTTAAGTGCCATTGTTATTGTATATTGTAGGACATTTTGTAACATTTTCTCGAAGAATATCAAATAACTTTTGTGTTTATAAATTTGTCCATGGTACTGCCATGATGCTAAATAAACATCAAGGGTGATGTCCAATAAAACATGATTTAAACTCGTACAAAAATAAAATAAATTCATCAATTTACTTTTTTTGTTACATTTATTATTAGATCTATGTCTTTGCCCTTATTCTTTTTACAAATATTATTTTCACCGAGTCAGCAATTCTTTTAGATATGCTTCACACCAAAACGCCCTCCACTCCTTTAAACCTCGATGTCCAGTTACTGATTGTATATTCTCTCTGATAAAATAAACCGTAACATTTCTCACCCGAAACCTAAATATTCCCGCCAATCACACAAATGATTTCCTCCGTGGTACATCACTTTTATTTATTTCATTTCTACCGTGCAAAGACTAGCATGTCAGTAGTTTTCTTTCTCTCAGGGCCATCATAGCGGCGAGCACTTCACTGAATAGAAGATGATCGCTTTGATGAACGCCGTATGTCTATCGCTGCTTCTGGTTCTCCTCTCCATGCCCAGCACCCAGGCAGTAATATGTTACAGCTGTATATTTGGAGTCGACGCTGGATGTGGCGATCACTTACGCGATGCTGAAGTCAAGACGGTTGAAGGCGACTATTGCAGCAAGATTGCAGCAGGAAATCCTGATGGTAAGTTTATATGATATTGTGGCAGGCATATATGATAGTATATTGAACAAAATGGTGAGTTACTTTAAGAACATATACACTTACCGTATACATATTTTATAACGAGTTCAATAGGGCATGTAAGTCACGTGATGAAATGGTGTGATTTTCGGTGACGAACAAACATACACCTTTTGTTTAATATGAGTAGAACTCCATTCAAAACTCAAATTACTGCGGTAACACAAAAGTAACGTCTCGGTAACGGGTAACATGAAAGGTACTAACATCGCAAGTTAATGATGCAACAATAATGGCGACTTTGATAACGTTGCAGGTATAACAGGACCAATACTCATCAAAGATGCGGAGTCCGGTACCCCGGTGTCCATTGGATGTAACTCGGCGACAATCAGGGGCGTCGAAGCGCACCTGTGCTACTGTAGCACTGATTTCTGTAACGCTGGCACCACCTTCCATTCCGGCCGAGACATCGCCGTTGTCAGCGTGGTTATGTATCTGGCAGGAATACTGGTTCAATACCTCTTTTTTCAACAACACAGACTGATTGATGGATTGATTGATGGGTTATAGCGATATTTATTTTGTTAATGAGGAAACACTGTACAGTATAAACATGGGAAAAGTCACCCAATTGCTTACAGTATCGCAACACACCACTGGTTAAAAATAAGTGACAGTGTTTTGAACACAATGGCAAAGTAACTTTCAAAACATATATACTTACCGTGTACATCTTTTATAACGAGTTCAATAGGGTTATTATTATGTGTATATTGAAGCATGGTACTGTATAGATGAGCATACCTGATACATGCAAACAATACCAAAAAATCACGTAGAGAAGTCGAAATAATCACAATAAAATATCAAGATTTCGCACATAAAAATCAAAACTGTATATCTTGTAAATGTCAAAATTTATGGATGTATGGACAAATCAGTGATGTCTATTACGTTTGTGTGTTTCTGTTATGTTTGTTATGGGTAATAAACAAAAATTAATCACTTTGTTTTCGTTTGTGTATCATCAGCACACGTTATGATGACGGAGATGCAATATTATATCTGACAACAAAACATGTACAGTGTTATATGAATCAGGTTCTGGAACACAACCTTAAATGTCAAGAATTGGCATCAAATCAAATATTAACCAAGATCTTCAAGAGGGTCTACTCTTTCCAGTCATTTATCACTTAAAATGTGTTTTTATGTCATTTTTGGCTGGTAAATGTGTCATAATTATTGGTATATTCAATTTCACCTTTAACGTTTTACATCACTTTCGCACTACACTCAGGGTATCTTGAAAATATTTTTCAGATATAAGCACAATATTATCAGAGTAAAACAAAACTGAAATATTTCTATCCTCATTTTGTATGAAGCAAAATATATTACAGGTTGCATTATGATTTCATTTGGGGGGTGATAGCAAAATCATCTGCCCTCTTGCATTCCGACTTTCTATTATTACTTATTAAATATATCACCATGTGATATACATGTATGTGTATTATTCATTCTGTGGTTGTATTATCTTGAATCACAATACAGGGGAAAAAACGTCGGGGGACATGATTTTATTACGAATAATGCAAATTTCGGTTAATCGGGTGACGGTTAACCGGGTTTTTCCTGTATTTACATCATTTACCAATACATTATTTTCAGAAAAATTATGGAAAGATCGGTATTTGTGTTTGAGCATTCTTTCCTAAATTGTTCAATTTTTCGAAAGAAAAAGATAGGAACCAGTCAAACTTGCGCCTGAGTTACAAAGTAATTTCTGAGATATCGAACAACATAGGTTTCTTGTTACCTTTACTTTGATTGCACAGCTTCCCCTTTTGGGACATATCTTTCCATAAGTTAGACAATGTTTCATTCTAATCTGATATTTCAAATCTGACACTAGCGAATGTGAAATATAGCCTCAATCTTTGACATGGAGACACATATTTCAGAAAATATGCCAGTACTAATATTCTGGTATCTTATACTTATTTTATTCTGGCAAGTATGTTAACTTAAAGCAGCTGCCTTCGAAACCAGTCAATATTTTTTTAAAACTATATTTCATACTAAACATGCTAAACTAACTGAATGAAACATACTCACATCAAATGTAATGAAAATAACCAGTCCTCAGGGAAATAAATTTTGCTCATTTGATCAGGTGGTTCCCTCGTAAATACAGGAACTGTATCCATCATACGCAGATGTAAACAAAGCATAGAAGTGCGAGATAGACTAACAATTCCACCCACATCATGGTATATCATATTATTTTCTCACAACTACACTATTTATGCACATACGAAATGGAAAATGTACTCGATGTGGACTTTGAAGTGCGATTTGAGCAATCGTTTAAATTCGGGTTTGATGGATACACTTCGTTTGTTTATTCACAAAACCGGTACAAAATTGGCACTAGAACGGATGAAAAGACAACCCGGACGGACTGTAATCGTCAAAATCATTGAGCAAACCTTTGGTTATATTGCATAAGATGTGTTTAACAAAAAATTAGTTTTGAAAAAAATATTGCATACATTCGAAGGCAGCAGCTTTAACGTTCTCTGTTACGGGTTATATTATTCAGTCATATGGACACCAAAATTATACTTCCACTGTCAAAGGAAATCATATCTGCCGTTCAAATACATCCATAAGCCTAGTATGTCAAAGTTTTGCGAACTCATGTCATCAAAAAGTGAAATAGTACTACTTAGACTGGGTAATTTTCCTTATTGTATTGTTAAAAGTTGGACAAAAAATGTTAGTTAAGCTTAAATAAGCAATAGATTGTCTAAGACGTGTATGCCCTCTGGGCCTTTCAAGTGAAATAAAAATTCAACAATTCAATTGTGGGTAGTTGTTATTGGCGTTTTAATTTACATGTTTTTAGTTTTCGTGAGTTTTCCTGCATCTCATTTCATCACACCTAAGCGTTATTCTGTAATAAGAACAATAAATTGAACTTTCGTGAAAACCCGCTGATATGCAAACACGTTTAGAGTCTGCCATTTGCGGTAAATGTGTATGTTCATTCATGCATGGAATATTCAGGCCATGTAATATTTGACTACGAAAATTCTAAAAGATTGGACGATGAGTTTTCTGTGGTTTTATATTTTCGTAAATGTAATTTAAGAAGCATGCGATGTGTGATAAATGCATGAATAAATACAATTCGTGGAGCAAAAATGTCTTATTTGGCTACACTTTTGTATTCAATCGAAGCAAAACTGATGTGTAATCTCAGAAATAACTGAGAGTGTGTTTTTGTTAACACACAGTTATAATTTAAAACGCATCACATGACATTGACAAATATCTATTGAGATTCGCGTTGAATGCGTCATCGCGAAACCAATATACCGGTATGTATGACCTTTGTTTGGTACATATTCGTCAATGCATAGGACGTCAATGCAAGGTGCTTCGTTTTGTTGGATGGACACGGCGATTGGATTTTGGAGTGTTGTCTCACAAAAATATAAATAAACTTACTGACGATAATTCGTAAGTAAACACACCGATTTTATTTCCGATGTATCCCTCGAACGGACATCGGAGGATATGATGGTTTTGTGATCGTTATCATGGTTATGTGTGTGTCTGAAAACAATATACTAAAACGAGAGGCAAACTTCAAGTGGCGTTGATGATATTTCGTGCACTACTAATTTACTCATTATAAAATCGAGTCGGCAAATGAAGTAGTATATAACCAGCATAACAAAAAATTAAGAAAAAATGTTGCTGCTTTGGAACTGTTTTGAGTCCTTTTGTTCTGATTGAACCAAAAAAAATGATTTGTATAAAACAAAGATTTCAAAACTTATTTCAGTGAATAAATATATGAACAAGATATATAAGTGGGTTGTGTAAGATATGCCATAAGTGAATAATATATAAGTGAAATCCAATATTGTTTCATATGCAGGACAATGAAGTAGATGACAAAGAATTGAAGTTTTGAGTTAACATTCATGTGCAGATCTAAACTCTATTTTCACGGAAAACATGTCTTTTATGTCTGATTTTTTCACATTCTAAAAACCTTTTAATACTGTAGTGTATTAACTATAATGTTTGCACCGATCGGACCGATATTTTACCCTGCCACGAACATTTTCTTCGTAACGATACGATCCTCGCGATTTCAGGGGGTATACAACAAAGATGAATGCGACTGGTTTGTTTAGTCAAGCAAATATGTGTTCTCCATTTCAAGCTCGTATAAAGCATGTATCACTATCGGACATCATACAAGCCATATGAGGCACACATTGATCAGAAGCGCAGAGTCGTGTGGTGATATTCCAAGTTAGGTAAGTAATTTCTTAATAACCCTTGCAGTTCAGCGTTTGACAGTATCGTACTAAATGCCAAATATGAAGTTGCGATGTATAACTCTTCGATTATTCGCTAAAATTACGAAGCTCCAGGCTGCATTCAATAAAACTATATTGATAAATAGATAAATGTTTCGGTATCATAGATGCATATAATCATTGAATTGCCAGTATCCATTTCCTCACAATTCACATCAAAAACATTTTTTAATAGCTTCAAACGAACCGGTTGAAATGTCGAAAAATTAGCCCAAAGGCTAAGATAGGTTACCGGACAATTTTGGTTTGGCCATGACAGCATTGGCAGGTAACAGACCTTGAGATTTACCAATCAAGGTTCGCAGTGTGAACATATGACCTTGAGACTTACCAATCACGGTCATCCGTGTGAACTTCAATGTTCTCATTACATTTATGTGTGCGGCATTTCATATTCTATATGTTCATACTACAAAGATATATCTGGGTGGAATCGTTTAGGCCGCTCAGGTCAATTCACACATTCCGAGTCAGACATTTGGCACTCAAGGTCATCTGACGTCAAGTTCGAAGGCATCATTAGTTGTGCCATACATGTCTTCCTATATGTTCATAATGCAAACATGAGCTCTATCTGCAAGCACTTCATCCATAGAGGCAAATATGGGCATTTTTTGACCAAGTCCAAAAATTTTTTTCAAGAGGTGAAAAATGTTTTGCCTAGAAATGGCCCAAAATGGATAGTAATGCAATTTGGGGTGAACAATTTTTTTTCGCTGACTCGTCAAAAATTCAAAATGGCCGCCACACAGAAATCGGCGATTCAAGGGCAACAAAACTTGTACACGTCACAGAGGTATATAACAGGAATCTTTTAAAACAAAAATCTCAAAACTGATCAGACAGTTTTCGCGAAAATACAAACCAGGTGCAAATTTGAGCATTTTTCGACCCAAAAATGGCTGTCAAAATTTCAAAACTGATCAGAGAGTTTTTGAAATCCCATCATGAAGGCATCATGAAGGAAAAAAGTGCTGAAATTTTTTTTCATGTTTTCTTCATAAGTCCAAAAAATTTTTCATAGGGTAAAAATTTTCTTTGCCTAGAAATGGCCCAAAATGGATAGTATTGCGATTGGGAAGTATTGCGAAATTAGCCCAAAGGCTAAGATAGGTTACCGGACAATTTTGGTTTGGCCATGACAGCATTGGCAGGTAACAGACCTTGAGATTTACCAATCAAGGTTCGCAGTGTGAACATATGACCTTGAGACTTACCAATCACGGTCATCCGTGTGAACTTCAATGTTCTCATTACATTTATGTGTGCGGCATTTCATATTCTATATGTTCATACTACAAAGATATATCTGGGTGGAATCGTTTAGGCCGCTCAGGTCAATTCACACATTCCGAGTCAGACATTTGGCACTCAAGGTCATCTGACGTCAAGTTCGAAGGCATCATTAGTTGTGCCATACATGTCTTCCTATATGTTCATAATGCAAACATGAGCTCTATCTGCAAGCATTTCATCCATAGAGGCAAATATGGGCATTTTTTGACCAAGTCCAAAATTTTTTTTCAAGAGGTGAAAAATGTTTTGCCTAGAAATGGCCCAAAATGGATAGTAATGCAATTTGGGGTGAACAATTTTTTTTCGCTGACTCGTCAAAAATTCAAAATGGCCGCCACACAGAAATCGGCGATTCAAGGGCAACAAAACTTGTACACGTCACAGAGGTATATAACAGGAATCTTTTAAAACAAAAATCTCAAAACTGATCAGACAGTTTTCGCGAAAATACAAACCAGGTGCAAATTTGAGCATTTTTCGACCCAAAAATGGCTGTCAAAATTTCAAAACTGATCAGAGAGTTTTTGAAATCCCATCATGAAGGCATCATGAAGGAAAAAAGTGCTGAAAATTTTTTTCATGTTTTCTTCATAAGTCCAAAAAATTTTTCATAGGGTAAAAATTTTCTTTGCCTAGAAATGGCCCAAAATGGATAGTATTGCGATTGGGAAGAATATTCTTTTTTTGGCAACTCGTCAGAAATTCAAAATAGCCGCCACATGGAGACCGGCGATTCAAGGGCAACAAAACGTATAGACATCATAAAGGTACATAAGCGGAATCTTTTGAAACAAAAATCTCAAAACTGATCAGAGAGTTTTTGAGAAAATGGCTGCCAAAGTTCAAAATTGGCCATTTTGCGACAACTTTTTTCATCAAAATTGTCGTTTTGATCTTGAAATGTTCTAGGAGTTTACTCCATAGAGCTACCATTATGAAGGAAGAATGAGCTCAAAGGTCAAATTCAAGGTCTAACAATATTCACCACATATCATTTCATATGTACACAATTGATTCTTAAGCCATAAAGTTGCTAACAAACAAGACATTAGCCATTTTGTGCCCTGACCTTGAATATAATGTCAAAGGTCAAATTCAAGTTGATGAGAATATTCAGCTTATATCAATTCCTATATGGACACAATCGGTTCACAAACTGAAGAGGCAACAATCACCAATATATTAGTCATTTTGTACTCTGCCTCTGTAAACACAGTCAAGTTCAAGGTCATAACAATATTCAGGATACATCATGTCCTATGTGTTCACAAATGATTCCCTAGCTTGAAGTCAATGATGAGCAAGATAATAACCATTTTTTTCTGTGACCTTGGAAATGAGGTCAAAAAGCAAATTCAAAATCACGAGAATATTCGGTATATATCATTTCCTATGTGTCCACAGTTGATTCTTAACCTGTTAAGTTGCTATTAGGCGAGATATCAGCCATTTTGTGCTCTGACCTTGAAAATAAGGTCGAAGGTCAAGTTTAAAAAGCATGTAAACTTTCCTATAGGTCTACAATTGACATTTTGCCCTTCGACCTTGAAAAAGAGGTCAGAGGTCAAATTCAAGGTCATCAAAGTATTCAGCATACATCCTTTTCTATATCTTCAAAATTGATTCCTAAGCTGTAAAGTCAATAATAAGCGAGATATTAGCCATTTTGTGCTCTGACCTTGACAATGAGGTCAAGGTCAAATTCAAGGTCATGACAATATTCAGCATGTATCATTTCCTATAGGTCCACAATTGATTCCTAAGCTGTGAGGTCAATAATAAGCGAGATATTAGCCATTTTGTGCTCTGACCTTGACAATGAGGTCAAAGGTTAAATTCAAGGTCATGATAATATTCAGCATGTATCATTTCCTATAGGTCCACAATTGATTCCTAAGCTGTAAAGTCGATAATAAGCGAGATATTAGCCATTTTGCCCTTTGATCTTGAAAATGAGATCAGAGGTCAAATTCAAGGTCATGACAATATTCAGGATATAACATTTCCTATAGGTCCACAATGATTCCTGAGCTATTAAGTCGATAATAAGCGAGATATTAGCCATTTTGTGCTATGACCTTGAAAATTAGTTCAAACGTCAAATTCAAGGTCGCAAGAATATTTTGCATAAATCATTTCCTATATGTCCAAAATTGATTCCTAATCTCTAACCTTAATATTAAGTCAGATATCAGGAAAAATGTTTCCCATTATAAAGCAAAAGTGAGTTTAATATTGGAAAGTCCCATTTGGGACCCGTCGAAAAAATCAAAATGGCCGCCACACGCAGACCGGCGATTCAAGGGCAATGAAACTTATACACGTCATAGAGGTATATGAAGGGAATCATTTGAAACAAAAATCTCGAAAGTGGTCAGACAGTTTTTTGAGAAAATGGCCGCCAAAGTCCAAATTTGGCCATTTTTCGTCAAAAATGGCCGCCATTTTGAAGAAATTCCGAAAATAAAAAAAAACCTCCCTCTTGAAATATTTTAAACTTTAAAGATAAAAATGTTGACGGACGACAACGACGACGACGGACGACGACGGAGGCAACGCCACGGCAATAGGTTATCGGGCCAAAGGACGGTAATCTAGTTATATGACGCATAGAGGGTTGCCTAAGGTACAAGCAAAGGTGATTTCACTGTGCTTGCTCATCCCACAAATTGTACATGGAGCTTTATGAAAACATGTGAAACGAGAATAATCTTGGTTTTAGCTTATGAACTCCAAACATTCGAAATGAATTTCAGTGATGATTTTTGTTCTCAGTTTTGTTCCAATTCACATGACTGTCATTTCAGAAGACAACCCCGAACATCGCAATCTAGATATAGATGTCATACAAATCAGATCAAATGTATGAAAGGGTCAGGTCAGAGGCACACCGAGGATTCGAAGGACTAAAAGTTCTGTTGTTATTGTATCATGATCCCCAGTTATCCAGTGAAGGGAAATAGTCGTTTTCCATCTATTGCTTGTTGTTCACTCTGACAAAATGCACCTTTTTTATCATTGGCAGCCTGAAGAAAACGCAAAGCATGGGGAAGTTGGTTATCTCTATGATCTTGCTCGCGGTGCTTGTTGCCATTCCCGCAGCAAGCGCCGTCAAGTGCCACGCGTGCGATTACACGACAGCCTGCAAGGACCCATTCGACGGCGGAGTCAGAACAGTGAACGCCAAGGGCTGCTTTAAAATCCATGCTTCAAATGACGGTAAGAAAATAGGGCGTATCGGCCTAGTAATTACCACTAGTACTATCAACACTACAATTCTGATGATGACAATGGAACATAACGCCAAGGGCTCTGTACCTTAGCGACAAATTATTTGTTCTTTCGCTAAAACAGCGCCAATATGATATCGGACCACAGCTCCAGTAAATCAAAAACCCCAAAAGATGAAAAGTGAGCCCAAATGTAGTGTTAAGCCACAAAGTCCAAAATGTAGGCCTACTTTTCCAAAAGAAATTGCCGTTTTGACCTTTCAAGTTCATTGAAGGTCAAACTCAAGTTCGCAAGTCAAATTGTCATACATGACTTCCCAGTTGAATTTTTTTTGAAGGCGAAAAAAAAATTCCTCAGACTGGAAATGATTCAAAACACATAATAACATTATTTCCGGAAATTCTAAATGGCTGCATGAAATGGTTTCATTGTACCCATAAAGAATTCAATTACTGAAAATAATCAGATAAAATGGCCGCCAGAAGTTCAAAATCGGTATTTTTTAAAGCAGCTGCCTTCGAAACCAGTCAATATTTTTTTGAAAACTATATTCATTTTAAACATGCTAAATGTACTGAATGAGACATACTCACATCAAATGCAATGACTATAACCAGTCCTCTAGAAAATTTTGCTCATTTGAACAGGCGATTCTTGCGTAAACACAGAAACTGTATCCATCACACGCAGATGTAAACAAAGGACAGAAGTGCGAAATAGACTGACAATTCCTCGTACATCATGGTATATCACTGAATATTTTCTCATAACTACACTATGTGTGCACATACGAACTGGAAAATGTACTCGATGTGGACTTCTAAACGCGACTTGGGCATTTGTTTACATTCGGGCTTGATGGATAAACTTCGTTTGTTTATTTACAAAACCGGTACAAAATGTGTATTAAAACGGATGGAAACACAACTCGGACGGACTTTTATCGTCAAAAGTCATTGAGCCCACCTTTTGTTATCTCGCATTAGATGTGTTTCACCAAAATTTAGTTTTGAAACAAAAAATATATTGCATACATTCGAAGGCAGTAGCTTTAAATTGCCGTTTTTACCTTTCAGGGGTCAAATTAACAAAATGGAATCCAACAGAATTTTGTTCAAAGGCAGAAAAATGGTTCTCTTAGAGCGGGAAATGGCTGGGGAAAAAACACAATTACTTGAAATTGGAACAAGGACTTGTTCCGCCGACTCGTCTGAACACATCACAAAGATCAGTTGGCGATAAAAACACTGAAAACAGATACCGCCCAAACATTTATGTCTGATGCCATCTTCAGGTTGTCACCAGGGGTAGACAGTGTGTAAAAATGGTTGATTCCACTGTAAACCTGATGGATTTTTGGCCCCAACAAACTATTAAAACAAAAAACAAGTTTTGACAAGTATATAATTTCCCAATCATATGCCAAGGGCAGCTGAGTTGATTGTGTGTAGACATGCGAAAAACCGCTAACCGCACAGTTCGTTCCGTTGCCTGTCGTTGGACCAGTGTGATCATTAGCTTTTCAAAAATTGTGTATCGAATTTTTTTTGGCTGTTTCAGAAGGTTCAGCCGTTCAGAGGGGTGGAACAAATGTCAACTATGACGTTGGGTGCTTGACGGCTGCGGACAACACCGGCAAAGCCGTCCTATGTTACTGCCAGACAGATTATTGTAACAGCGCCACCTCTTTCCAAGCTTCCAGCGCCGCCATTGCAATTGTTGCGTTGGCATGCGCGGCACAAGTTCTCGACTACCTACGTGCTGAATAAATGAAACACCTATCTACGCCGCTACGAACCAAATATAGAAAAAAAAACCTAAATGAAAACTCATGACATGTATATACGACTATTCAGCTGATAATGAAACAACAAACTCAAAACTCGGAGCTCGATCTCGTAACTCATATATTCGGACGCCTCTGTCACCGCTTTCTTATTTTATCGCTCATCTCCACCCGGAACAAGAAATGAAACTGAAAATCAATAACCGTTACGGTGATCTCCGCCCTGCCATCGACTCATGTACGTTACCGACCTGCAATGTTTGATTTTGAGTACCCTCTACCACATTAATTTTCTGAAGTTTGTCATAAATGATGTTGATAATACACATGTTGGTAATTCAAAGGATTTATTTGTATATGCTACAACGTACGTTGTCAATTTTCATCCTATACGTGTAATTGAACGTTACATTTTGCCAAAGAAAACCTGCTCATGCAAGCTCAAACTTGCAATGTTTTGAGCTCAAACATGCAAGCTCAAACTGCTCAACATTCAAAGAATTTCGTTGTTTTGCGTGTACAGCGATATCATCCTGTTATTATCACAATTCTTGCAACACCTTATAACATCCGATAACGTTAATAAAACACTATCTTACAAAATATTATGTTGTTGATATTTTTATGTCAATTTTCGCACATTATAATAATAGTTCTACTGAAAATATAGAAATGACTTGCTTGACGTGTTTCGAATATATACATTGATAGCACTGTGAAAGGATTCGATTACACAACGTATGCAAAATGAGAACTATATAGTAGTAGAAGTACTTTATTGACAAGATATATTGAATTGGAATGAGATCAGATACACATAAAACATAGATAATAATATATTGTTCAGAGAAAATATTTGCAAAGTCTGTATCCTGAATCGTTCATCATTGTTCATGCAAACAGTCTCTAAATATTATAACATATACATTAGAATACATTAGAATATCCATAATAGGCTCTGTAAGTCTCGTTCGTCTTATGTCGTCAAATAACGCAAATGGGTACGTAATCTAGTACTTGCGGGTCCAAATATTGCCACGTGGTCATTTTTGCCGGATTTCCGTGGGTTCAGAAGCACCGCAGAAAAAGATGATTTGGAATAGAATAATAAACCCTTTTCATGTTCCACAAAATTGATCTCCGTTACATATTTTGTGTTGAATATAGCACGATAATACACAATTTCAGACCAAAATTTGTACGATTTCTCATTCTATAGACAAAATAAAGCTACCGCAAATTGAATAAATTTTGTCAATTCTGAAAGTGATTATAGCTTTAATTAAATTCTGGAGATCAGAGTGACCACGATGTGTGTTTCATCAATATCCACTGTGAATAGCCTTCGGTTCCATGTGCTGTCAATGACCAAAACACGTAGATGCATGCAGTGGTTCAGGCGATGATGTGCGATCGCAGTCATCCAGTCAAAGGATATAGGTCATAACCAATATTGTATTCTAGACATATTTTGTGGCACCTGCCGAGCTGGTCTTGATCGTGATTAATGACGTTATGACAAATGTGCACTTGTCGTGGAGGGTAAGTGCGACATTTTTAACCGCACAGAGATATCCCGTTTAATTTCTTTGGATTCGGCTCCTGGGGTATGGGTCATATGCTTAAATTAGAAAAAGAATTTATCTGACAGATTTTGAGAGAATGGCTGTCAAAGTCCAAAATTGGCCGTATGTCATCGTATTTGCCTGTATTTAATAATAATAATAATAATAATAATAATAATCAGATTTATTTAACGACGGTCCATGATGATAGGCAATTCTGCCGGTGTTCCCTATCCCCCGTCGGTTGACAATTTAGAATTTGGAAAGCACATTCGAATGGAGAAACCTTTGCATTGCCAGGATGAAAACTCACCTACTTTGTGCCGGTGACGGGGATCGAACCTGCGTCACCTACCGTCTCTGATCTTCGTTACTTCAAGAGCCACTGGTCCCATCCACTCGGCCACAGAGGCGGTTAGGGCGGCCACAATTTTGAAAACATTTGCGAAAATAAAATAGCCCAAGGGTTAGGATAGGTTACCGGACAATGTTGGTTTTAAGCATTGCAGGCGACATATGACCTTGAGATTTACCAATGAATGGCATCTTTGTGAACTGCAACGTCACCGTCAGGTATGCTACATATGACTTTATATGTTCATAATACAAACATATACGCTCTATAAACAAGTATTCTGTCTGTAGAGGCCAATTTCCACCTCGAAATTATCGCAATAAAATATCAAGATTTCGTACATAGAAACCAAAACTGCATACCTTGTAAATGCCGAAATATATAGATGTATGGACAAATCAATGAACTGTATACCGTTTGGTGCGTCTGTCATGTTTTTTATGGGTAATAAACATAATTAACAACTTTTGTTTTCAAGTGTGTATCATAAGCACACGTTACTGAAGACGGAGAGGAAATATTATCGGACAACAAAACATATACATATATAAAACCATGCGAGTGTGTTTTCCGCAAAAAGATATCGGTCGAGTTTGGTCTGGCGGATGAATTCAGGATGCACGAGTCCGAAGGACGAGTGTATTCTGTGTTCATCCGCCAGACCAAACGAGACCGATATCTTTGTGACGGAATAGCGGAGTTCTTCGGGCGGCTATTACGCCCACTGATCGAATAGTACGATGTATGTTGTGCGTGAACACACCAACAGGAAATCCGACGTCAGTTTCAACAATATCCGATGTTTATTTGGATGATTTAGTCCGATGTACGATCACGGTCACTCACACAATCGTAATCCCCACAATAGTCCGAAGTATTAATAGTCCTGTATAAATTTGATATCCTCTAATCACAATCTTTGGCTTAGTACCTCTCAATACAACCTCTCTCTTCAACAGATTTTACACCACTACATTGTCCGTGGGAAAGCGCGGGGCTAAGTCTATGATGTGTGTGGGTTTTCCCGCGTAATGTGGCAGGTGTTCATGTGAAATGGCGGGAAAGTGATGTCATGTCTGTGTGGGCGGAGTCATGTGTCTGGGAATGTGGTGATTGGTGGGATTGTAGGAAGTGTTAACGTGAGCAGTGTTGTTTACATGTAGATGTGGTGCGAGGACGGTGCATGCCCGGTGACGTAAGGTAAGTAAGTATGAAGTCATGTGATGAATCTGTGCCGTGTATGTCGAGTGGGGGGAATGTGTCAGGGGCGGGTTTCGGGCCATAACAGTCATAAATATTCTACAAAACACCCCTTCGTCAAATTACCCCCTGGGAATTTACCCTCCCCGAAACCTAACTGTCCAAAAATCTAAACATGATAAGCTAGAAGTCCTAAAGGGAAACACATTCACCGCGCGAGACAATGATAAAGCAATGGATACAATAAAAATTCTAACTGTCAAAATAAAGTCATTAGTCAGTCAGTCAACAGTCACTAAGATGATATGAACACATTTGACAAATACATTTAAAACAACGACAGGTGACGATGAAACACATAAATCAAGACATAAATCACAGTTAAAAGAATCACAAATATATATACATATTATATTATTGGAATGATAAAAATACTCCTCGACGCTCCCTAGCGGAACGGAAACAATTTAAAGTCCGAGATACCTGAAAGTGACCAGGATTAGTACATGATACACATGCATACCACATGATACGATAAGTACGATATTCACAGGCCACAGCTATCCTGGTGCTGTGACCTGAGGCACGTGGCCTAGTCCGACTGACGGTCACGTCTCCGTGACGTGGGAGGCCGGGCGGCTGGCGATGCCTGTTGCATCAGCCGCCTTTGGTCGTCGGCCGGCAAGTGCGGTAGAACCGCCACAATCGTTGTCCACAGTTCGTCAGGGATTCCCTGAGGTTCCGGCGACGAGGACGATGACGAAGTAGTAGAGAGGCGGGCTCTAAGCTCCTGTACCTCTTCTCGTAAGTCCGAATTATTTCGCTCCGCAGTACAGAGTTCCTCCCGGAGTCGTCGATTCTCCTCCAGGAGAGGGTGCGGGGCTGTCGGGGTCTGTCGCTCGTGTAGCGACCCCATCCCGAATCCCAGGGACATGGCGTTATACTCCGCCTGGCGGATGTGTGCGTCCATGGCAAGTACGTATCCGCGGCGGATAGCTCGCAGATGTTGAAGCGCCAGGTCGTCCGCGCTGGCCAGTGCCAACGACGGGAGGTGATGCTCAGCATCTTCCGCAAGCAATAGAGGGTCCGCATCCGTTGCAGCCTGGGTGATTTGCTCCATCCAGTATGACTGATGCGGTCCGAGTCCGGCGGGAAGACGACGTGTGTTGTCGTCCTGGTAGAGTTCGGCGAAATCCGGGTTAATTCCGGGGAGGACTTGTAGTCCGGGTAAAGTCCGTTCGAGCAACCTTTGCCCGTGCTGGCGAAGTAGCTGGTAGTCCGCACCGAACTCACCAGATCCGTGAAGTCCGAAATTGACCTCCAGGTCGTGAGGTAATGGATCCTGGTCCTCCAGGACTTCCATCCTTAGCCGAGGCCTGTCCGGGTCTTTGGCTCGTGTAACCAAGGTGGTCGTTGGGGGCAACAACTCCTCCTCGTAATCCAGGTACGGAGGAGGTGGTCCGAAGGTGATCAGGCCGCGAGACGGCTCCATGGGAGAGTCCGGCCTGCTGTCGGGTGTCCGACGTTGTCGAGGTTCTGGTTCATCCTCGATAGTCCGAAGTGGTGGCGGCTGGTCGCACTCCATTGGCGACTCAGTGTCCGTAACTGGGGTTCGAGAAACCGTTCTTGGGGAAGGCTCCCTATCCACAGAGTCCGTAACTTTAGCCGTCTCCATGGGTTCGGCTGGGTCCGAAGTTTTAACTGAGTCCGAAGATTCAGCCGCATCTGTCTCGACCGTAGGTCGACTTGGCAGGGGCGGATATTCGTCCGGGGGTGGCACAAGTCCCTCCCGAACTCTATAGTCCGTAACGTTAGGCGCTGTAGGCCTCTCAACAGTCCGACTCTTGGGTATCGCCCCCGAGGGCGAACTCCGTGCGGGAGTTGAAACTCCTGTGGCTGGTGAAGCCGAGGTCCGAGGTTCGGCGGTCTTCATGGCCGAGGTCCGAGATTCAGCGGCCTTCATGGCCGAGGTCCGATATACAACAGGGCGGTCGAAATAGAAAGCCCCAGGCTTCCGGTAGCGGACGTGACGGTTAATTAGTTGGATGTCGCGTACCATCCGTTCGACTTTGGCTTCGTCGGCCCTCGTTTTCAGTTGGGCAAATTCGATACGATCCAACACCAGTTGGACCTCCGGTGCGGTATTCGGCGGGTACTGTGACATCACCGCGGGCGCCATCGCCCAGATGCCGAAAGTAAGTACCGATTCCGGCGTCCGTCGGAAGATGGGTACGTGCGATGGTACGCGTGGCGGCCGATAGTTCGGATTGGGTTGCATGTCAACCCCACATCGCTTGGCGAAACGAGTTACCATGTTCTCGGTGGCCATTAGTGATCCCCGTTGGAAGATGGGGAACCGGTCCGTGTGACTCGCCGTGGGCATCGAGCTATGCTGTATCATGTCCGAAAGCGTTAGGGTCATGTACCCGTCCCGTGCGGGGCACACAAAGAAACGTACGAATGGCATATGATACGCCAGAACATGAGCATCCAGCTCCTGTGGGGTCCGAAGTGGGGCCCGGCGAGGCACCGTGGGCCAGGTCCGTTCACGTTCCGACTCCTCCTCACTGGTACAGAAGGGGCAGTCGAATCCTCCTGTTCCGAGGCGTAGCGGCATCAGAGTCAAGTACTGACTCTCTGTCAGTGTCGACGGTACGGAAAAATCATGGATATGTCCATATCCTGCGTGCCGGTTCCGGTCATAGAGTGGAACCGCGTTCCAGTCGATTGGACTCGTCCCGTGGGGTGTGGGGGAACGAGGTACGAGCGGGAGCAACGCGAGAGGTCGTACGGGTTTGGCCGGTTTGGCTGAAACAGGCGAAGTAGCCGACACGGCGGTCGGTCGTGTGGCTGTCACTGGCGGAGTAGCCATCATTTGTTTTGGTCCGGAGTCCGAAGTAACACTAGCCGTGGCTTTAGCTGCGTCTCTAGCAGCCATGGCTTGTTCAACAATTTTCCCGCCTTCTTCCAGGCGCTGGAAGTCAGGCGCACTCAAGTCCGACATAGAGTCCGATGATGGACTCGGCGTATGACGCTCTCCACGTTGAGCGAGTTTCGCTATCACTTTCTTTCGAATGTCCGTTTCGGCCCCAGAGGCCGTTTCTGTATCCGATATCGTGATCTGGTCCGAGGTAGGGGAAACTGTTCCCGGTGCGCTGTCGGCTGTCGCCGATTCTCCAAGTACGATGGGATGTTCCGGCTCATCCCCAGCCTCCACTATCCTCACGGCAAGTGGCAGTTCGTTGTTATCGGCATCAGATGCCGTCTTCTTGTCCGGTGGCTTGTCTCTCTCCTTGTCGGAAGACGACATGGTTCGACTTCGCTCACTGGCGTGAGCCCACACTCACTAGTCGGACTTTTATCCTAATACAAGGTGCGTACCAGGATTATTCACACAGTCCGTGAAATACTAGGCAAAAGTCCGTGCAATTGCCGTACGAAATATCCACGAGATATAATCAATTGTCTTACAAGAACACTGTCAATATTCAACACTTTTCACTAGATGTTAACTCTCCAGTGTCCGCAGCCAGAATGATTCACTTCTAAAACTTTCCTGCTTATCTGGCATCCGTACACACACAAAGTGCTGACAGTGTCTTTTGGGGTTTTCCACAATCGGGGGTGCGCTCGGTCTTATTGTCTTATACGTCTTTTTACGTTCGCTTGATCCATCTCGGCTCTCAGTCGTGCGAAGAGGGGGCGGTCCATCACCTAGGCAACGCGTGTACATCAAAGCTCTGGTTCATCACACCAGTCAGGCGGGGCAGTAGGTTAGCACACAGCTGCTCTATTTTCCCATGGTCCGACACAAACTTCTGGATAACGCAATCCAATCATTTCACTGTCCGTCTAGCATACAGTCAAAATTACTGCACCTTTTACGTGCTTCCACTCTCTATTGTAGTTAACTGGGAATGTTTATGGGGGTGCCGCGGGCGGCTTCAGTGTTTATTTGCGCTTCATGCTTTTCCGTGTGAACTCCTACAATTAGTCCGTTCCTTATCTGCACAATTAGCACACAATAAACTTTTGACCAACTTGTTTATAACAGATGATCACTGTCCGTACATATGCTGAGGTATAAATACCAAGCTCACAGAAGTTTGCTCAGTCCGTTCATTTTCATCTAGTGCCGTAGATAATGGAACCGCTGATATTATCATGAGGGGTGATGGGGTGATCTGGGCGGCCCTGCCGTGGTGCGTTGCATAAATTTCAATGAATGTGATGACAGATCGCGCGTTGGAATGCAGAGGTTGGTTCATAGCTGAATTCTGCTCCTGAGGGCATTCCCCTGAATTGTGCGTAGGGGGAGCAGAGGCTCTTATCAGACGCTTGCTCGGAAGACGGCTATCCTCTCACCTCGTCCGCGACAAAGTGATCTTACTCACGGCAGGACATGACGGCTGACACATGGGTGGAATTGTTAGTCATGCAATATTTAGGTAGTGCGCAACAGGCGCGAGATGGTATGGAGAAGTACGAAGTTATATGCAATGCATAACACACATATACCACATTATAGCATCGTAACCAGCATCAATATTATAACGTCATATCAATATTATATATGAAAATTGCCTCACTGACATCAGTACATAAAAATGGTTATTGAAATGAATATGTACATAATATTATTATATTATAAATATATTTTGGGGTGATATGACATTATAGTCCAATAGACAGGCATTTATTCATCATCATAGAGATCAGTCCTTTGCACAGCCGTGGTTATCTGAACCAGGCTGGGCGGCGAATCGTGCATCTGGGTCGATTGTACGGAGCAGGCTGAGGCGTAGCCTCGCTTGTTGTTGAGTCCGTAGCAATCGCGGGTTTGGGTCCGCGGGGTTTTGGCGCTCGCTGTGAAGCGCTAGAGTTCGACTTGCGCGATTTTCGCTTCTGGCGACGGCGTCGCGGTCCGATTGCGGGACTTCTCCTACTGGCGGGTGATGACGAAGTATCAGTCTCGGTAGTGTGATCTGTGTCTGACGACTTGTCTTGTACGATGACGTCCCAAGGGTAGAGGAATTCCTTGAGGAGCTCCAAGGGATCGTTCGATAGTTCGGTCTTGGAGTCTGTGCTACTTGACGACTCAGGTGGCGATACGACTTGAGGTTGAAGGTTCAACAACTGTGCGTCGCCTTCGTATGGTTTAATGACGTCCAGATGGACGACTCTAGTATTTCGTGGATTGGAGACTAGAGCAATTCGATAGTCTACCTCAGTTACGCGTTCCAGGACTCTCCAGGGTCCGGTCCAGGGTCGGGCGAATTTGTTGTTCTGGGTGAGGGGCAGGTAGTAGTACCGTACCAATTCTCCCGGCTGGAACTGAGGGCGAGATTTCGCATGTGCGTCATACCCCATTTTCTGGCGGGTTGCAACTTTTTGTAGGTGGTCTTGCGCAAACCCATGAGCAGCTCTGATAGCAGTTCGGAGATACTCGACGTATTCAGGTCCGCATGGAGGTAGCGGTTCTGGGTCATACGTAGGAAACATCAAGTCAACAGGCAAATTACATTCATGTCCGTATACCATCAGGTGTGGTGTACACCCAGTAGAAGAGTGCACCGAGGTGCGGTACGCCATGAGTACATATGGTAAGTGCAGATCCCAGTCATTCCCACGATCACTGACGAATGCACTCAACATATTCAACAAAGTCCGATTGAATCGTTCGACTTGACCGTCACTTTGTGGGCGGTAGGGCGTGGTCCGAATTTTCTTGGCGCCCAGAAGGCGTACAACGCTCCGAAATAACGACGACTCAAATTCCGTTCCTTGGTCGCTGTGTATGGCTTTCGGTACCCCGTGGTACACGATCCAACGATTCACCAGAACATCGGCGACATTTTTGGCCGTATGGCGGCGGAGCGGGAATGCGTCCGTGTACTTTGAAAAGTAGTCCGATATGACAAGAATGTACCTGTGACCTCGTCCGGTAACTTTATGGGTATCTAAGATATCCATGGCAATACGATCAAATGGCGCCCCAGTTGGTAGTTGCGTTAGAGGCGATTTCTTGGGCGCTGGTTTTCCTTTTCGTGACACACACTGCGGGCAGCGGGCGCACCAGCGGGCAACATCCAAGGCGAGACCTGGCCAGTAAAACCGGCGCTTTACTCTCTCAACAGTCCGTTGTATTCCGAGGTGGCCTACGACCTTGAGGTCGTGGAGTTGGTGTAGAACCACCGTTCGTAATGCCGCTGGTAACACAGTTTGTACAACAGTCCGACCAGCTGGGTCCGGCTTGGTAGTTCGTATGAGGACTCCATCCTGTAGCGCTAACAAAGTCCATCGTGAAACCAAAGTTTTCACTTCCTCACCGTAGCGGGCGACTTCCTTTGACGTGGGTTTCGTTCCGTTCAATACCCACTGTCGTACGAATCCGACGCTCGGGTCGGCTTGCTGTGCGGCAACAATATCGGCGCTGGAATAGTCCGACAGCCATTCCTGTCCGTTCAATTTCACATCCAATGCTCGCACACGTGCAGCTTGGCGTATGGAGATCATCCGAGATAGGACCGGTGATGTCATGGTATCACTGTCCAGGGAGTATTTCTCGGGTCCGACGGGAACCACCTTAATCCGTCTGACGGTGCGTGACGACACCCCTCCATGACGATTAGTCCATGATGGCCTGCGTGGCAATGGTTCCGACACCCCTTCGTGGAGGGATTCCGTACCTGAAGTCGACGAAGCACACTTGGCGCACACCCCTTCGCGGAGCGGAAGGGCCCGTGGTGTCGGCGCCAGCTTGGGTGGCGTCGTGTTCGTAGCTGTGGACACAACCACTGGTTTGGAGCTTTGAGTTTTGGAGCTCGGTTTAACGGAAGGTTCTTGCTCCGCAGTTCCTTCCTCCCTTAGTTTGACGGCCTGGCCTGTGGTGGTGGCTGGGCTGGTGGCGTCGTAGCCATTGGCTGAGAGTTCGAGTTCGGTATACCGATCTGTCCGTTATTCCGATTTGCGCCAGGGCGTGGCGGGAACGGTTTCATTCCGTTTCGTACCAATATGTCCTTCAAACGGAAACACCGTATCCATCTGTGTCCCGGTTTCTTACAGAAGAAACATATTTCAGTCCGACCTTGAGGCGTAGGACGGTCGCCACGAGCCTGAGCGATAGCTCGTAGGACAGAGTACAGTGTGTTCTCACCATATTGTCCGCACTCGTCACTGACAACACACTGGAACGCTTCCGCGACCCATTCGCGGGAGCAGGAAGGGACGGAATGTTCTTCACACCCTTGCAGTCCGGTCGTGTCGCTATCTGCAGGGTCGTAGTATGCAGCGATCTGATCGGGAGTTGGTGTATCCCACTGGTTCAACTGTCCGATCGCACATGAAAGTTCGTCGTTCGCTTCCGTGTCGTCGACATACCCGTGGCGGGTAGCGTCCACTCGGCGGGCACCGTGGGGCCGATCTCTCTTGGTCCGCTGCTGGCGACTCTCCGCTTTCAGTACAGCCGTGAGTGCGTCGCTGTACGAAGTGAATGTCATTACACAAAGTCTATCCGCAATATGGTCAGGCTGACCATTGACAAATTGCGAAATAACAGTTCGTTGGAGAAACTCAGGTGTGCCGTCATCGAACACCTGTTCTGCTATGGCCTGTAGCCGTTCAAGGAAATGTTCGGCATCTTCTTTCCGTTCACGCTTCAAGAACGGGAAGTCGTCTCGTTTCGATTGTCGGCGGGCGGCGGGTTCCCATCCTTCCAGGAGACGACGCCTGAATTCATCCCAAGGCGTGTTGAACGGAATGTTCAGAGCGATTGCTTCCGCTCGTCCGCGTAACGTACTACGGAATGTCGTAGTTTTGTTCAGGTCCGTGTACGTGAATGCAGCCGTAAACTGTTCGAAGCTGCGGAGGTACTGATTTAGATTACCCTCCTTAAACGTGGCTCGCCACTGTGCCGGTTTGGCAGTACTCAGCGCTAGCGTCGGGATGACGGGCGCTTGTGATGCCGCTGTCGTAGCGTGGGCAGTCGTCGCAGAAACGGCGGGAGTTGGCGGCGCGACCTCCGTGGTCGGTGCGGCAGTGGTCATGGTGACCGGTACGACGTATGGCGTGGCGTCGGGTGCGGGCGGGTAGCCAGCGTGATTTGACAACGGCGCGGTTTGGGAGACCGGTCCGTATGGCGGCGACATTTCCGGCATTCCGTATGACGGAGTTGGGTGTGGCATTTGTGGGAACTGATATCCCGAACCAGGGGCGTACACACTGGGAACTGCTACTCCAGGGTTTTGCGGCACAATTCCCAAATTGGGCACTATTCCGTGATTGTACGCGGCAACACCGTACGCTGTTACTCCATGGTTTGGTACAGCTACTCCCCCATGATTGTGCATGGGCACCGCATTTCCATGGTTGGGCACGTAGCCGTGTGAGGCGGAATGTTCCGCTGGTAGCGACGGTTCGCCGTGCGATGGTCCGATGTTGACTACCGGTGGTGGCAGATGCGCGGGGTGCGTGTTTTCGCTGGTGTCGGAGATCGGTACTCCGATGTTGTGCGGTCGGCGATCAATGGTGTCGCTGGTGTATCGGACCTCCGATCTCGGCGCGGGTGCGTGGAATCGTGTCGGCGGGTCGTTCGTCTGGGCAGCGTTGAACCTGGGGTCGGCCGCGGGGGTACTCTCGGTGGCGGCTCTTCTCCGGTTCGGCAGGTGGACATCCGGCAGCTCTCCCGTGAAGACTGGGTCGGCCGGTACTCTGGAGTACACCGGCGGGGTTCGGTCGGGTCGCATCAGTGTGTGGATCGTTACCGATGGGCGCGACATTACATTGTCGTGTCGCGGATACAGTTCAGCACGCGTATCCGATTCATGCGACCATTGTTGGACACGCGACCGACTCGGCGGGTGCGTCAGCATTGAATTGTCATAGTTCGTTGGTCGTACACTCACCGACTTAGGTAGCGGGTCGGTATTGGGTTGGCGCTGGAAGCGCGCATAGTCCGTTTCACTTCCGTCGCTTGGTCGCGACCTTAGCGGTCCGGCAGGTGTCGCGTGGTATGACCGCGCATGCGCGTCAAGGATTTCTGTCACCGTGCGCGACGGCTGGTACGGGTCACCGTCCAACAGTTCTTCGAGGTTACTATCGGTTCGCATCCAGTCCGGCATGTACTCTACGGATGCCGCCGACGATAGTTCGTACAGTTCGTTTGGCGGTTGTACTTGCGATAGCGTAATAGTATCGCTCATCGCCACTGACCTTGGTCGTGCAGTTCGCTGGTTCGCTGGGACCGGATTCATCGTCACCTCATCTTCCGGGCTTGGTCCGATCGGGTTCCGAGTCGTAGATCGGGTATTCATCAAAAGTTCGTACGTCGGGATAGTTCGTAAGCCGAGAACTGGCCTTCGCTATCCTGGTCACGGCACCAATGTGACGGAATAGCGGAGTTCTTCGGGCGGCTATTACGCCCACTGATCGAATAGTACGATGTATGTTGTGCGTGAACACACCAACAGGAAGTCCGACGTCAGTTTCAACAATATCCGATGTTTATTTGGATGATTTAGTCCGATGTACGATCACGGTCACTCACACAATCGTAATCCCCACAATAGTCCGAAGTATTAATAGTCCTGTATAAATTTGATATCCTCTAATCACAATCTTTGGCTTAGTACCTCTCAATACAACCTCTCTCTTCAACAGATTTTACACCACTACATTGTCCGTGGGAAAGCGCGGGGCTAAGTCTACGATGTGTGTGGGTTTTCCCGCGTAATGTGGCAGGTGTTCATGTGAAATGGCGGGAAAGTGATGTCATGTCTGTGTGGGCGGAGTCATGTGTCTGGGAATGTGGTGATTGGTGGGATTGTAGGAAGTGTTAACGTGAGCAGTGTTGTTTACATGTAGATGTGGTGCGAGGACGGTGCATGCCCGGTGACGTAAGGTAAGTAAGTATGAAGTCATGTGATGAATCTGTGCCGTGTATGTCGAGTGGGGGGAATGTGTCAGGGGCGGGTTTCGGGCCATAACAGTCATAAATATTCTACATCTTTTTGCGGAAAACACACGAGCGTGGTTTTTATTTTATCACACACAACTGTTCAGACATAATTCTAGATATTGTCGTAGATCATACGAAAATTGTGAATGATCATTAATATAATAATATTAATTTTATAATATTCATGAATATGCCTGCTGTGATGTCCGAAAAATTTCAAGTCGGTTGGTGACTTTCGGTTGCTAAGATAGTTTTCATATATATGATTTCTTATTGTTCTTTTACGTAATAACGATCTTCACGTAAAAAAAGTAGTTTCGGCCCGATGTCACACCAGGTAATGGTTTCGCCTATTCTAGGCGGCAAACGGCCGTTTCACGCCTGTTCCGGGCGGCAACGCCGCCTCTCGGCGTTAATGCAGACTATTCTCGGCGGCAACAAGTAGGCAAAATCCAAGACAACACGCTTCTTTGTACATTTTCGTGTATTCATGTGAATTATCAATAAATAAAAGTCTGACGACGGAACTTTTAGGTATATCCCCTGTCCAGAAATCTCTGTTTGACACGCTAACAATTCATCCCATAATCACAATCAATGCCACAAAATGTGTGGTCTTGCGATATCGCCCATTTTGTCAACATGTCTGGATCTATCTCTTCAGTTCTTATGACAAGTGCCGGATTATATTTTTTACAGGGACGACAGACCTGATGATATATTATAGCATGTAGATTTGACGTCAACTTGCACGTTTATTGATGTAATCATATTTTTTACCAATATTTTTGTGGTAACGACTATTCTATGCGGCGGCAAAGCCTAATCTCGGCGGGAAAGATTTCTTACCTTGTGTAGCTTTTGTGGGAAAATACAATTTTATAGTGCTTAGATTAGAAATATCGACGACCCTATGTCCCGTGCATTTTCTGGCAGGACATAAACTCTAATTTAGGCCATACAAGTAATGGCCACGGTGTACATATAAAACAGTGATTTGGTTGGTTGAAATAATCGATTCTGAAAAGAAAATTGCTGTGACTTATCGTACTGGTATGGCTTAGGGGTTCGTGAGACATGAGGACGTCAAAAGAGGTAAACTGGACAAAAATGCTGTGCTGAAAAAAAAACAGATTGCCTACAGTCATAGTCAATATATTGGTAATCATTACAGATTACACCCATATAAAACCAATTAGATCTATGCACATAACTGCGATTTGTCAAATACTACTTTAACCCTGTTATACCGTGGAACTCCATCAAACTGCACGGTTATCCAGTAGTTGTCACAAGATACCAGTATTCCACTACGCCTTTGTTGTGATATTCAAATGTTCTTCAATAACTCGAAAATGGACTCTCAATCAGAATGTAACAAAAGTTGTGAATGTTCAAATTAACGGTCCATCTGGTGGGCGTTGATTTAGGGAAATCCGGTTAACATAAATTCACGAGTAAATTCACATATAAAATTAAGCTCAACATCACATGCAAGCCCGCATTTTCACGAAAGGCGGCGCTCCAGCACCCGTCTTTCACACAATTCGTCCTTTGCATTCTGGGATACGGAAAATAGTTCCAACATGGATGCCTCTATGAATCGGAATAAGTTTGAATGTTTGTGATATTTTGTTACAGACAGGACATATTGTCGAAAACTAACAATTTTTAAAGAGATTATGATAGAATAACTCCAGTAGCGGTGTCCGTGGCAATCTTTAGTGCCTTTGAAAAATCAATGGCTGAGTCATGACTGGCGGGTCGGCCCAAGTATCGTATGCTGTATGCTGCTCCTAGTGTTTATATATATATATATATATATATATATATATATATATATATATATATATATATATATATATATATATATATATATATATATATATATGACGTTCAGACGCCCAGTACAGGGCGCCCGCGCGATACCCTACAGGTATCACAACCAGGTACCAGTCCGTCCGGAACGAGCCCGGATCTCATACATCACCACATCACATGCATTATACATCATAATGGCAATGTAGCCGTGTGTAGAGCCCGAGAGGCCATGGGCGCGGCCCCACGGAACCCGTACACGTGGGCATATTGCTCTCCGGTCTCGCCGACGGCGCTGCCACAGAGATAGAACTCTGTATCAGCCCGACGGTCTGCCAGAGCCTCCGTCACCTAGTCCCGGGAAGGGGAAGAACTGGCGATCCACAGGGCTTGCGCCCCCGAGTCAGCAGCTCGTCTCCCCCAGCCCGGGCCCCCCAATGGAATCTGTCCCCGGGTCCCCACTGGACCTCTACCCAACAGTCAGGGACGCAGAGCACATGGCGCACTCTGCGTGTGAACTCGTCGCTCTCTCTCGGACAGACTCCTCGATCGAGCGTTTCCCAGTGTATATATAATACACCAGAAAGCCGAGCCTGCACGCGCAGCTCATACAACCACTGTTATAGTTTACTGGAGTGTACACAATCACGAGCGTCGCCAAGCAACGCAGACTCGAACCGAGTAGGCCAAGACGGAAAAGGACGTATAAATGAGTTATGTGTTTACATTGTCACCTGCCGTGCGCTTAGGGCAAAATCGCCACATTACCCCCTTCTTACAATGTTGGTCCCCAACATGCTCCGCCTACGCCCAAAACTCCCGAAACACGACGGAAGCATCGCATGGCGGACCGAAGGAAGCAAGGTGAGCGGTACCCAGAAGTCACGGCGCAACAGACTAGGACTTTACGAGTCCCTTTTGGAAGAATGGGGAACGACCCCTGGACTTACGGAGTAAACTATAACACGCTCTGCAATTTTGAATAAATCCTCATAAACCAGCTAAAATTTCGACCGAGGTAGTTCAAAACCGTGTGATGACCCCGAAAGGTCATCCGTTATAAAAGGACGGTGTGCCGAGTCTTTGGAAGATCTTTAAGGTTAAACTTAGATCTTTAAGGTTAAATTTAGAAATTTTGTAAAACGACACACCGAGTGATCAAAAGTAGTAGTACCTCTAAAAAGGGGTTGCCGGCCGCCCTACCGACCGGCACCTCAGACCCGCAGGACGGATCTGAGGCAGGGCGGAGCCGCAAAGCGACTCCGGCTGGTCCGCGCGGACATATGTACACCTGACAGACATACTTACACCCGCGGACAGCTGTCGCAGACAGCTACAATAGCCAACGCGGCAAGCCGCGCTGACTGCCGGTATCGATGTACTACTACCCGGGCAGGCCAGTGTAGAGACGCGCAGACAGGCGGACATCCACAAACGAATGCGGACACCCGTCCATCAGCACATCTCTAACACGGCTCGCACGGGGAATTCACCACCGGCAAAAACACTCGCATCTCGAACACCGGCCACGCGGATCCGTTAGGACCCAGCGCTGCAGCAGCGGACGAAACACGAATGGCACAAAACAAATGCGCTAGACATCTGGAGATTAAATAAATAATCGGGGTACGACATTGTTACATATATAACAAATATCGGCAGCTATTCCACACGCGTAGCATCGCACGCGGAGTCACTGCAAAACTCTGTCCCCGGTCACAATGACACATTGCTCGAACCAAAATTCAAACACTATAAAACTCATGCGGGAGCAATCATTTCCCTCCGGTGACTCCTCACACTCCATGTATACGGGTAGAAAATGTATTTCTATCCCGGGGGACCTCGCAAATATATATTTGTAATTAAGATCAGTCATTAGCTAAAGCTTCCGCACTGGCGGTAAATGACGTGAAATTAATCACACAGCAAGGTAGAAATTGGGCTTAAAATTGACAGTAACCACTAACTTGTGGTTGTTACGATTATGTCAGACGAAAACAACAATAAATTGTCATTCTCCAGTCTTTTCGCATATGCACATCAATCCGTCACTGTCAAAATTAACACAATTCCTTACACCCCTCTACTGCACCGGAAAGGAAATTTCACATACTTGTTTCAATTGTGTCATTAACTGAGCAAGAACAGAATTCTCCAGAGACATGCCGCACACCTGTGGCTTATATAATAAACTCAGTAAATAATAACATGAGATGGAAAATAAACAAAATCACTCCCCATAGCCGCCGGTACGCTTACAAGGCGATCGGACGTGCCCATGGCAACCGGACAGACAATTGGGCGCCCTATGGGCGGTAGCGAACCGCCCACTAGCAACCCCAACGTACAGCCCGGCCGCGGAGCGGCGTCCGGTCCAACCTCGAGCCCATCCAAACGACTACCGGAGCGCGGAACCAATAGATTAGACGCGGAGCCGGCATGGTCCATAGCCCCTATGGCTAGGGGGAACGTGCCCGTCATGCCGGCGCCCAATCTAGAGGATCCCTAACATGATGAAATCAATAGCCAGCGGACGTCCGGAACTGCCCGCGGACGGAGTCCAGAACGAACGCCCACCATATAATTGGCATATTGACCTTATCCAATGACAATGATAGGGATTAAAAGCCACAAAGTATGCTGTGCATGTACAATACGACCCCCTTCTTAGAAAGGGGCCGGGGATCCGGTCATCCCGGCCGGACCGCGTATTATAAGGTGCGATCCGGACGAAAATGAGCGTCCCCCACTGCCGCGGCTGGTCCGCACGCGCGGACTTAACAGCCGGTCCATTACAATAAATGGTAAACGGTTTCCTGCCGTAGAAACCTTAAACTACTATAACCGCAATTACAGTAGTGGCGCACGGGGGATAACTACACCGAAGTGCGTCATCTTAAAGCGTCCGGACGCCGGACGAGTCACGCGGACGAACCGCGGACATCAGTCCTCACATCCGGATGCTATCCCCGCGTCCAGTAGCCAGTTCCCAAATCCGTGGGAAGGCGCTTCTCCCGTAGCGGACGTAAATCCCAACCTCAGTCTGGCCACATAAGAGGTTGTTCCGGGACCAGGGGCGTCCGGCCGAATCACTAAATTCGTCCGGCCAGCGTAACCGTGTGGCGGATTACGCCGGACAGCCGTCCACAAAGTGCGGACAGGCCATCGGCACGTCCCTGGCGCTAGAAACTACAGGAGGGCGGATGCGGAGCGGCGGCGTTACGACGCAAAGATATCTGCGGACCCTCAACTCCAGAGATAGCCACAAAGTGACTGCTCACGGAGGAAAGTCGTGCGGATCCTCACGGAACGACCTAAAATCCATCCCTGGTGTGATAGATGGATACCGCAGACGCATCCGCATGGGCGGAACATTAGTCCCACCCATATCGGGTCGGCGCACAAGGTTTCCGGCGTGGCCGCCCGTCATCCGCAGGTGGTGGAGGGAGCGGGGGTACCTGCGGATCGCCGAGATCTGGTTCAAAGTCGTCCGGACCGTCATCCGACGGATCGGAGAGGTCCGGAAGACCCACCATACGGCGTACACGCTCGTCCGGAGTCCGCGGATGCTGACCGGACGGATCCAATAAAGGAGCATCATCCGGTTCCGCATCTTGTATTAGCGGATCCATGACAAGCGGGCCTTCGTACTTCTTCAGGTTATCTATGTGAACCACCAGAACCCTGTCCGGGTCGGAGTCCCTCCGGATCCGGTAGTCCACGTCCGTAACCCTCTTAAGCACTGTAAACGGCCCTATCCACGGCTTAGCAAACTTGTTACCTTGCTTAAGCGGTGGGTAATAATAGCGCACCTTGTCGCCTTCCGCGAAAGCGGGCCTAGCCTTAGCATGGGCATCATAGGCTCGTTTCTGCCGGATAGCGGACTTGTCAAGGCGCGCCCGCGCGAAATCATGGGCGTTCGCCAGGGCACGGCGAACCCACTCTACGTACTCCGGACTGCACTGGGGTACTGCGCCGGTCTCTGCCGCAGTTGGATACATGATATCCACGGGCAGATTTAGCTCCCGGCCGTACAACATCGCGTGCGGCGTAACTCCGGTCGAGGAGTGGACCGACGATCTGTACGCCATTAAAACGTACGGGAGATGGTCATCCCAATCATTCGCACGGTCATTCACAAAGGCCGCCAGCATATTGAGGACCGATCGATTGAAGCTTCCGACCTGGCCATCAGACTGGGGCCTGTAAGGGGTGGTCCGGACCTTGGTACTGCCCAGCATCTGTGCTAGGCCCCGGAACAGGTTGCTTTCAAATTGCGTGCCCTGATCCGAGTGTACCTGCTTAGGTACGCCATGGTACACCACCCATCTATTCACCAGCAACCGAGCTACCTCGTCCGCAGTCTGGCGGCGCAGTGGGTACGCGTCGGTATATTTGGTGAAATAGTCGGAAATCACCAGGATGTACCGGAAACCACGTGGGGTGACCCGGTGGGTATCCAGTATATCCAAGGCTATCCGATCGAATGGCGCGCCGGCCTTAACCGTGGTTAAGGGGTGGCGGCCAGGAGCCGGAACTCCTTTGCGAGCTTGACACCGAGGGCAGGCTGCGCACCACCGTTGCACGTTCAAACTGCTACCAGGCCAATGAAAGCGCTGTTGTAGCCTATGGACGGTCCTCCGGATTCCCAAGTGACCGGTCACCCGGAGGTCATGCAACTGGTGGAGTACTTCTTTCCGCAGCTCCGCCGGAAGCACCAACTGCCATATAGGAGGCAGTGGAGTCGGTGGCTCATAGCGCCGGTATAAGAGGCCATCCCTCAAGGAGAGTCTTTCCCACTGAGAGATAAGAGACTGGGTCTCCTCCCTGTAGGTTTTCCGCTCATCCTTAGAGGGTTTCTGGCCGGCCTCAAGGGCTTGGATTACCGGTGCCAGAGCACTGTCAGCTCTCTGCTTCGCAGCCAACTGCGCCGGAGAGTAGCCACCTAGGTAATTAGGCTCCTCATCCGACTCGTTCGACTGCGCCGCAGCGGCCATCACCACAGGGGGCAAGGACCGCTCATACTCAGACTCGTCCGTGGACGAGGGTACCCACGAGGAGTACACCGCCGGACTTGAGGAAGACTCGCTGGAAGCGCTTGGTCATAGTAACAACCGCGAGCAACTCGCGGTGCGTGGTACAGTAGTTCATTTGAGAGCGGCTGAGAGCCACACTTGCATAAGCTACTACCCGCCCCTGCCCGTCCACGATCTGCAAGAGGACACCGCCGAGTGCAAAGTTACTCGCGTCAGTGTCCAGGATGAACTCGCAATCCGGACGAGGGTGCCGCAGCACCGGCGCATCTGCCAAAGCCCTCCGGAGTTCCGCGAAGGCAGTTACCTGCTCTTCAGACCAGATGAAGTCGGCGCCCTTTTCCGTAAGGATAGTAAGGGGGCGCGCAACCTCCGCAAAGCCTCGCACGAACCGTCGATGATAACTCGCGAAGCCCAGAAAGGACCTCACGTCCGCCACGTTGCAAGGCCGAGGCCAGTTCTTGATGGCCTCTAGCTTTTTAGGATCTGGTCGAACTCCGGTGCCCGTTACCATAAAGCCCAAGTACAGGATTTCCTGCGCGAAAAGTTCGCATTTACTTGGCTTTAACTTGAGCCCTGCTCCACGGATGCGATGGAGTACCATCTGGAGGTTGGTGAGGGTTTCCTCGAACGACCGGCCATACACGACGACATCGTCGATGTAGACCATACATCGCTTCCAGAGGAACCCTTTAAGTACCATCTCCATGAGGCGCTCGAACGTCGCTGGAGCGTTACAGAGCCCGAACGGCATTACCTTAAATTGGTAGAGCCCGTTCTTAGTAACGAAGGCAGTTTTCGCCCTATCACTCTCCTCCATCTCGACCTGCCAATACCCGGAGGCCAGATCCAGAGCACAGAAGTAGTGCGATCCGGCCAGGGAATCGAAGGTGTCTTCGATGTGCGGGAAAGGATATGAGTCCTTCCGCGTGACGTCGTTAAGCTTACGATAGTCAACGCAGAACCTCCACGAGCCGTCCTTCTTCTTCACCATAACCACAGGACTTGCCCAAGGGCTGTCACTGGGTTCGATGATGTCTAGCTCGAGCATCTTCTGCACCTCCTGGTCAATGACCTCTTGGTGCACTATCGCTGCTCGCCGTAGACGTTGTTTGATCGGACGCTCGTCTAGGAGGTCGATGCGGTGTTTGGCAACGTCTGTCTTGCCGACCGCACCGTCCGGACCCATAAATACATCCGCATACTGCCGCAACAGTTTGCGGAGCGCCTGGCGCTGCTCTTCACCTAGCTGGTCCTTCGGAACCAGAGATTCCAGATGGTCCGGCAGGGTGAACGGATCATCTCCGGCGGCCGCCGCCGCGCACGCAGCGCGGCAGACCGGATCGTCGGGGATGACACGACTAGACGACGCGGGCATAGCGGTAGCCGCTAAGCACCCGCGTCGTAGCACAACGGGTGAGTCCGTAGGATTCACCACGAGAAGTGGCATCATGCGGACGTCGGACTTGACCAGAGTCCCGCCCAGCACGAGCCCAGTTCCCTTGGCGAAACTGCTCACCGGCTGCACTATACACTGACAACCTTCGAGGGGCATGCGGGGACGACGCGGCCGCGCCTCGATGATCATCTCGCTCATAGGCGGCACCACCGTGGTGCGCGCCACCCGCATTTGGAACGAATGCGCCGGACCCATGCGGAAGAGGTAGTGAGTGTCCTCTCCCATCCGGAATTCACCCGCACTGAAGTTAGCGGTGACCCGGTGGGCCCGGAGAAAGTTCATCCCAATAATCCCAGCCGCTCCGATGTCTGCGATGATTGCCTCTGTCGGATACACTTTGTCCCCAAGCGTAACAGGCAAATCGACGATACCGTAGACACGGATGCGGTTGTTACCGGCTCCGTAGAGCTGGTAAGGCCCGGGATCGCGCAACTCGAGGTCGTGCAGCGCGGGTTCCCTGCGAAACGTTCCTATGGCTACGAGGGTAACCTCCGAGCCTGAGTCGACAAGGAACCGGACCGGCTCCCGCCCGAATGGCAGGGGCAGGTACCAGCAAGTGTCCTTGACCAGTGCGCATTTTGAACGGTATCTTTCGCACGCACTGGGCCCATTCTCGGAGTCCTCGTTATCCGCCTCAGCCGCAGACGAGCCAGACTGATCCTCAAGGACCACTTCCGGAGAAGTTATATCTATTTGAGGTTCGTCCGGTTCATCCGGAGGTGGGGCGGCATCCGTTGCCACAGAACAACTGTCCTCGGACGCGGTGTTGGTCGCCACCACGTCCGATTTCAGTTTCTCTGCCGTGAGGGACGGCCCTGTTGTCCCGCGGGACCAGGCCGAGAGTAATTGCTCCGGCGCGGACCGGGTATGATCCCCTGGTATCCGCGCGCCCGCAAGCGCTCCAACAACTCCGGACACTTCAGCCAAAAGTGCCCCTGCTTTCCGCAGAAATAGCAGGGACGGTTCTGAGCCGGTACGGAGGCGAACGCACAGCATTCCGCGGGCCCCGAAGTCTCGATCCCGGCGCAGTACGCAATCATCTGCGCGGCGCCGAAATCGTACTCTTCATAGTCGTACTCATCCGAAGATGAGGACGGCACGGCAACCGGTGCCGCTTGTGCGGGCATCCCTATAGAGGGTGCCGGCGCACCAAACCGCTGAGGTTTAGGTTCTCCGGCGGGCTCCCGGTAAGCCGGGGCCGGCCACGGAGTGACCTGCGATGCCTGAACTGGAGGAGACGCCGCTGCCGGTACGGGAACAGCCGTGGCCGGAGCCGGGGCCGGAGGCATCTGTCTTGAGCGGACAGCTACCTCTATCGAGAGGGCGGCGTTAATTGCTTCCTCCATCGATCGCTTTTCATGGGTGGCCAGCCCGTAAGCAATATGGTAGGGCTGGCCATCGATGAACTGATCGATCAGCATCGGTTCAAACCGACTGGCCTCCATGTCCGGATAAGCTCTCCGGCCGAGAATGCGCAAGTTAAACGCAAACTCTGTCACGGATTCAGTCGGTAGGCGGGTCCGCGCTTTGAACTCCCGTTCAAACTGCCGCCTGTTGGTCGTCGGCGTGAACAGCAAACGAAGTTGACGGGCAACTTCGCCGAAGGTTACTGTTCCCACCGGCAGACACTGCATCACCCGGAGAGCCTTCCCCTCTAGGCTCCCGGATAGGATGTGTCCGGCTTCCACCTGAGTCCATCCTTCATACACGGCCGTCCGCCATACTTGGAGTAAATAATCCTCCAAGTCGGCTGATGACTGGTCGGGTCCCAGGTAATTAGGGGACCGGAACCGATGGGCGGAACCCGCTCCGGGGTCTTCCGTGTACGCAGGCAACGTGCGGCTGCTACCCGCTCCAATGGCGGAGTCCGCGGAAGCAGACCCACTCGCCGTAGCTGTAGGAGCAGGGTAGGGCACACTCGCTGCCGGAACCAAACTTCCCATAGGCCCACCCTGAACAGGTGCGGACGGGACTCCCACCGAACTTACTGGGTAAGCTCCAGATGGGGCGGCAAAGCTAATGTAGCTCGGGGCCGGGGCCACCGGTTGCCACTGCCCGCCCGGCACATATTGCGTGCCATGGTAAGCCGACCACGCGGCTTGCGCTCCGGCCGTCGGATTGGTCGACGCGGTCGCCAACGTGATACTCCCGAGTCGCGGAGCAGGCGCGGATCCCATTGCTGGGACCACCGGCGTCTGCGGACTCGGCGAAACTTGGGGAGGGGCTGGCTGCCTGACTATCCCCGAACTGTAAGTAGCCGACGGGTCGACGCTCAGAGGTGGCTGAGTACGCTTGTACTGCTCAAGCGCCTCGGAAATCAGCCATCTCTCCCTCTCCGACAGATCGTCCCTGATGGGGCGACCGGGCGCGGTCGTAGCACCCTTTAGGGGCCAGCTCACCTAGTGCGTCAGTGAGCTGATCCACCGCATCACCCGATGCGGACCGACCAGAACCCATGCCGGGGACTCGCGAGGGAGTCCACCCGGCCGGTCACGGCATCTGGTACCAAGGGTCCGTTTGTCCAGAGGGGCCCGCAGTAGCTGGCGCTCGATCCCGGACGTCCGGAGATGGTCCACGGAAGAGTGCCGCTTGCCACGGACTCGCTCTGGGCACGGGTGGGCGCGGCGTAGAGCCGTTGCCGGCTCCGCCTACCGCGCCTATTCCACCAAGGCCCGGCCTTGATGGCAACACCAGTTGCGGCCCTGCGGGGCTCGACTCTACGTCCGGAGACGGAGTCAGGTACGCCGGAGTCGACTCCGCAGACTGGGACTTGTCCGCAGAGGGCTCTGCACGCTCCTTCCGGCCGCCGGAGTCACCCGAAGATGTCTCACGGCGGCTGTTGCTCAACCGGGTGCGGTCCACGACATTACCACCCGTTTCCCTCCCGTTATTTTTCTCTTTACTGTTCGCTTTGTCAGCCATCTCTCAGAGTTGTCCCGGAGGAGATAGGAGTCCCCAGGGACGAAGGAGGCTACAACTCGGTGACATTAGGCTGCAATGGGATGCCGTCGGACTGATCCTGGTCACGGCACCAATGTAACGTTCGGACGCCCAGTACAGGGCGCCCGCGCGATACCCTACAGGTATCACAACCAGGTACCAGTCCGTCCGGAACGAGCCCGGATCTCATACATCACCACATCACATGCATTATACATCATAATGGCAATGTAGCCGTGTGTAGAGCCCGAGAGGCCATGGGCGCGGCCCCACGGAACCCGTACACGTGGGCATATTGCTCTCTGGTCTCGCCGACAGCGCTGCCACAGAGATAGAACTCTGTATCAGCCCGACGGTCTGCCAGAGCCTCCGTCACCTAGTCCCGGGAAGGGGAAGAACTGGCGATCCACAGGGCTTGCGCCCCCGAGTCAGCAGCTCGTCTCCCCCAGCCCGGGCCCCCCAATGGAATCTGTCCCCGGGTCCCCACTGGATCTCTACCCAACAGTCAGGGACGCAGAGCACATGGCGCACTCCGCGTGTGAACTCGTCGCTCTCTCTCGGACAGACTCCTGGATCGAGCGTTTCCCAGTGTATATATAATACACCAGAAAGCCGAGCCTGCACGCGCAGCTCATACAACCACTGTTATAGTTTACTGGAGTGTACACAATCACGAGCGTCGCCAAGCAACGCAGACTCGAACCGAGTAGGCCAAGACGGAAAAGGACGTATAAATGAGTTATGTGTTTACATTGTCACCTGCCGTGAGCTTAGGGCAAAATCGCCACATATATATATATATATATATATATATATATATATATATATATATATATATATATATATATATATATATATATATATTAAATATTATCATTATGATTATTATTAAATGTTATTAGTATGATTATTATTATGATTATTATTATTATTATTATGATTATTATTATTATTATTATTATTATTGACACATTGGTAAATCCCCGGTTGAGGTATATGTGATTCCATACACATATGGAAACATTGACAAAGTAGTACTGTCTGTTTGTATATAGTTATTGTATATAATCGACAAATTAGTACAGTCAGTATGTATTATGGTTATTGACACATTGACAGATCGCCACTGCAGTTATATTTCTTTCCATTCACACATAGGCATATCGGAAAATTATTAGAGTCAATATGTATTCTGGTCATTGACCCATTGACGAAACGCCACTGGAGGTATATCGTTTTCCATGCACAAATATACACATCGACAAACTAGTACAGTCAATATGTATTATGGTCATTGACACATTGACAAATCGCCACTGGAGGTAGATGTCTTTCCATGCACATATAGACATATCGACAAACTAGTACAGTCAATATGTATTATGGTCATTGACACATTGACACATTGACAAATCGTCACTGGAGGTATATATTTCTTTCCATGCACATATAGACACATCGACAAACTAGTAGAGTCAATACGTATTATGGTCATTGACACATTGACAAATCGCCACTGCAGGTATATATGTCTTTCCATGCACATATAGACATATCGACAAACTAGTAGAGTCAATATGTATTATGGTATTGACACATTGACAAATCGCCTCAGGAGGTATATATGTCTTTCCATGCACTTATAGACACATCGACAAACTAGTACAGTTAATATGTATTATGGTCATTGACACATTGACAAATCGCCACTGGAGGTATATATGTCTTTCCATGCACATATAGACACATCGACAAACTAGCACAGTCAATATGTATTATGGTTATTGATACATTGACAAATCGCCACTGCAGTTATATTTCTTTCCATGCACACATAGGCATATCGGAATATTATTAGAGTCAATATGTATTCTGGTCATTGACACATTGACAAATCGCCACTGGAGGTATATCTTTTTCCATGCACAAATATACATCGACAAACTAGTACAGTCAATATGTATTATGGTCATTGACACATTGACAAATCGCCAATGGAGGTATATGTCTTTCCATGCACATATTGTCGAAACATTGACACATCGACAAATTAGTACAGTCAATATGTTTTATGGTCATTGACACATTGACAAAACGCCACTGGGTATATGCTTTTCCATGCATATAAGACACATCGACAAACTAGTAGAGTCAATATGTATTATGGTCATTGACACATTGACAAATCGCCAATGGAGGTATATGTCTTTCCATGCACATATAGACACATCGACAAACTAGTACAGTCAATATGTATCATGGTCATTGACACATTGACAAAACGCCACTGGGTATATGCTTTTCCATGCATATATGGAAATATAGACATGCATATATAGACACATCGACAAACTAGTACAGTCAATATGTAATATGGTCATTGACACATTGACAAATCGCCAATGGAGGTATATGTCTTTCCATGCACATATAGACACATCGACAAACTAGCACAGCCAATATGTATTATGGTCATTGACACATTGACAAATCGCCAATGGAGGTATATGTCTTTCCATGCACATATAGACACATCGACAAACTGGTACAGTCAATATGTATTATGGTCATTGACACATTGACAAAACGCCACTGGGTATATGCTTTTAGATGCATATAAGACACATCGACAAACTAGTACAGTCAATATGTATTATGGTCATTGACACATTGGCAAATCGCCAATGGAGGTATATGTCTTCCCATGCACATATAGACACATCGACAAACTAGTACAGTCAATATGTATTATGGTCATTGACACATTGACAAAACGCCACTGGGTATATGCTTTTCCATGCATATATAGACACATCGACAAACTAGTACAGTCAATATGTATTATGGTCATTGACACATTGACAAATCGCCAATGGAGGTATATGTCTTTCCATGCACATATAGACACATCGACAAACTAGTACAGTCAATATGTATTATGGTCATTGACACATTGACAAAACGCCACTGGGTATATGCTTTTCCATGCATATATAGACACATCGACAAACTAGTACAGTCAATATGTATTATGGTCATTGACACATTGACAAATCGCCAATGGAGGTATATGTCTTTCCATGCACATATAGACACATCGACAAACTAGTACAGTCAATATGTATTATGGTCATTGACACAATGACAAAACGCCACTGGGTATATGCTTTTCCATGAATATATAGACACATCGACAAACTAGTACAGTCAATATGTATTATGGTCATTGACACATTGACAAATCGCCAATGGAGGTATATGTCTTTCCATGCACATATAGACACATCGACAAACTAGCACAGCCAATATGTATTATGGTCATTGACACATTGACAAAACGTCACTGGGTATATGCTTTGCCATGCATAGATAGACACATCGACAAACTAGTACAGTCAATATGTATTATGGTCATTGACACATTGACAAATCGCCAATGGAGGTATATGTCTTTAAATGCACATATAGACACATCGACAAACTAGCACAGCCAATATGTATTATGGTCATTGACACATTGACAAATCGCCACTGGAGGTATATGTCTTTCCATGCACAGATAAACACATCGACACACTAGAACAGTCAATATGTTTTATGGTCATTGACACATTGACACATCGCCACTGGAGGTATATGTCTTTCCATGCACAGATAGACACATCGACACACTAGCACAGTCAATATGTTTTATGGTCATTGACACATTGACACATCGCCACTGGAGGTATATGTCTTTCCATGCACAGATAGATACATCGACAAACTAGTACAGTCAATATGTATATGGTCATTGACACATTGACACATTAAGTATTAAAAGCGGGACATAAATATTAAAATCAGCAATTAAACATTAGAGTATTGAAAGGTGACGACCGTCTCGGGCAATTGCTGTTGTAAAACAATGCCTGCATATTACCATAATACATATTGACTGTACTAGTTTATTGATGTGCCTGTGCGTGTATGGAAAAATATAAACCTCCAGTGGCGATTTGTCAATGTATCAATGACCATAATACAAATTGACTGTACTAGTTTGTCAATGTGTCTATATGTGCATGAAAAAACGTGGCGATGTGTCAATGTGTCAATGACCATAATACATATTGACTGTACTAGTTTGTCGATGTGTCTATCTGTGCATGGGAAGACATATACCTCCAGTGGCGATGTGTCAATGTGTCAATGACCATAATACGTATTGATTCTACTAGTTTGTCGATGAGTCTATATGTGCATGGAAAGACATATACCTCCAGTGGCGATTTGTCAATGTGTCAATGTGTCAATGACCATAATACATATTGACTGTACCAGTTTGTCGATGTGTCTATCTGTGCATGGAAAGACATATACCTCCAGTGGCGATGTGTCAATGTGTCAATGACCATAATACATATTGACTGTACTAGTTTGTCGATGTGTCTATCTGTGCATGGAAAGACATATACCTCCTGTGGCGATGTGTCAATGTGTCAATGACCATAATACAAATTGACTGTACTAGTTTGTCAATGTGTCTATATGTGCATGGAAAGACGTGGCGATGTGTCAATGTGTCAATGACCATAATACATATTGACTCTACTGGTTTGTCGATGTGTCTATATATGCATGGGAAAATATATACTTCCAGTGGCGATTTGTCAATGTGTCAATGTGTCAATGACAATAATACATATTGACTCTACTAGTTTGTTAATGTGTCTATCTGTGCATGGAAAGACATATAACTCCAGTGGCAATGTGTCAATGTGTCAATGACCATAATACATTTTGACTGTATGCATATAAGAAACATCGACAAACTAGTACAGTCAATATGTATTATGGTCATTGACACATTGACAAATCGCCAATGGAGGTATATGTCTTTAAATGCACATATAGACACATCGACAAACTAGCACAGCCAATATGTATTATGGTCATTGACACATTGACAAATCGCCACTGGAAGTATATGTCTTTCCATGCACAGATAAACACATCGACACACTAGAACAGTCAATATGTTTTATGGTCATTGACACATTGACACATCGCCACTGGAGGTATATGTCTTTCCATGCACAGATAGACACATCGACACACTAGCACAGTCAATATGTTTTATGGTCATTGACACATTGACACATCGCCACTGGAGGTATATGTCTTTCCATGCACATATAGACACATCGACAAACTAGTACAGTCAATATGTATATGGTCATTGACACATTGACACATTAAGTATTAAAAGCGGGACATAAATATTAAAATCAGCAATTAAACATTAGAGTATTGAAAGGTGACGACCGTCTCGGGCAATTGCTGTTGTAAAACAATGCCTGCATATTACCATAATACATATTGACTGTACTAGTTTATTGATGTGCCTGTGCGTGTATGGAAAAATATAAACCTCCAGTGGCGATTTGTCAATGTATCAATGACCATAATACAAATTGACTGTACTAGTTTGTCAATGTGTCTATATGTGCATGAAAAAACGTGGCGATGTGTCAATGTGTCAATGACCATAATATATATTGACTGTACTAGTTTGTCGATGTGTCTATCTGTGCATGGGAAGACATATACCTCCAGTGGCGATGTGTCAATGTGTCAATGACCATAATACGTATTGATTCTACTAGTTTGTCGATGAGTCTATATGTGCATGGAAAGACATATACCTCCAGTGGCGATTTGTCAATGTGTCAATGAGTCAATGACCATAATACATATTGACTGTACCAGTTTGTCGATGTGTCTATCTGTGCATGGAAAGACATATACCTCCAGTGGCGATGTGTCAATGTGTCAATGACCATAATACATATTGACTGTACTAGTTTGTCGATGTGTCTATCTGTGCATGGAAAGACATATACCTCCAGTGGCGATGTGTCAATGTGTCAATGACCATAATACAAATTGACTGTACTAGTTTGTCAATGTGTCTATATGTGCATGGAAAGACGTGGCGATGTGTCAATGTGTCAATGACCATAATACATATTGACTCTACTGGTTTGTCGATGTGTCTATATATGCATGGGAAAATATATACTTCCAGTGGCGATTTGTCAATGTGTCAATGTGTCAATGACAATAATACATATTGACTCTACTAGTTTGTTAATGTGTCTATCTGTGCATGGAAAGACATATAACTCCAGTGGCAATGTGTCAATGTGTCAATGACCATAATACATTTTGACTGTATTAGTTTGTCGATGTGTATATATGTGCATGGAAAGACATATACATCCAGTGGCGATTTGTCAATGTGTCAATGACCATAATGCATACTGACTGTACTAGTTTGTCGATGTGTGCCTGGAAACACATGTAACCAACCCGCGATTTGTCAATGAGTCCATATGTCAATGACCATGGCGAATATTGATTGTACTGTTTGTCGACGTGTCTATGAACATATCGGCTATACTAGTTTGTCAATGTCTGTGTGAATTTGAATGAAATCTAGGTAAACTGTCGGATTGTCAATGTGTATGGCTATTGAAAGTACATATACCTCCACTGACCTTTAGTCAATTTGTCATTGACTATTAATATGTGGAATTTACTAGTTTGTCAATCTGTCTATGTGTGTATGTAGTTACATATACCTGCACTGACGATGTGTCAATGTGTCAATGACCATAATTATATACAGACAGACAGTACTACTTTGTCAATGTTTCCATGTGTGTATGGAATCACATATACCTCAACCTGGGATTTACCAATGTGTCAATAATAATAATAATAATAATAATAATTATGATAATAATACAAATATTTAATAATAATAATAATATTTAAATAATTATTTAATAATAATAATAATAATAATTATATATATATATATATATATATATATATATATATATATATATAAATAGAGGTTATATGATGGGGTATCGGATATCGGCACAGGTATGGACACGAGTTTGTGGATATCGGCACGAGGCTTTAGCCGAGTGCCGATGTGCAACAAACGAGTGTCCATACCTGTGCCGATATCCGATACCCCATCATGTAACCTATTTATTACATGGTCTCAGAATTTGTTATGCATTTATGAAGAAACATATTGGGAATTATATTCGTCATTTTCAAATATTTCATCAATGAAACGTTGCATATAGTTTGACTAGGTTTGTCTATGTTATGCCTATAATCTGATCTTTGATGCATTATTAATCTTTCCAAAATATTATTTTGTTAAGTACTGATATATTCATTGCGTGTGACACATACTATTATACGAGAAAAGGGCTTTGTAAACAATTTATTAACTATAAGAAATAACAATAATGTCTTGTAAATGGATGACAATGACACATCGACGCTCAAATTTACATGCATTTGTACAGACAACATTTTCGTTATGTACATATTGTCTTTCACCAACAGTAAAGAAATCACTTGTTAATGTTAATGACCAAATTTTGAATTTTAGCGCCCATAAACCAGGAAGCTGGCATGTTGACCTGCTTGTGAGACATCGCGACAGCTTGCGTTGTGGTGGTACTTGTGTCACTGCCAGTCGGGGTGGTGATGGCTGTCGCGGCAAATGGCTGAGCCGGGACAGTGGTCATAGCGGTCTCGCATTCTAATCCCTCCAGCACCTGGATTAGATATTTGTCGTCGATGTCGTCCATGGGAATTTCTTCCGCCAGAACCGGTGTTACAGGATTGAGACCAGTCGTGTCGTTGTTTGGTGGTGCTGGGGTGACGGCGTTTGTCAGTAGAGCTGACATCTTTTGCTGCTGATCAATTGAAGCAGATGCATACTGGTTTATCGATTGAACGTTCTTATGACCTGTCAGCTGTTGGATGACGGTTGGCGGTACGTCCTGGTGGAGCAGGGTAGTGACCGTTGTCTTCCGAGCGCTATGGTTGGTTTTTCGGCCCGACAGTCCCGCCTTTGAGCTCATTTCGCTAGCAAGTGAGCCCAGCTTGTTGATCCCGATCGGGGACCTCGCGAACCACACTTCGCTGGAGGGAGACGCGATTATCGCCAGGTAGTAGGGCGAGTCCGCTGCCATCATCTCGAGGGGCCGTCGCCGTGCATATTCTTGGTGAACTTGCACAGGGCAATGAGGATTTCCTGTAAATAATATTGATGAAGACCTATATAGGCTACATAATACGTTAATGTAATACCTTAACTGTAATACCTATAGATATACATTATATGGATATACATTATATGGATCAACACTTATGTAATAATATATTCATGACTATATAGTTTGTGTAACCTGGCTCAGAAAACATTTTCGGCTGAAAACTCCGCTGCTGGTTTGATGATCCTGTGCGTGTTTTCGTTTGTCTTTCTTTATACTCCAAGTACGGTGTGCCGGTCGGTGAGGTCTTCAGTGTGACATCGCCCCATTTCATGTCGTGATGTTCTTTCCGCCCCCTGAACATTGATATTCAGTATCATCAATAGGCCTACCATATTTTCCAGGGTCATGTAGGTTAAAATGTTATTTAATTTGCTTGTACATGTATATACAATTTGCCATGTATACCCACACAAAAAAGTAATAATATCATTTGCTTTCTCCAACGCTTACCTCATGCCGAAATGGATGCAGTTGTTCAACCAAAGAGTGTTTATCAAAGACTGACCTGTCCCTATGTAATCACAAAAGACATAACAATGTATTTTTACAAGTAGTAAGTAGGTCTATTGTAAAATAAAAACATGTAGGCCTAAGCTAAATGATCCACATTTCTACCTACCCGCTCCCAGAATGTTTTTCTGATACATCTGACATATCTCTTCGACCGTAAACGGTTCTGCAACATTGGGTTTGTTGCCGCGGCCCTTGCTCTTCAAATCCTTCCGCTTAGCTAGCATCACCTCTCGCGAATGATGGAAGAGGGGTGACGTGCAGATGTTCTCTGGATAGGATTTGTTTTTAAGATGCCGGTTGATAGACACTTGCATAGCCTTGATGGAATCCGGCTCATATTCATCCCCATTAGGTTTCCTCACTCCAATATAAAATCGTGCTAACAGTCCATCAAGTTCCCTTGCTGGAATCTCTTCTAATTCGCGCGTCTCATCTAGTTTAGACAAAAATTCTTTAATCAACTTGATGTCGCTTCTTGTTTTCTTTTCAGTGTTCGGGTTCTTTTGCTTTTGTACAAAATTTTCTGTTTCCTCTGGGCTCGGAAAGCTGAAGCGTTGTGGTTTGTTTGGTTCACACTGACGAGCAATTATGTTGTCAATGTCTAATATTCTGTTAGACAAAGAGTTCAGGGTACGTTCTCCTTTGCTTGAGATGCTAGGTCCCGCATCAGTCATGATGATGCGTCCTTCCCACAGCAGCAGCAGCAGCAACTGATGCTCATGGTCACTGAACGTTATGGCTAAACACAGATAGTCGCTACGCTTCAGGAACGTTATGACGTTTTCTCACAGCCAGTGCCGATACCCTGGCCCTGCCTTCACTTTGTAGTTTCTCAACCGTGCCGATATCCGGTACCTGTGCCGATATCCGGATATCGGCACAGTGCTGACTACAGCATATTGCTTGATTAGCTGTAGTGGTGGATATTAGCATTGCATGCATATATCAGCTTATTCCGATAATGAATATACAACAGCAAAATCACCTTCAACTGTATCAATACACTCCATGACCATGTAATAAATATATATATATATATATATATATAAATAGAGGTTATATGATGGGGTATCGGATATCGGCACATGTATGGACAAGAGTTTGTGGATATCGGCACGAGGCTTTAGCCGAGTGCTGATGTCCAACAAACGAGTGTCCATACATGTGCCGATATCCGATACCCCATCATGTAACCTATTTATTACATGGCATCAGACCGTCGTTAGGAAATCCATGGATACAGAACGTCATGACGTTTTGATGCAACCTGTGCCAATATCCGGATATCCTGCATTGCTCATCCTACACTTTGTAGTTTCTTACCCATGCCGATATCCGATACCTGTGCCGATATCCGGATATCGGCACAGTCTCCACCTCCATGGCTAGTTCTTGTTGTTGTAGGCCCACTTGTAGTGGATATTGGCATTGCGTGCTGTATATTTGCTGATTCATATTATGAATATACAATGACAAAATCACCTTCAACTGCATCAATACACTCCGTGTCCATGTAATAAATATATATATACCACTAAAAGCGATATTAGCTGTACTGTACAGCTAATGTTATCATTAGCTGTACATATACTTATATAGCTATTACTAGAGAAATATAAGTGTTACATATTATCAGTTCACTTTTTTAAAAAGCATTTTCAAAGACATAGTCGCGGTGAAAGACAATTCTCTCAACTACTAATATCTGAAGATATCATTTTTTTCGTGTACAGCTAATATTTTACTTGCCGTTTTATCTCTATATTGTATATTAGCTGCCGGATTTTCTGTAGAGTGTATATTAGCTGTATCTGAATATATGTACAGCTAATATTACCTGAACATATACATCTGAATATATGTACAGCTAATGTTGCATGAACATATACAAAAGATATACAGATAATATTCTGGACGGGTCCAGGCTTTAAGAAATACTAAACTTGGGGCCGGGGGATAGAGTGGACTTTTCTCTTTGACTATTCTGAGGATATCGTTCATAAACAATAGACGATGGCACGATATGGTACTAACATGCTGAGTTTTCACACGGATTAACATTCACAATGATGAAAACGCATTCGCGAAATAACGCAAGAGGAAAATATTTTTGTGGCGTCTATGCTTCTGTACTCAGGCGAGTTCTTATCTCTTCGCATTGTGAAATGCAATCACTAATACCTCCTACAAAGAATCATGCTCTGTGATAGGTCAATTGCAATGAAATAATTTGCTCTGCTGGAGCCGCCCGCAATGTCGAGACAGTAAACGATCTACTGACCGGATGGTAATTTTGATATACTAACCGACAGCCTTAGGATGTTGTATTATTCACATGTTGCTTATAGAGATTGACAATCGATTTTCCGTCAATGACATTATATCAGTACAGATATTCGGTATAGTAAAATGAATACATACCTGTGTGCATATTGGCACAGCGGAATATTCCCCTTGTGAGACATAACCACCCTCGGTTGACGCCTCGGGTAGTATCTCTATCGGAGAATAATCCGCTGTACCAATATACATATACAGTTTTGTATTTATATAACATCGTAATGGCTCGATTAAGCGCTGGGGCGCTCAATTATTTGTCAATAAAATCGCAAAAATTCTAACGGTCACCCCGACTTTTTTTTGTCTTATATGTAAGGGTAGCTTTTTACCTTCAAAATGATGTAAGGGCCTAATACACATGCCGATAAAACTGACGATTGTTAGGTAGGCCTAATACTGCATGTACAGAAGTGCGATATACTTGTATTTCTCCTAAATCGTTAATTCCGGTAAGTAAAATTGACAATTAGCACAACAGTTTTAACGGTGAGCGTTCTTTTCTATTTTTTGTTTAATATGTAAAAGTAGCTGATTACGTTCAAAATGGTATATTACACATGCGGATAACACTGACAATCGCCAGGTAATACTGTATACAGAAGTGCGATGACTGCCAATTAGCGTACAAATTCTAACGGTGACCCAATTTTTTTTGGTCTTATATGTAAGGGTAGCTTCTTTCCTTCAACATGATGTATTACACATGCCAATAAAACTGACGATTGTCATATAATATTGTACAGAAATGCAATATATAGGTATGTTTATTTCTCCTAAATCGTAACATGTCAGATTCCGGCGAGTTAAAATGCCAATTAGCGCAACAATTCTAACGAAGACCTCATATTTTTTTTGTTTCATATGTAAGGCCAATTTCTTTCCTTCAACATGATGTATTACACATGCCGATACAACTGACGAATGTTTAGTAGTATTGTACAGAAATGCGATATATACGTTTATTTCCCCTATATCGTAACATGTCCTATTCCGGCGAGTAAAATGTCGGAAATTAGTGCAACAATTCTAACGGTGACCCCATAATTTTTGGTTCCATATGTAAGGGAAGCTTTTTCCCTTCAACATGATGTATTACACATGCCGATAAAACTGACGATCGTTATATAATATTGTACAGAAATGCGATATATACGTTTATTTCCCCAAAATCGTAACATGTCAGATTCCGGCGAGTAAAAATGCCAATTAGTTCAACAATTCTAACGGTGACCCCATATTTTTTTTGTTTTATATGTAAGGGTAGCTTCTTCCCTTCAATATGATGTATTACACATTCCGATAAAACTGACGATTGTTTAGTAGTATTGTACAGAACTGTGATATACTTTTATTTCCCCTAAATCGTAACATGTCAGATTCCGGCGAGTAAAATATCAGAAATTAGTGCAACAATTCTAACGGTGACACCATATTTTTTTGGGTTTCATATGTTAGGGTAGTTTCTATCCTTCAACATGATGTATTACACATGCCGATAAAACTGACGATTGTTTAGTAGTATTGTACAGAAATGCAATATATAGGTACGCTTATTTCCCCTAAATCGTAACATGTCAGATTCCGGCGAGTAAAAATGCCAATTAGTGCAACAATTCTAACGGTGACCCCATATTTTTTTGGTTTCATATGCAAGGGTAGCTTCTTCCCTTCAACATGATGTATTACACATGCCGATAAAACTGTCGATTGTTTAGTAGTATTGTACAGGAATGCGATATATTCCTCCGCTTATTTCCTCTGAATCGTTATGTGTCAGATTCCGGCGAGTAAAAATGTCAATTAGCGCAACAATTCTAACGGAGACCTCATATTTTTGTTGTTTCATATGAAAGGTCAGCTTCTTTCCTTCAACATGATGTATTACACATGCCGATAAAACTGACGATTGCTAATTAATATTGTACAGAAATGCGATAATAGGCCTTCTGCGTTATTAACTCTGAATTGTTACATGTCAGATTCCGGCGAGTAAAAATGCCAATTAGTGCAAAAATTCTAACGGTGACCCCATATTTTTTGAGTTTCATATGTAAGGGTAGCTTCTTCTCTTCAACATGGTGTATTACACATGCCGATAAAACTGACGATTGCTAATTAATATTGTACAGAAATGCGATAATAGGCCTATGCGTTATTACCTTTGAATTGTTACATGTCAGATTCCGGCGAGTAAAAATGCCAATTAGCGCAACAATTCTAACGGTGGCCCTATATTTTTTGGGTTTCATATGTAAGGGTAGCTTCTATCCTTCAACATGATGCATTACACATGCCGATAAAACAGACGATTGTTTAGTAGTATTGTACAGAAATGCGATATACGTTTATTGCCTCTAAATCGTAACATGTCAGATTCCGGCGAGTAAAATGTCAGAAATTAGTGCAACAATTCTAACGGTGACCCCATATTTTCTTGGCTTCATATGTAAGGGTAGCTTTTTTCCTTCAAAATGATGTATAACACATGCTGGTAAAATTGGCAATTGTTAGGTAATATTGCATGTACAAATAGGCGATATAGCCTACTTGTATTTCCCCTATATTATCTCCATTATAAAATGGCATTCAAGATTCGTTGCCTAAATTGTTCCCTAACGATTAAAAAAAAAACGCACGGCCACTATACTTTTCTCGTTAGTTTTGTTCTCAAACATACCAAAATGTTGACATACCAAAATGTTGACATCTCTTTTTTTGAGCAAATATAGGACTACACTTTTGCGTTTTAGAAAGTGCCACCTTTGAGTCTAAAATTTGATATGTGAGATAACTCATCAACGGTGTATAGCTGATAATTCGTCGAGCGCGTAGTGAATGGGTCTATATTTTCAAATATTGGCGGGAGGAGGGGGGGGGGGGGGGGGGGCAACACGTCTCTGTGGGCGCAGAGGTGTATGGATCCTCCCCTTGTCCGCATGTCAGTGCACAATAGTCAGTAGGCCTACGTTGCACAATGTCGCCCATTATCATACAACAGATTGCCCGGAATCCCGCATTTGAGTTGTAGCTCTATTGCTATAGGGTGATTTTGCCAAAATAATAGGCCCACAAAATTGCAGTAGGGCTACGGGTGGATATAACTGCAATGCAACGTAACACACAACCTACACAGTCAATGAGGTTATTAGCTGTACATATATGCCGGGTATATTTTTTAGCAAAAAGTGGTTATTAGCTGTACATTCGGACAATATATATGTTTTTGCGTGATTTCACAGTGACATTTTTATCACTTTTCACGATGATTGGTATTTTGTCTTGTTGTTGCAGTTGAGTCATGTAAAACATGTGGTATGATAATATACTGATGCAAACTTTCAAGTATACTCCATTTATGGCACTAAAATTCGTATGAAATATTATGTACAGCTAATAGCATGAACGAAGTATAGGCCTACTCCTATGCATGGTTGGAGCCGTTGGTGTGTAGTCTTTTCTATTGATGAGAAGTCAATAATATTGCGGAAACAGGTAAAGGTGGTCACATTGGTCTCAAGTTATGTATGGCAATGCCAAAAAATAAACGATCCATGCAGGAGAGACACACCAAATATTAGCTGTACACGAAAATGTACAGCTAACCGAAACGAAATGTACAGCTAATAACAGGGTATATACAGCTAATATACACTTTAGACTAATATATATATATATATATATATATATATATATATATATATATATATATATATATATATATATATATACATACATACTAGGAGCAGTATATGATACTTGGGCCGACGGGTCGATTGTTGAACCCACAAATGTTAAAACGCCCACAAATGTGAAAACCCACAAATGTGAAAACAAATTTTGTAAATCACCCACAAATGTGAAAATATCATTACCCACAAATGTGAAAAAAAATCCACCCACAAATGTGAAAAAAAAATTTAACCACAAATGTGAAAACGGTTTTTGTCATTTGCCCACAAATGTGAAAATCAAACACAGCATTATTGTCCTATACATTACCTCCATAATACTACACGGGTAACTCCTAACAGCCTACTTAAATTAGGCTCCCCCATAGAGAAACCTCTCATATGGGGAAGAATAAAGAATGACCCCTCCCTTGCTGCCACCAGGGGCAGCACCGTAGCCACTTCCTCCATTCCCAATTCTCCTATTGAAGGAAGCAGACCTACTTATGCCTACTCTATATTTCTGTTTAATTTTATTGCTTGGATCGTTCCACCTCTGTGGAAACTCGGCAGGAAAGGACTCTTAGTCGTTTAAATAGGGGTGTCCTTTTTAACACGTTGACGGTAGTCCACGCCCAGGTTTTCCTGTTTGAGTGAGCTGAGCTGACCATGCCCACGCGTGTGTGTGGCCGGTGCCACGTGTTCTTACCAGCGTGGGAGGTCCACGACTTCTGTTGGCGGTGTGTGGATTCATTCTGCATCGACGATTTTCCTTGCGACAAGTGCGAATCTCGTTCACCAGAAGACTGGTCAACCGTGTATGGGGCGTTGAGGGATTTACTTCACCTCCGTTCACGTCCCTCCCCACCTGATGTTGACTGCTCTCGGTCCGCCCGGGTGCGTTGTCTCGCCGCCATCCGTCGCTTCGACACAGCTCGGCTTAATTTAGCTTTACAATCCCCAGTGAGTGTAGACGCCCTGTCCCTCTTAGACTCACAGGAATTTTGTCATAATTTTGATTGTAATGTCATGTTTGTCCCTCCCTCTCCCCCACCTGTGTGTGCGGCTCTGGCCTCGTCAGGTGTGGTGGGTGATGTGGTGGGCCGCTCTCTGCTTTCGGCATTGCGCCCTCAGCTTTTGAGTGTTCGGAGTCTGTTAGATTTTCCGTTCACTCCGAGCGTCGTGTTTCCGAGTCCATGCCTTGCGTGGGCGCTCGGAGCCCGGGTCCCATCGGGGCCCGGGACCCGGTAGGAACACTCTGTCCGTTCCCGCGCTCTCATCTGTCACGCTCATGTCAGATGACGGTGCTCGGCTCCCGGGTCCCGGTCGGGACCCGGGTCCCGGTGGGATTACGGCTCCGGGTTCCGAGTCACTGTCAGCTATACAGCTACACGTTGGCGCTCGGGTCCCGGGCCCCGCTCGGGGCCCGGGTTCCGATGGGAACCCGGGTTCCGACAGGAACACGACTCTCGTTAAGGTATCGGATGCTGATAGACCATACTTGCATCTTCCTCGGCATTCCGCTACCAGCTCAGGCTTGTCCCTCGATACCACGGCGTTGCTTCTATGCCCACCTCGGGCATTAGTAACTGACGCTAGTGGTTTGGTCGAGTTAGAAACAGCGCTAGTTCGGCTCCCAGCCCCTGTCGGGGCCCGGGACCCGGGTTCCCATCGGATCCCAGGATCCGACCAGCCTCCGTTTTCTATTCTGACTAACGGCTTCAATGCTAGCAGTGAGTGCTCGCCTCATCTTCCACCGCATCTGACTGCCTCAGGGCGCGATGTTTCGGTGATAGATTTGGGGGGGGAGGAGGTTATGACGATATGTCTAATTCTCACTCTCTCTTCCAGTCGATGTCCCAGCGCAGCAGGCCTTCCCCGCTGCCGATCCAGTGGATAGCCTCGCCACCAGACAGCTCCCTCGGGATGCCCTCTACGGACCCTGCCACAGCGGGTCGCTCTTTAGCGACGTCTGGGCCTTCGGGCCAGACTGCGGGTTGCTCTTTAGCGACGTCCGGGCCTTCGGGCCAACCTCTCATGACTGTCTTCGCGGGCCGCTCTTCAGCGGAGTCCGGGCCTTCAGGCCACCCTTCGGCAGTGCGTGTGTCGGGCCGATCTTCAGCGGAGTCCGTTATGTTACCTTCACCTGCCTCCTCCGCGCCTCAGGATTTTCGGCAGTTGGAACTAGACATCTCCTCTCGCATGTCGGCACAAATGCAAGCGTTGTTCTCGCAGCTCTCGACTCAGGTGCAGCACAGCCTCCTCCAGTGTCGTCCCCCGACTGCTCCTCCTCCTGGATTCTTGCCTCTCGCAGGCCGTGCGAGCGAGGCCACCTGTGGACTATCCACGCCTCTGCAGCGGACCCAGTCCCTACAGTCACCAGGCCTCTTACCCCCGGACCAGCTCTTAGCCACTCCGGCTCAGGTTGTCGGCCCTACTCCAGGATCTTCCCGTGGAGTCACCCCGGCTCAGGTGCTCCAGGTGCTGCCCTCTTCCGGCTTCGTTCCCTCGGCTTCACGGAAGCGTCGCTGTCCCGACCCGGAGTCCGACTCGGAAGAAGAGGACGAAGAAGAGGATATGGACTCCGCGTCCATACATCCTTCCCTGGTAGACGAACGTGGCTCCTCTCAGGATCTCCAGTTCCGGGAGAAGTTGGTTCTCACGCGTGCGTGTCTCGGTTCCCAGTTTCCGCCAGAGCCTCCGACGGAAACCTCCTCGTCAGTGGAACCAGTTTCTTGTGGCCAGCCAGTACCGCCATCAAGTTCACGCCGGCAACTGCCTCTCAGCCGCAGCATACACCAGGCGTTCGAGGTTCGTCGCCAAGCCTCCATCAAGGCCAAGGGAGACAAGATAAAGAAACCCAAGCTCTCCTCTTCATACTTGCCTTCCCACAAGGACTTCACGGAGAAGCCATCGGAGCCTTCCAAGAAGACTCTTCAGTATATGTCGGCCCCCTCGAAGATCTCGGTGACCCCTGCCCAGGTAGCAGATGTTCAACAGTCGATTCGTTGAGCTGTTCTCATCGACTCCACCCAGGACTGGCTTTTAGCCGCCGCGCGGGATCTCCTCGAGAACCTGACCCAGCAAGCCTCTGCTGGACCCGTCCCCCAAGCTGCCCTTCAGGATCAGATCTCCACTGCTATCGGATTTCTGTCCAGCGCGGGCTTGTCTATCCGGGACCACCTACACCAGCTCTCTTACGGCACGTTCACCATGGAGCAGTGGCGACGGGACGCCTTCCTCAAGTCCCTGACTTTCAAGCCGTCCCTGGATTTGAAATCCCGACTACGTTCCGCCCCCATGCTGCTGTCCTGCGCACAGGAGACGCTCACGGACCAGGCCGCCAACTCCCTGTTCCATGGAGAGGACGGTTCTCTTTGTGTCGGACCGCGTCCAGTCGGCCAATGCCCAGCTGGTCTCCGAACTGCTTGCCAAGCAGAAGGCTTGGAAGCCACGGCCGCAGCCACAGACCGCTTCTTCTTCAAAGCCCAAGAAACAGAGGAAGAAGCAGCCCTTTTCAGGAGCCCCTGCCTCTACAACCAAGCGTGGTGGTCGCCACTCCGGGTCCAGCCACCACGGCAAGTCTAAGGGCGGAGCAGGGGCGTCCAGGCCCAGTCACGCCAGTAAGTACCAGTGCCAGGGAACTTTCCGAGTACCACGCGTCACCAATGGCGACTCCCGCTCATTTTGGTCATGTAGAACCGCCAGTCGGCGGGCGCTTAAATCTCTTTTGGCCCATTTGGCAAGAGATGGGTGCCAGCCCTTGGATCGTGGGGGTACTCCGGAAGGGATTCCAGATTCAGTTCATAACTCAACCTGCATTATCCCCCATCCCCAAGTCATTCACTCTGCCATCGGCTCCAGCGAAGCGAGCAGCCTTGGATGTAGAGATAAAAAAATTGATCGCGAAAGGGGCAGTAGAACCTGCAGATCCACGGACTCCGGGTTTCTACAGTATCGTGTTTCCAAAGAGTTCCGGCGGTTGGCGCCCAGTTATAGACTTGTTGCCTCTGAATCCGTTCGTGCAGACTCCAAAGTTCGTTATGGAGACGCCCGAGTTCATTCGGTTAGCGCTTCCAGAGAATGCATGGGCGATCTCGCTGGATCTGAAGGATGCCTTCTTCCACATTCCGATACACTCAGCCTCGCGAAAGTATCTGAGGTTCGCTTACCGGGGTCGTGTGTGGCAGTTCCGTGCTCTACCATTCGGCCTGTCACCTTCTCCTTGGATATTCACCATGGTGGTGAGGGAGGTCCAGAGCCTGGCCCACCAGCGGGGATTGTTCCTTCATCAATACCTCGACGACGGGCTCCTACGCAGTCAGTCTCGAGACACGTTGTTGGAGCACCGCGATTGGTTGATCAATACGTGTCAGACAATGGGCCTAGTGATCAATTTCGAGAAATCAGAGCTCGTTCCATCTCGAGATTTCATGTTCCTGGGCTACAGGTTTGTGACCACGTCAGGCATGGTCTTCCCACCTCAGGACAGAATTTCCAAATTGCGCCCTATCCTAGCCTCCTTCCTGGCTCATCTGTGTCAGTCGGCAGCCACCTGGCAGTCTCTGCTAGGCCTGTTGGCGGCAACGGAGAAGCTGGTGCCTTTGGGCCGCTTACATTTGCGAGAACTGCAGCATTGCCTGAGTTTGGGTTGGTGTCAAGCTACAGACCCCGACTCTACGATGGTAATGTTGTCTCCAGCGGCTCGCGAGTGCGTGCAGTGGTGGATTCAAATCAGAAACCAGTCACAAGGTTCTCCCTTCTGTCTGCCGCTGCCATCCAAGCATCTGTTTACGGATGCCAGCACGGAGGGCTGGGGCGCCCACTTGGACTTCCAAGAGATTTCGGACTTGTGGAGCGAACATTATTTGTCTTGGCACATCAATGCTCTCGAGTTGGAAGCTATATCTAGGGCCCTGGCCAATTGGGTATCCAAGTTAGCAGGACACTCAGTTTTGGTTGCCACGGACAACTCAACGGTCGTGGCCTACATCAACAAGCAAGGAGGCACTCGTTCCTTGACACTCAGTCGTCAGGTGTCGGCCTTGCTATGGTGATGCAATGCCCGATCGATTATGCTCCGTGCCCGTCACATTCCCGGCCGTCTCGACAAGGTGTGGACTTCGGGACCGATCATGCCTTAACTTTATTGCTCAAGAACTTCGAGGTAGATCGTCCCGTGGCGCGAAACCCCACTCCTGCGTGGGACTTGCTCAAGTTAGTCACTTGGAAAACGGTTTTTCTCCTTGCCCTAGCCTCTGGCAGGCGTCGAGGTGAGATCCATGCTTTGGATGCGTCTAAGATTAATTGGAAGGAGAACTATGCTCAGGTCAGACTGGGCATTCTCCCGTCTTTTCTCTCGAAAACCCAGCTCTCTACGGCCCCTCCATTGGCGATTGTGATCCCTGCTCTCGATGCCTCTCTTGGCGCGGACTTGGAGAGTGAAGCTCTGGACTTGGAGAGCGAAGCTCTGTCCCGTACGTGCTTTGCGCTTTTACCTTGACAAGACCAAGGGTTTTCGACAAGGCAAAAAGCTTCTTTTCGTCTCTTATCTGAAAAGCTTCCAGAACGATATTCGCTCCCCGACTATCTCTTCTTGGATTAAGAAATGCATTCGACTCTGTTACGATCTCGGCGATCAGCCGACTGATTGTTCTTTTCGGGTACGGGCGCATGACGTACAGGCCATGGCTGCGTCATTGGCTTATATTGGTAATACACCACTATCTCAGGTTATGAGTGCATGTTCTTGGTCTTGCCATAACACGTTTACTTCTCATTATCTCAGAGACATAGCCTGGACGTCTGAGGACGGGTTGCACCTAGGTTCGATCGTCGCCAGCCAGCACGTCATCCTCGGTCGCACATCAAGCTAATTGAGGATTTTGGTTTCCTTTTTGCTCCACTGTGAGCTTTTGTTTTTCCGTTATGCTGGCAAAAACTGAAAAACTATATAAAAAAAAACAAAAACAAACGAAAACCACACAAAAACATCAAGGATTGTTCGGAATATGTGTCGCTTCAGTTGATCCGGATGGATTCCTTAGTTCTGTGGATATTAGTGCAAAGGATTATGAACTGTATATACTCAGTTGGTTATATTGTTCAGGGAAGATTCCCACATTCTCCTAATTTAAGTACCATTGTTACCTTGGACTTGGATTGATTTGACTCTTACACGCACGGCGTGAGTGAGTGGATAACATGGAATGGAAATTCAAGTCTGGTGGAAGTGAAGAGGATTCAGAACTGAAGCTTTCTTCACAAGGTATGTTGCACTAATATTTATATATTCATATATATATATAATGAAAGAATGATACTATCCGGGTAGACTTCTAGGGACGGGTTCAAATCCCACCTCCAATGTCTATTCTGAATTTTACCCGTGTAGTATTATGGAGGTAATGTATAGGACAATAATTCGTCGTTTTAAAGGTTAAAACTAGTATTACTTACTATACTTACCTCCATAATACTACCAAAGTGCCCACCCAACCTACCCCGTTTCCTTTGTACTCGTCCCTGAGACAAGGAATTGGAAATGGAGGAAGTGGCTACGGTGCTGCCCCTGGTGGCAGCAAGGGAGGGGTCATTCTTTATTCTTCCCCATATGAGAGGTTTCTCTATGGGGGAGCCTAATTTAAGTAGGCTGTTAGGAGTTACCCGTGTAGTATTATGGAGGTAAGTATAGTAAATAATACTAGTTTTAACCTTTAAAACGACGAATTAGGTTCCACATGAGGAATGTCTTTTATTGTTATGTCTTTTTACGGAACCTTGTTCTGATAACCCATTGCATAGCATTGCGTCCTTCATCCGTCGTCGTCCGTCATACGTCTTACATTTTTATTTTTATCTCGAATTTACAGTCGAATCTTTTCGAAATTTGCGCTAAAATGCCTTAAGAATACAGGGAAGCACTTTTCTGAAAGATTTTTTGGGCTACCGGACCTTTGGTCCGATAACCTATTGGCATCGCGTTGCGTCCATCGTCCGTCCATCCGTCGTCCGTCGTCTGTAAACAATTTTATCTTTAAATTTTTGTAACGAATGTAACTTCGTTAAGTAGCAACCAGGTTAGTACCGTCATAGCATGGTTAGTAGACAAACATCACATCACATATCACACATCATATAATGAATAATAATAGTAATGTTGCCGTTACGTGAAGCCCGAAAACCATGGGAGGGGTCCCCGGAACCACAACGTTTGGGAGTGTTGTTCGTCCGGCCTTGTTGATCCTTGGGCATCCTGAGCCCATTTCCTTGAAAAATAATTCTACTTCCGGTTTGGTGTCATTTGACACCACAGGTGTAATCTGATACCAATCCACACCTAGTATATTGCCAATTAGCCCTATGGGTTCGAAAATAATGTCCTTTTTGCTCTACGATCAATATTTACTGAGATATGGAGGTTTTTATGGAAAAGTGGGTGATAATAGGGGAAAGTATCAATTTTTGGCCTTCAAACACACCAAAACGGCCTAATAACTGATCCTTGGGCATCCTGAGCCCATTTCCTTGAAAAATAATTCTACTCCCGGTTTGGTGTAATTTGACACCACAGGTGTAATTTGATACCAAACCACGCCTAGTATATTGCCAATTAGCCCTATGGGAGCGAAAATAATGTCCTTTTTGCTCTATGATCAATCTTTACTGAGATATGAAGGTTTTTATGGAAAAGTGGGTGATAATAGGGGAAAGTGTAAATTTTTGTCCTTCAAACACACCAAAACGGCCTAATAACTGATCCTTGGGCATCCTGAGCCCATTTCCTTCAAAAATATTTCTACTTCCGGTTTGGTGTAATTTGACATCACAGGTGTAATTTGATACCAAACCACGCCTAGTATATTGCCAGTCAGCCCTATGGGTTCGAAAATAATGTCCTTTTTGCTCTACGATCAATCTTTACTGAGATATGAAGGTTTTTATGGGAAAGTGGGTGATAATAGGGGAAAGTGTAAATTTTCGGCCTTCAAACACACCAAAACGGCCTAATAACTGATCCTTGGGCATCCTGAGCCCATTTCCTTGAAAAATATTTCTACTTCCGGTTTGGTGTAATTTGACATCACAGGTGTAATTTGATACCAAACCACGCCTAGTATATTGCCAATTAGCCCTATGGGTTCGAAAATAATGTCCTTTTTGCTCTACGATCAATATTTACTGAGATATGAAGGTTTTTATGGAAAAATGATGATAATAGGGGAAAGTATTAATTGTGCAATAGGTTTTCAGAACAAAGGTCGGTAAGCTAAAAACATTCCTCATGTTGAAGCTAATGTTGTGTCAGATTTTCACATTTGTGGGCAATTGACAAAAATCGTTTTCACATTTGTGGTTGATTTTTTTTTTCACATTTGTGGGTGAAGTTTTTTTCACATTTGTGGGTGAAGATTTTCACATTTGTGGGTAGTTGACAAAAAACGTTTTCACATTTGTTGTTGATTTTTTTACATTTGTGGGTGATTTACAAAATTTGTTTTCACATTTGTGGGTTTTCACATTTGTGGGCGTTTTAACATTTGTGGGTTCAACAGTCGATCCCTGCAAAACAAGAAATCACGTGCTCGTGTTTACAAAAACGCGCATTAATACGGACTATTTGTTACCGTGCATTGACACTGTCCCCTGATTCAGGGGACCAGAGAATCGGTTATTACAAAGACGGGTGCTTCGGAGTGCCGTCTGGTGGACAAAACGGCAAGCCCGCCGAGATTAGGATTTGCCGCCGCATAGAATAGTCGTTACCACAAAAATATTGGTAAAAAATATGATTACATCAATAAACGTGCAAGTTGGCATCAAATCTACATGCTATTATATATATCATCAGGTCTGTAGTCCCTGTAAAAAATATTATCCGACACTTGCCCCAAGAAGTGAAGAGATAGATCCAGACATGTTGACAAAATGAGCGATATCGTAAGACCACACATTTTGTGGCATTGATTGTGATCATGGAATGAACTGTCAGTGTGTCAAACAGAGATTTCTAGACATGGGATATGCCTAAAAGTTCCGTCGTCAGACTTTTCTTTATTGACAATTCGCATGAATACAAAAAAATGTACAAAGAAACGTGTTGTCTCGGCTTTTGTTTACTTGTTGCCGCCGAGAATAGTCTGCACTAACGCCGAGAGGCGGCGTTGCCGCCCAGAACAGGCGTGAAACGGCCGTTTGCCGCCTAGAATAGGCGAAACCATTACCTGGTGTGGATGTGGCTCAGCGAGTGATACAGAATAATTTGAAGAAGGATGATACAGAAAAGGTTATCACACCTTTTGGGGTTCTGTAGCATTGTAGTTTATAGTGTGTGATAAAGTGTCTCATCAGTGCGCTCCTTCCTTATTCAATGTAATTTGGCGACTTCAATAAATATCCGTATTGCACTGTTGTCATTACTGCACTGGTCAGAATTCGTTACCACGTCACCCATTGTGAATTTACGTTATTTTTTTTATACTGAAAAACGTTATTGTAGACATATAATAAATCAAATACTGCATTGTACTGGGTTTTATTCCGCACTTGGTCCTTCCGCGGAGCACTCGTAAACTCGTGCTTCGTGAAAGGACCCGTGCGAAATAAAACCCAGTACAATGCAGTATTTGTTTATTATTCGAACTTGGTTCTGGAAAACAACCTTAAATGTCAAGACTTAGCATCAAATCAAATATTAACCAAGATATTCCAGGGAATCCACTCTTTCCAATCATTATCACCAAAAGTTAACTTAGAATGTGCTTTTATGCCATCGTTTACCATCACTTTCGCACTACACTCAGGGAAGCTTGTAAATATTTTTAAGATATAAGCACAATATTATCAGAGTACAACAAAACTGAAATATTTCTATCACATTAAACATTTAGTATAAAGCTAAATATATTCCAGGTTGCAATTTGATTTCAAAATCCACTGCCTTCTTGCATTCCAACTTTTTATAATTACTTTAAATATATTGTCATATGTGTATTATTTATATTAGGGTTGTATTATATTGTATAACAATATTTACATCATTTACCAATACATTATTTTCAGAAAAATTATGGAAAGATTGGTATTTGTGTTTGAGCATTCTCTCCTAAATTTTTATAATGTAATGTTTCTTTTTAAAAAAAGGTAGGAACGAGTCAAACTTGTGCCTGAGTTACAAAGTAATTTCTGAGATACTAAACAACAAGGTTTGTTGTTCTCGTCACTTTAATTGTATAGCTTCCCCTTTTGGAACATATATTTCCATAGCGAGACGATTCTAATTTGGTATTTCAAACCAGAAACTAGCGAATGTAAATTATAGCTACAATCTTTGACACGGAGAAACCTATCTATTTCAGAAAATATTTTAATTAAGCTTAGATAGTCAATAGATTGTCCAAGACTTGCATGACCTCTGGGCCTTTCAAGTGAAAAAAATTCAAAAATTCAATTCAATTGTGAGTAGTTAAAAAGTTTTTGTTGTTTTAATTGACATGTTTTAGTTGTTTTTTAATAATCTTATTTTCGTGAGTTTTCCTGCATCTCATTTCATCACACATCAGCAATATATTCTGTATTAAGAGTTATGAATTGAACTGTCATAAAAACCCGCTGATATGCAAACACGTGTGTAGTCTGCTTTTTGCGTTAAATGTGTATGTTCATTCATGAATGGAATATTCAGGCCAATATAATATTTGACTCCGATATTTCGAAAAGATTGGATGATGAGTGTTTTTCAGTCAATGTAATTTACGAGAGCACAATGACATTTGGCACATGCATGAATAAATACACTCAGTGAAACAGAAAAGTCTTATTTGCCTCCGCATAGTAACCGTCTTATTCTATCAAAGCAAAACTAATGTGTGATCTCTGAAAAATCACAGGTATAATTTAAAACGCATCACATGACATTGACAAATACCTATTGAGATTCACGTTGAATGCGTCATCGCGAAATCAAAATACCGATATGTATGCACTTTAATCGGTACGTATTCGTCAATGCATTGGACGTCAATGCAAGGTGCTTCGTTTTGTTGGACACGGGCGATTGGATTTCGAGTGTTGTCTCACAAAAATATGAATAAACTTACTGACGATAATTCGTGAGTAAACACACGGATTTTATTTCCGATGTATCCCTCGAACGGAAATCGGTGGATATGATGGTTTTGTGATCGTCGCGCGTGTCTCTGAAAATGATGTATTCACACAAGTAACAAACTTCAACTGATGTTAATTTGTAGAAAACAATGATTCCAAAAATTATTTCAGTGAACAATGTGTTAACAATAGATAATAAGCAATAATATAATAATGCGTTGTGCAACATATATGGCGGTAAAACTGAATATTGTTTCGTATGCATGACAATGAATTCAGATGACAAAGAGTTTAATCTTTGAACTAAATATGATTTCAAAACATGATTTAAAAACTCCCATGTTATGACTGTTTTTTTTTTTTACAATCTAAAAATTCTTTTATAGAGTGTAATAACTGCAAACCAATCGGATGGGTCGATTTTTTTTACCCTACCACGCACATTTTCATTGCCACGACACGAGGCTCATGATTTCAGGGATATACAACATAGACGAATGCGACCGGTTTGTTTGGTTAAGCAAGTATTTGTTCACTGTTCCAAGATTGTGTCCAAGCTCGTATCACTACCGGAGAACATTCGTGCCCATATATATGAGGCACATATTGATCAGAAGCGTAGATTCGTAAGACACAGTGTGGTGATACTCCAAGTTTACAAGGTAAGTGAATTTTTAACACCTTCCGAGTGCAAACCTGGATCTTCTAGACTCTTTTAGATTAAGGCGGGATTTTCTGACAAACATGTACATTTTGTTTTTTATACAAAAGTTCTCGCTTTCCGAAATTGCAGGTTCTTATAATATACATGTAGGTAAAAAGGTATTGGACCGGTAAATCATTTTTTGTCAGCATCTCAATAAATGCCAAACATATGCCCGTCTTTGTATAACTTTCCGATTATTCATTAAAACCTATGAAGTTTGGGACTACATACAATAAAACTAGATTGATAAATAATGTTTTGTTATCACAGGTACATATATTCCCTGAAATGCCAATATCCACTGTGACTACTCTCAGAGTTCGCTGTCAAATTTGAATTAATCAAATTCAAAATTTATTTTGATAGCCTCGAACGAACTAGTTGAAATGTCGACGCATAATAATGAGTTGCCCAGATAACAAGCAAAAGTGACTTTACTCTGCTAGAAATATCCATTCCACATATTATTCATGGAACATCATGAAAACATATTAAATGAGAAAAATCTTGGTGTTAGCTTATCAATTCCAAACCTTCGAAAACATTTTGAATGATACCTAATACTCTTGCGTGATTTTTGTTCTCAGTTTTGTTCGAAGTCACATGACTGTTCTTTCAGAAAGCAACCCCGAATATCGCAAAATAGATAGCATTAAATGTCATACAAATCAGACAAGAATCGTAGCTGGTGAAAATGCACCAGACCTCTCCGGATCAAAGGCATCACATCATTGTGTAAATATGTATCAACATGTGTATACCATGTGTATGTGGACCTGTTTCAGAACGTTGATAGGACCGCATATTTCACGGGGTCTACCTCAACATGCGAAAGTGGGCCAAAGAACGGCGTACTTGATTTAACTATCGAGCACGAAAATGATATGTGAAAGTTCACAAAACAAAAACAAAAGGGAAAAAAACGATATAGGAGAAATGTTACGTTCGTTTATGAAACACTTTATATATCTGTGTTGTGGCCGACATAACATAAACAACTTTTCAAAATGATTTACAATAAGTAATTTACTCAAATAAGACATTTTGGATATGATAAATCGAGAACGTTCACGTAAACTATACTCGGAAACCTTCTCACGAAGAGAAAGTTGAACATAAAAGGTGTATATAGAACGGAGCATCGTTCTCTGCATGGAAATATTCATCAGGATGTGATAAGTATCCGAAATAAATAAACGCAAAACCGCAAAATCACATGATGAATAAACCGGACTCAGACAAATGACTTCGAGATTATTTTCCCCATGGTTTTCTCAGAAGGCGTTCAAGAAGTCTCCCTAGAGGAAGACTATACAATATATGAATGCGACACTGTATATGAATGCACTCACTGTACGTATTGGGAGAGGCGTTGACAAACTTGAAGTGTTAAAGTGATATTGGAAGAATTGCGGTGAGAAAGTTATGATTTTTGCCA